>CM070039.1:33504012-33523494 GCA_036250615.1 Ptychadena robeensis | reverse complement strand
CCCCCCCCCCCCCCCCTACAGCCAGAGAGGCTACAAGCTCAGCGTTATGCGCCTCCTCTCTCCAGTGGAAATCCCCAGCTGGTGAAATGTGAAAAACGGCAGCACCATCTGGTGGATGTTTTACAAATTTTAACTACAGATAGGGAAATTTCATTTTGAAAATGTCATTATCTGAATTTGTAAGTTAATTGCAATGCCCATGAATGTCATCCTCATAATTTCTGGAGATCTAAAGAAGGGTCGTGTGTATGCAAGTTAGGAGGGAGGGGATATTACTCCAGGATTGGAGCATTGTGACATCACTTCCGGGAAATGCAGATAGGAGTTAGGGTTGAAAGGGCTAGGGTGCCTTAAGGAAAAAGGATTGAGAACAACTGTTTTAAAGTATGCAATCACCACCCCCTATCTTTTAGGCAGGGCTAAAGATTAAAAGGTGTATAGACGAGTAGACACTCTTTCCAGTTTGTGATTTATTTTTGGAACTTTATTATGTAAACAGAATTTTTTTACTCTTCTTATGTGATCAAAACCAAAGGAATTTTGCCTAATTGAATACCAGCCCAGTGTGCGACCCCCCCCCCCCCCCCCCCCCCCCCCCACCACCCTCTGGTTTTCTATAGAACACACAGTTTATGTTCTGCTGTATAGATGCATAGGTGATCGGTGACCTGTATAGGGGCCATCTCCAACATAATCTAATTGAATTCCACAAACCCGTGATGGACAAATGTGAAAGCTGATGTTTTGTAGTATGCTGTAAATGGAAATACTATTTTGCCCCTGGCTGTTCAAAGAGCAGAATACCATTAATCATCCATGCTGGATCTGTGACTAAGCACAATACAGACTCTGCTGATTTTCTGCTTCTTTCTAATGGCTGAACTGCATATAGAGGTTCTGTGTTTTTATTACACAAGTCATTATGCTGGTTGACATGGTTCCCTTAGAGTTAATTTTTTAATTTATTTTTTATTTTTATAATCCCAGTAAATATATGTGTTCAAAGAATCCCTGTTAAGCTTTTAATCGGAATTGAGCTAAAGATTAATTACATTTCAGACGATCAGTGGTGGATAATTTGGGTACCCAGTTTTGTCCAGATGTCGACAAAAGGCTTATTTTCTATTTAATATTATTTGGATAATAAGTTGCAATGACTATGTTCTGCTTTCTTGTGGGGCCAGCCTGTATTGTGTATATTGTGCACTATGCAGTTATAAGTGGACAATTGCCACAGATATGAAAGTGGAGTGTTGAAATAAAGTTGAATTAGGAAATCTTTTTATGTGGGTGTAAAACCGGGCACACGGCACAATTTTCCTCCAGATCAAGGAAGCCTGACCATGGCTCTGTGGATGAGCTGGCCCAATATCGAGCCACAGCACTTCTGCGGCTGCCAGCCCGCCAGATATTTTTGAAATCGAACAGGGTTTACAACATGTTGGAACCCTGTACGACTTTCACTATATTTCTAAAGCTTTGCATGCATCGGCAATAATGAATTTAATATAAGGACACGCCTTGATTGTTGTGTTCTATGGAAAAGAAGATGGGTTAATGGGACACATTAAAGTTGTGGAAGTTGTACAGCGGAGAACTAAATTGTATCTGGTGACTTTTATTCCAACATCAACGGTTTTATGAATTTTAGCAGATGCGGAGTAAGCAGAATGTACATTTTTGAGCTTACCATGAACTTTTACAAGCCATACTTGAATCAGTGCGAGTTGTGGGTTGGTGGGTAGAGGCTTCAAATAATACCAAGAGACCAGTTTTGTTGTTCTATACATTGTTACAGGATGGTGTTCTGCACATCATCATTTGATCCTGCTATATTGGGTATATCTATAGATTATCTATAGTTAGGATATGGAATGATATAGATTTTTTCCCCCTCCATCAGGCTTTGTTGAAGATGGACTGCCAAGGTTTAGTGGTTCGTCTGATTCAGGATTTCGTCTTGCTTACTACGGCTGTGGAGGTTGCTCAGCGTTGGAGAGAGTTGGCAGAAAAACTGGCAAAAGTGTCCAAACCTCAAATGGATGGCTATGAAGCACCACACCGTGACAAGAATGGGGTTCTTGACAGTGAGGTAAGAATGAGTCCGGAGTCCGGAACATTCATTTTCTTAAGGGTTAAATGATTCTTTGAATATCTTGTATTGCTCCTTTCTGATGAAGATCTTAAATGGAGTTGGTTATTTTATTTATTGTTTTTTTTTTTTTTTTTTCGGTAAAGTTTGGACTTTCTGATTCAGTAATGTCTTCTCAAAAGAAAAGAGAAGGACTAGGTTATACTTTAAAACATCAGACAGATTAATTTTCAAAGTTAACATTTTCATGTTTAACATGTAGTAGAAAAGCTTATTGTTTGTAGTTCATATTTAATTGCCGCAGTAGTAAATGATTTTGAAAAATTTCTTACAGCTCAGAACAGTTTGTTTGCACAATTAAAATGTTCTTTATGTAATTGCTATTGGCTTGGTGCACAGGTTATTCTTAACGATTTGTATTGCGCTGACATATTGCACATGGCTGTACGCCTATATACTCTCTAAAGAAGTGTGTCCCTCGGAGGAGCTCACAATCGAATGCCCTACGATAGTCATATGTAACTAATACAGTCTAGGCCTCCCATACACCTTACAATCTTACCATACAATATCTGTACTATCTACTTTTGGTGTGCCAAAACCATGTAACATGAGGAACCCCCCCCCCCCCCACTTCCCTGGCCAGAAGCCAATCACAGACTGTGTGCTGTGTGGGTTGGGGGACTCCTTTGCAGCTGTCTGTGCCTGTCCTGTCCACCAGGATTTACGGGCATATCTGCTCCTGGTTTGCACAACCCTTTTCGAGCGGGATTGATCCCACTAGAAGAAAGACTGGACAGCACGATCTTTCAATAGATTTAAACACAATTAAGTGCTGTGATCACGCATGTTGCTCGATTTGAGCTTGAAGCTATTTCAAAATCGAGTTGTGTATGTATAGCTTAGGTCTAGTGTTTTTTTTATTGGGAAAGCCAATTTACTTACCAGTATTTGATCAGTCTTATCGGACTGATCAGGCTCTTCAGTCTTTGGCATGTGGGAGGAAACTGGAGTACCTGGAGTAAACTTGCAGGGAGAACACATAAACTTCTTGCAATAGTACCTTAGTTCTGCATCGTCCGAATACTAACATATGAGCCACGAGTACTGGGATGCTTCTTGTGAATGCTGGGTTAACTTTTTATTTGTACTGTATGTTGAGGGATGACGATCAAGCAAAAAAAAATTCTATGAAGCCTGTCGGAGAGATCTATATCTATCCCAACAATCCTAATGGCAGTATTTGGGTATGATGAGATGTTGCTTAGAACAGTTTGCTTTTTTTTCTTTAACATAGGCATAGAGTAAGTTCTATCAAAGCTATAAATATATAATCTTATTTTTTATTGCAGGCTATGTGGAAGCCAGCCTATGATTTTCTTCTGACATGGAGTGCTCAGATTGGGGACAGTTACAGAGACGTCATCCAGGAGCTGCACACAGGGCTGGACAAAATGCGCAGTCCCATCACCAAGAGATGGAAACACCTTACCGGAACTTTAATTCTTGTCAATTCATTGGACACCATTCGGGCAACAGCCTTCAGCACACAGGAACATGAAGACTTTGTTATTTAATCATTACAAAGAGGAATTAATTTTATCAAGATCCAGGTTTTAACACAGTAGAGAACATTATGGGGCATAATGGAATTTTATCTTAATTTTTTTTTTTTGCATTCTGACTGCCCTCCCATTGTCCAGAGTGGTAATGTATACATGTGATACATTATTCCTGCATATTAAGGAGTTACCTGAACCTTGTGCTGTATTTAGTTTTTTCGTAACCCGTACAGACAGATCATAAGGTTTATGCACTGGATAACCATGGAGTTTAGGCACCAGTTCTATCCTGTCCTAACCGTTGCATGTGTGTACAGTGTAAATACATAGGGATGCTTCACAGGCACAGGGTGCTTTATAAGCCAGAGTCTTGGCCCTGACAATTTGTCTCATGTTGGGTTCCTGTTTGAGCACAAATGCGTTGTACACTTTTCGTTCTTTTTAATACATAGACTTGTGTGTGTATATCACTGCCCCTTCTGGGTTGTCCTGTGCTTTATACGTCAAACCCTCTGTGAAAACTTTTATATCACAATACCTGAAGGTTTTTGTTACCATGTGTTTTTATTAATTTATCTTTTGGCTAAAATGTGGAGCCATGTGTATATATGTAGGTAAATTTAGTCAGACCCTCTACAGAGTTCTATGGAAAACGTTGAGACAATCTGCTGTTACATGTGCCTGTTCAAGCAATAAGTGAAGATTAGAGCGGGCTTAACCTTTTCTTTAAGACGTTCCTAATGGCAGGACAAACACTTACTTGGTGTCTTATAGTGCAATCTAACTGGTTGTGCTGACTTTTCTTGGAAATTCTAAGGTCTTTTGCCTGGAGTGTTTGGGTTAGATGATTTAATAATGTGGTCCTCAGGTCCCAGTGTTAGTATTTATGTGCCTTATACCTGTTGTATTATTGCAAGCCAAGCTTCATGGGCTCACCGTTCCTGCTTGCATCACAAATGACTTGTCTTTCATCAAGGGAGGGAGGATGGCTCATACAAAGAGGTTGGATACTGTTTCTCCGTGTATCCTAGTATCTGGTGACTGTCTGGGACTAGTAGAATCAGAGGACAGGAAGTGGCAAGCAGATCTTATTTTCTATGTCTTTGTTTTTATTTCTGACCGATTTCTAACTACCTCGCATTCATTTTAACATAAATCTAATAAAAGTCTAAGATAAAAAAATATATGTCTTCTTTTTCCTTTTTTTCCATGAGTTTTGATGTGTAAAGATGGTAGAATTATTATTTTATTTACCGTATTTATTTTCGTAATAGTTTTCTCTTTTGTGTATTTACTCTGTAGCGTTCTCAGTGACATCTTCACAAAAAAAGGGAATAAAAGCTTGGCTTACTGCATATGAATATAATTTTGACCTGTGAAAGTCTGCCACTAATGTTCTGTTTTTCCAACATGTGGCTGATCGTGATGAACGGTATAGGCCAGTGGTGGGCAACCAAGTTGATATGGAGGGCCACAAGTACGGCCCTCGGCATCACCAAAGGGCCCCAGATAACATTTTCAATTTATACCTTCAAAGGTTATGTGCCCCTATGCTGAGGTTGTGTGCCGCATATATTATACTATCATGCCCCATTCATTGGTAGGATATTGGTAGTATAGGCACTCGCCTGTCTGCCCATCCCCCACCAACAGGTTTTTGCCCGGGATCGTATAAGAGAAGGAGAGGCAAATGACTCAGGCCCTGTAAGATCTTGGGCGAGGACTTGTAAGCGGTGAATCAGTGGACAGATGAGTTCCTATGCATTAACAGATATGTTTTGGGGATAGTCAATGTTCATATTCTCAAAATGTTGCAAATTTTTCACCTCCTATCTGAAATAAATTCAAGAATTCGTAATCTCCAGTCATTATTACCATCATTGCACAAATCGCTACTTGTACGTGTGCATATTGCGAACGCAATGCATGGTAGTACTGGGTACTAATGTAAAAAATCTTGAATATTTGCCATTACGGAGATATAGCATTATATTCATGGATTTGACAAATTCTCGAAGTGCCGATATCCGCAATAAAAACGGCCGCCTCCATTCATTCATAAGGCCCGGTCCTCACTTTGGCGGTGCGGCCAATCACGTCCATAAAAAAGAATGGACACAGTCACAAATCGCGTGTGTACATGATTTTTAACCGCGTACATTTATTCTCTATGGACGCAATCCGGGGGATTGAAATGTATTGTAGCCGGGACCACTCGTGCGCTTAGTTCAGCCGCGAGTGGCTGGCCATCCATGGCCGACCAATGTGGGGACAAGCCCTACCAGTCTTGTGACTTGTCAATTGGCCCAGTGCTGTTAAAAAAAAAAAAAAAAAAAAAAAATCCATAATTTGTTCACATAAAATGCATTAAGCTGTGTACAGATGCTCAATTCAAAGTCATCCAAAACAATTGCACTACAAACGCTTATGTTGCTCTATGGAGGTGGGAAAGGGGAGGACGAACGAGTAGCTGTGCTCTACAAAGGCCCAAAACAGATTGGTTATTCTGTCCTGCCAGATCACTGATTGACCTCTCTTAAGCCCCCTAGCGGTTTGCCTGCACTCCCCCCACCCCTGTCCATGTCGCTGGTGTGATTGATGAAGTGGGCTAGGAGACCAACGCCCCTCCATTAATAACTGTATGTACAGGCGCCATTAATCATTTGTAGGCAGCTTTAAAGGGCCTTATCACGCTATAGGTACTGCGTTGCGTTTGTAAATTTTTACAGTAGTGCATCTTCTCATAGAAGACCATTCACACTGCATGCTTTGCATTTTAAAAACGCATTAGCGCATGCATTTTTAATAACGCTTTGTTCAAATGCAGATGTTTAATGTGCGAAAATGTATGCGTTTTTTGTTTATGTGTTAATGCACACCTTTAAATGCATATAGTGTGAAAGGGCCCTAAATCTTAAATGAGGATTCCCTTCCATGTACAAAATGGGGAAGCACACCAAAGTGATTGGTGCTGGAAGGGACACATTAACAAGCATGGCAAAGAAGCAGATTCATGGTAATCAGGTGACATGTTGCCCTTTAAGCCCTACCTGTTAACCTACCTGTTGAGGATTTTACAGCCCATTTTCTTGGAGTGTAGTGCTTTTTAATATAATGGATGCATTGTATCAGTTCAGTTTTATTTTTAGAACTGGTAGGATGAAGACAGATAAGTAACCAGATATGATCTTTAACAGTCATTAGTTCTCTGATAATTCTACTTTTCTGTAGCACAGAGGCAGGCAGACACCATTCTGCACATTCCACAATCTTCTCCATGAAGCAGACTGCTTTCCTGATTGCACATGCCTTGTTTTACCTGTATCTGCTGCAGCTCTTATTACACTGCCATTTCCCTTTCTAGACTACCAGTGAAATGTGCGAGCAGAAGCCTTAAAAACACTAGTCACTAGTGCTATGGCGGCAACCTTTAAACTCCATTCTTTGTCTCCACTGGGAACCTTATAATAGCATATCCCAGTCCCCGCTCATTTTGACAGCAAAGCGGTTTCCTGTTGCGGTAGGGGGGTGCCGACAGACCAAGCTGGAGGAGGAAGAGAAATTTGTAAACAAGGTGACAGCCAAACAATGTATGAATGTTCTCTAACTTGGTGAGGGACTGTGACTTCCTCCCCCTGGCTTCACATGAAGAATGTGGCCTAGAGTGCCATCTGCTGCTGCACAGGCACACTGTCCTGTAAGATGTTCCATTATACTTCAGTTTAAGCATATAGGAAGGAAAAATAGGTATTCTATCAAAAATAGAAAAATAAAATGCACCCGCTATGGCCATATAAGATCTGTAGAATCAATAACAGTAGCCATTTTGTACACCGGTGACACTCAGGGGGGCAAACCACCTTCTTTTGTCCATAAGGGTTGTTATTAACCAGGGCTGTGGAGTCGGTTGAAAAATTTCCCGACTCCGACTCCAACTCCTCTGTATGTAATATGCTAATGTATTTTATCCATCCATTGAAGGAAAGGAAGGCGACACATTAACCACAGAACTACTGGCCAGGAAACCAACACTGTAATGGCCAATTAAAGCAGAGAAAGGGAGTTAGGCAGAAGATGCTGCTGCTTTTTCCTTAAGCTAGGTACCACGCTGTCATTGTGCACCACATGGGCACATCCATCGATTCCTGTTCAATGGGGACCCCTTCTCCCCAGCTTTCAGTGTGTGATTTACAACACGCCACAAGCTTGGGAGAAGCAGCCTGTCTCATACAGCTTCCTCACTCACACAGCTTCCGAGTGAGAAATGCTGGCTCCGCCCCCTTCACACTGACAGCCAACGGCTGTGGAGGAGGCAGGAGCCGCAGCTGTTACAATACTTTCCATGAAGACTCATGTCTCCATACAAAGTATTGGAGATTGAAAGGGGTCTTTTCAACATGTTGGAACCCTGTTCAATCAAGTTCCTTTTAGCCGGCTCTATTAATCCCGCCCGAAGGAAGGCACACACAGGTAGGTTTGTAAACAGATTAGAGTACAATCAATCACCGTGAGTGCGCAAGTTAATTGATTGTCCTCAAATCTTGTTACAGATCTACCCGTGTGTGCCAAGCTTTAGTGTTCTGATCTTCTGCTGAAGATAGGGCAGTGGAAGGCTCCAAGAAAAGGCAGAATGAAGGGGCACTTCAAACATGATTCATGATCAAGTCATGTGTGAAGTTAAAGCTAACAATCTAAAGCTAAAGCTAAAAAAAGTATTTGTTGCCTCAGCTGAATGACAGCGGTTTTCCAAATGCTTTACGGTTCAGTCTTGAACTATTGTTGATCCATTCCCTTCACTTATACAAGCGTCTCTAGTCCGGCAACAAACCTTTACTTCATTATCGGCGAGAGTTAAGGCTGCCATACACGCACCGAGCGGCGGCCAATTTTGCCGCCGACCGATGGGCGTGCACACTCGCCGATCGGGGGTGCCCACATGGGGTGACAGATCGCTGACGCCCCACAGCTCAGCCGGCCAGAGGACGGACATGTCTCATAATCTCTGACCGATGCTGTTAGTGTCCGCTTCAATGAAGACACCGGTCTCCACTAACGGCCAGCACACAAAGGGTGCCGGCCGATGCTGTCAGCTCTGGAGAGCAGAGTGATGACGTCATCACGCTGCAGTGTGGAGCTCACCTGAGCTGATCTGTCGGCCCCCACTCTGAATGTGTGTGGGGGCCTTTAGGCTAAGGTCACAGTGGGTGCTGTAATGTTATGCATGGCATAATTCTTATAGCAGACTGTTTGTTAATATTCTTGTTTATGACTGTTAATTATTTTCAATTTTTTTTAAAAAATATAAACAATATTAATTCCCATTTTTAAATTTAGTAGTTTTAGTAGTCGGAGTCGGTCCATTTTTTTCCGACTCCAGGTACCCAAAAATGTCTCCGACTCCACAGCCCTGTTATTAACGAACAATTAACAGCATTTAGTTGCATTGATTAATCACGTTTATTCATTCACTTATTTGACTGGTAATAAAAAAAATGTATTATGCCATGCTAAGCTTTTTGTACATTCTGATGAGGTATAACAACATTTATTAAATGGCACATAATCCCTTATCCTTTAAAATGGAAAGAACAGTAATAAGTTTAATGTGTAAGATGCCTTGCAGCTGTTAGGGGAGGGCATACATGGTTAAATTTTTTAAGTGGATCTAACTGAAAGATTGATCATTTAAGTCGATTGTTGGAAAAAGCAGCCAAAAGTCATGGAAATGGAACAAAGAATTAATCACTTTCAGTCCACCTTACAAGTATCTAACAGGTTTTCAAGGTACAGTGGACCCTTCGAGATTGGAAACTATAAACAAATATTTTAAGCTGGTCCTGTCACCCTCCTGTGGCAGAAAGCGTTTATGACTCTTTAAAATTATAGATTTCCGTACAGACAGTACAAATGCTATTGCCTGGGGGTTGAACCCAAGGACCCCAGAGGTGTCCAGAAACTTGCATCTGAGCTTAGATATATGTGCATAAACAGGGGTATAAGCAAGGAATTTGTCTCTGCGGAGGACGATCAGTGCATTTTCAGTGCATCATGGCCCCAAAAAAGGTAGGATGGATGGGGAAAAAAAAGAAGAGGGCAATAAGTCTTAAATTGTTGTTTCTAGTAGGCTAGGAAGATGTTATAACTTTATTTGCTATAACAGTAGGAATATTATATGTGTGATTCTTTGTGTTACACATGTTACACATGCTTTGCATCTTTTTAATTTTGAAATGCTTAGGAAAGTGGTAATTTTGGAAGGTCCAGTAAGGATGTTTGTCCTTTTTATTTCCTATGGGGGGAAAAAATAGTTTTGTCTTGCAACCAGTTTGACTTACAAATTTAACTCATTCTGAAGGGTGGTTATAAGTCAAGGGTCCATTGTATTTCTATCCGATCATAAGATGGAGCATGCACACATGCTTTTCAAAAAGATTTGATCCATCGATTTTGAATCAATCGTATTGTGTGTTGGTAGCATTTATCTATTTAAATATCGCTTACCGTATATGCCGGCGTATAAGACGACTTTTCAGTACTTTAAAATCCTCCCCAAAGTCGGGAGTCGTCTTATACGCCGGGTGCTGCAGGCTGGGGGGGTGCAGGGGACCATCTCTGGAAGCCGTTACTGTCTGTGCGATCGGGTTATTGTATCCTGCTGCCTGAATCTGCCAGCGCTGACTAATTATACATTGTATCAGAGCAGAGCAAGGGAAGAGTGTTGCCATGGCTACATGATGCTATGCAATGATCACGGAGAACAGGCTGTAGCTCTGTTTTAACTTTTAACATTCATAGCAGGAAAACCATTTGTAGTATAATGATGAAACTTTCAGGGTCAGTAATTCTCACCTTCTACTACTTACACCCCGAGTTTCACCACTCTAGGAAGAGGGGGTAGTCTTATACGGCGAGTATATAACAAACTCTATATTTTAACTGTAAAAGTTGGGGGGTCGTCTTATACGCCCAGTCGTCTTATACGCCGGCATATACGGTATATCTTCACACACTTGCATTAGAAAGTCACTGGTGGCTGTATTGCCATATATTCGTATAAAAAACTAACATGATCTCTATGGTATAAAAGGGGCCATCTCGTGTGGCAGTGTATACTATATCTTGTCTTCAGCCTGCTTCTCTGCCCTATGTACTATGAATAGTTAGAGTTGATGTCCTACATGTGACAAAAATAGCAGAAGATTGTTTATTATTGTTTTATATAATGCGTTCATCATGGTTGTTTAAACTTTGCCCTATAAGGCTATGTTTCCATTACGTCAAGACCCCTCGGGAGGTCCCAACGTAGCAGATAGACTTACCTGCTCGGCGGAGGATCTGTCTTCACTGCGCTGAGCCGCTTCAGCGATCTACGGCTGAATGTAGTCGAGTACGTTGAGCCTCTGCACCGGCGGATGTGTAAACAGACCATCTGCTGGTAGGCAATGTCTGTGTGATACGATCATATCTGGTTGTGATCACATTCACAAAGGTGAACTCCTAATTAACCTAGTTTAAACCTGTTTTTCTTTCTTTTTTAAAGATATATTTGAGAAGATGAAATTATTATAAATACACTGCTCAAAAAAAATAAAGGGAACACAAAAATAATACGTCCTAGAGCTGAAAGAATGAAATAGTCTTATTAAATACTTAGTTCTTTATATAGTTGAATGTGCTGACAACAAAATCACACAAAAAGTATCAATGGAAATGAAATGTATAAACCCATGGAGGTCAAGATTGAGTCACACACTTAAAATAAAGTGGAAAATAAACACTACAGGCTGATCCAACTTTCATGTAATGTCCTTAAAAGAAGTCAAAATGTGGCTCCGTAGTCTGTGTGTCCTCCACATGCCTGTATAACCTCCCTACAACGCCTAGGCATGCTCCTGATGAGGTGGCGAATGGTCTCCTGAGGGATCACCTCCCACACCTGGACTAAAGCATCCCCCAACTCCTGTGGTGCAACGTGGCGTTGGTGGATGGAGACACACGCGATGATCAGGTCTGGGGAGCGGACAGGCCAGTCCATCGCATCAATGCTTTCCTCTTGCAGGAACTGCTAATGCACTCCAGCCACTAGGTCTAGCATTAGGAGGAACCCAGGGCCAACCGCACCAGCATATGGTCTTACAAGGGGGCCTGAGGATCTCATCTCGGTACCTAATGGTAGTCAGGCTACATCTGGCGAGCACGTGGAGGGCTGTGCGACCCCCCCAAAGAAATACCACACCATTACTGACCCACTGCCAAACCGGTCATGCTGGAGGATGTTGCAGGCAGCAGACGTTCTCCATGGCCGTCTCCTTTACTCTGTCACGTCTTTCCCATATGTGCTCAATGTGAACCTGCCCTTCTACTCTGTGGAGCACAGGTGCCGCCAGTGCGAAATTCGCCAATCTTTTTCTTTGCAAACGTTCCTGCATCGGTGTTGGTGCTTGTAAGTACAACCCTCAAACTGTGGACGTTCTGGGCCCTCATGGAGTTCTTTCTGACATCCGTTTGAGCAGACACGTGCTCCATTTGTGGCCCACTCTGAGGTCATTTTGCCGGGCTCTGGCAGTGCTCCTTCTGTCCTCTTTCCACAAAGCACGGAGGTTAGCGGGTGCTGATCCGGGTTGTTGCCCTAATATGGCCTCCTCTATTTCTCCTGATGTACTGACACTTCTCCTTGGTACTCTCTCCATGTTCCTACACACTGCTGGAATGCACAGCAAACCTTTTTGCTTTAGCTTCCAGGTGTGTCGAGAAGATCCTGCTGGACCCATCCGCCACCTCATCCAGGAGCATTGCCCAGGCTTGTAGAAGTCCATATCGGGCCTTTGGAGGCCCCACCACATACTATGGAGTCTAATTTGCTTGTTTTAAGACATACTATTAACCGCCCTAGCGTTTATGGACGGCAGCCTTCTGTTTCCATCACTCCCACTCGCTCTATCGCACTGGACAAGGTGTTCTGCCTGTGCAGCTCAATGCGGGGCTCTGGGAGAGCGCATACTCACGCTGTCCCCGATGCAAACATGCGCCCCTCGGGTGCTCGGTCCTTCCCCCAAAACCCCCCCCCCCCCGCTCCGAGTGACATTTATTACGTCAGGATGTCTATTGACCCTGTACAGACAATTTTGGGAAAGTTACAGGCCTACAACATTAAGAAAATGTACATTGAAGTCTATGGTGCACTTGGTACGAAAATCTGGACCTCAGCAGTTGCGCTAGGGATGTTAAAGTTTGGATCAGCCTGTAGTGTTTTTTTCTCCACTTTCATTTTGAGTGTGACTCCAAATCACAGACCTCATGGGTTTGATAATTTGATTTCCTATGATAATTTTGTGTGTGATTTTGTTGCAGCAAATTCAACTATATAAAGAACAAAGTGTTTAAGAAGAATATTTAATTCATTATATCTAGAATGTTGTTATTTTTGTGTTCCCCTTTTTTTTGAGCAGTGTTGTATGTATATGTGTTATATATACAGTGGCTTGCAAAAGTATTGGGAACTTTTTCCCACATTTTGTCCACCTAACCGCCACAACACCATCAATTTATGTAAATTCCGCGTAAAAGACCATACAAAAGGGGTGACACGTGAGGGTGGACGGGAAATCCTTACATGATCCAAACATTTTTTACAAATAAATAACTGCTCAAAGTGGGGTGCTGCCTAGGTTATTCAGCCCCCTTTGGTCTGAGTGCAGTCAGTTGCCCATAGACATTGCCTGCATTGGTGTGCTAATGACTAAATAGAGTGCACCTGTGTGTAATCTGATGTCAGTACAAATACAGCTGACTCTGTGACGTCCTCGAGGTTGTCTAAGAGAATATTGGGGCAAACCACACCATGTAGTCCAAAAACCCACAGTGTCAGGGATTAAAAGTTATTGAGAAGAAAGTAAAGCAGGCTTAGGCTACAAAAAGTTTTCCAAGCCCTTGAACAGCCCACGGAGCACTTGTCAAGCAATCATTCAGAAAATGGAAGGAGTATGGCACAATTGTAAACCTACAAGACAGGCCAGTCCACCATAAACTCACAGGCCCGAAACAAGGAGAGTGCGATCAGCATGCAGTCAAGAGGCCCGTGGGGACTCTGGACGAGCTGCAGAGATCTACAGTCAGGTGGGGCAATCTGTCCATAGGACAACTATTAGTCGTGCACTGCACAAAGGTGGCCTTATGGAAGAGTGGCATGAAGAAAGCCATTTGTTAAAAGAAAAGGCATGGAAAGTCCCAGTTTGCAGTTGCCACAACGCCATGTGGGGGACACAGCAAACATGTGGAAGAAGGGGGCTGGTCAGATGAGAGCAAAATGGATCTGTTTGGCCAAAATGCAAAACAACTATGTGTGGTGGAAAACTAACTCTGCCCATCACTCTGAACACACCATCCCCACTGTGAAATATGGTGGTGGCTACCGTCATGCTTTGGGTGATGCTCTTTTAGCAGGGACAGGGAAGATTTTGGTCAGAGTTGCTTGAAGAGGATGGAGCCAAATACAGGGCAATCTGGGAAGAAAACCTCTTGGAGTTCTGCAAAAGACTTGGCAGGACAACGCCATAAATAAAGCCAGGGCGGCAACACATGCATGGTTTTAAAACATATCCATGTGTTAGAATAGAATGGCCCCGTCAAAGTCCAGATCAGAATCCATCGAGAATCTGTGGCAGATCTGAAAACTGCGTTTTCACAAACGCTTTGTCCATTCTAATCTGACTGAGTGGAGCTGTTTTGCAAAGAAGAATGGGCAAGGATTTCAGTCTCTAGAGTGCAAAAAGCTGGTGGAGACATACCCTAAAAGACTGGCAGGGAACTGCAGCAAAAGGTGGTTCTAAAAAGTATTAACTCAGGGGCGGAATAATTAGGCACACCCCACTTTGCAGTCATTTATTTGTAAAAAATGTTTGGAATCCTGTATGATTTTTGTTCCCCTTCTCACGTGTACACCCTTTTGTATTGGTCTTTCACGTGGAATTCCAATAAAATTGTTTTATGTTTGTGGCTGTAATGTGACAAAATGTGGAAAAGTTCTTTTGCAAGCCACTGTATGTGTGTGTGTGTGTGTGTATATATATATATATATATATATATATATATATATATATATATATATTGGAGCAAAATGGTTTGTCTTTGTGGAAGCCCAAAAAGCCATGTTGGCGGGATCATCCGGTAATACAACTAGCCTGTAGCGGTGAGCCAGAAAAAGCAGAAATCTGCTGTGCTTATAATGAAGTCAGACTGCATCATATATGTGTTTTGCCCATGGCTCTACTTAAAGTAAATCGATTTGGTTTGTAGCTGACAAAAATGCAATCTAGTGTATGTTTTCTTTACCTCTTTCCAGTGTCTGGTTAACAGATGCGCAGCATGTGTTTTCCTTTTTTACATTTGTTTCATTGTTTGGAGATTCTTGACATTTTTTCTACTGCAGAGCAGATATTATTGTTCCCGGTGGTTAAACTGACTTCAAAGGATATCGCACAGCTTCATGTAATATATGTGCAACACTAAAGAATGGTCTATATTGTCTCGCAGCAGTCAAATCAGAATTTTTAGTCTCCAGCTGTCATTTTCCATTACTGATCTGAATATTATGCGGGACAACACAAACCGTTTTTATTTAGCACAAAATGATAAAAGCGGCTAAACATTACCGCGCCCAGACATTCGAGGCTACACTAATTCATAAGATGAAAAATTCCACTTTCAGATATATGTAACCAAAATGCTTCACATACTCAATGAAGTGAGTGCAAGCAGAGACAAATGTACCACCCATCAAAAGAATATATTTCTAGCAGATCTGGCGCCACATATTTGAACTGGAGGAACACGGACACAGATCGGCATGGTCAAGGTACAGAAGCGATTTGTTCACCTTTCATCCTACTGTGCATATATACCTATGTGAGCTTAGTTGATGCCTCATCTACCCTGCAGATATACCATCTCATTTGGCATTGCCTTTTGGATCACCCCCAACAAGGACCTGGTAAACACCTTATTTGGTATCGCCATATTGGATCACCCCCAACAGGGACACCTGGTACAACACCTTATTTGATATCACCGCATTGCATAACTCTTACTGGGAACCTTCTTATGGGCACATCCCCCATGTCTGCCTCCAACCTCTCCAGCCCCTTGGAACCACCTCCTGTCCACAGCCACACCCTTGGATTAAAAGCATAACTAAGTTACTGTATATACCCACGTATAAGCCAAGTTTTTTAGGCCAAAAAATGGGCTGAAAATGCTCCCATCGGCTTATACTCGAGTCAGGGGGTCCAGGTAGGGGCCACTCACCTGTCCTGGGTCGCAGTTGACTGAATCGCAGACGAAGAGAGCTCGTCATGAGGCAAAAACATTAAGTTTTTGCCTCACGCTAAAATATAAGGCATCTCCCCGAAAATAAGCCCCCCCCCCGAAGATACGGTACTGTAACTGGAGAGGGGGGATTAAAAATTACACAGGAGGATCAGAAGGGGTTACTAAAATGGTAATCCCCCCTCTGATGCCCCCTGTGTCATTTTAAGTGATCCCCCACCCTGATACCCCAGTTCCGTATTCTTCTTCATGGAAAAAAAATACATCCCCCAAAACTAAGACGTAGGGCATCTTTATGAATAAGACACTGTCTTATTTTCAGGAAAACACGGTAGATCACAGCTGATCTGATGTAAACAAACTCCACACTGCCATCTGGTGGCCGGTTACTGTTACTGATGGCCCATTGTGAATGGAGATAGAATGTAATAGAGCACTCCACAACCTATGATTCAAAAATGAAAATAAGTTTCCATTCCATGTATTGGTCCTAATAATAATAGTAAAAAAAGCAATTTACAGTTGTGTTCAAAATTCTCCCACTGAAATTGAGTGTTTTGGCCATTTTGACACTGATTTTGATCATTTCAGTCATCTTGTTTACAATGAAATCAGCGAGGCGCTTGTAAGTCAGACAAATATAACATAACATTAATAATGAAATAACCACAAATGTCTTTTCTGTGCTCACATCATTATCAGTTTTATTCAACACCCAAGTGACCTTCATTCTTAGTACAACATCCTTTTCCAGTTATAACAGCTTTTAAACGTGAAGCATAGCGTGACATAAGTGTCTTGCAGGGATCTACGGGTATCTTAGCCCATTCTTCGTGGGCTAAAGCCTCCAGTTCAGTCACATTCTTATCTTGGGCCTCCACCAACATCCCTCGATGTGTGGCAGATCGACCAGAAAACACCGACAGGTTGGTTCCCTGGCCGATCCGATTTGTCAGTGATATCGATTGATCGGGGTCGATCTGTCAAGGTGGGCTGCACTCACTTTGTCATCGATCGATCGGCCAGGAATTGAGTGTGAAATCGACCTGTGTATGGCTACCTTTAGGCTTGCACGCTGCAACTGCTTTCTTCAAGTCCCACCAGAGGTTTTTAATCGGATTTAAGTCTGGTGACTGCGATGGCCACTCCAAAATGTTCCAGCCTTTAATCTGCAACCATTCTCTAGTGGACTTGGAGGTATGCTTGGGATCACTGTCCTGTTGAAAGGTCCAACGTCTCCCAAGCCTCAGGTTTTCCTTCCAATATCTTCTGGTACTGAAGAGAATTTATGGTACCTTGCACACGCTGAAGCTTCCCTGTACCCGCAGCAAAACTGCCCCAAAGCATGATTGACCCCCCGCCATACTTCACAGTAGGCAAGGTGTTCTTTTCTTCATAGGCCTTGTTTTTCCTCCTCCAAACATATCTGTCTCCAAAGAATAAGAAGCGTCGACTGCAGTATGCCAAAAGTTATGTGGACAAACCACAAAAGTGTTGGGATAGTGTTCTGTGGACTGATGAAAATTAGAACTGTTTGGGCCCATGGATCAATGCTATGAAAACATTTCTGATGTTTTTTGGTTTTTCGTTTCTAGCAGACCTATCTTCAAAATATATCAGATGACACTTACGGCCCATTTACAGGGATTATGTTTCGGGGGAAAATGTAGAAATCTCGCAAGGCTCTGCCCCTTAATAATGTCGGGCTGCCGGGCACAATCTTATTGTCTGGAGAGAAGAAGTAAGCATGGCGACGCAGCAAACAAGAAAGAGGGGAAGGTGAGTGTGATTTTGTGGAGGATTTTGGATTGGTTTGCCTGGATTCAGACAGCTGAGAGGTAAGTAAATCTAAATGTTATGTTTAGATGTCTGTATAGGTTCACACACGATTCAATATTTTCGTTCAATCGAGCGGAAATTAAAGATCTTTTGTTTTGTTCACACAAAATCAAGTACCAAAATAATTGATCTGAAGTTATCCGACATGTTGGTACATTTTGATCGAATTGGTAACCATTGAATGTAACTCGAACATGTCAAATAATTTCAATTCGATCTTTTTTGTTCGTTCTAATACATTTGAATGAAGCTTTTTCTTTTGAGCATGAAATTAAATTTCATTCGGTCGTACGAAAATAGAGTGTGTACATTCAATATAGGCACAATCAATATTAGATCAAAATAATGTTTTAAAATTGCCCTGGAATGTAGTGGTACACTGCCCATCTATGCATGTTTAACTTAAATTAGTCAATACATTCTTATCACTTTAAACCAGAGATTTGGAGATTTCCCATATGGAGAATGTGGTGAGTGCGGCTTCCTGCAGTTATGACATGAAACACTAGGTGGCAGTAGCATCACACATACTGCATACTGTGCTTTGTGCAGCTACATCAGAGTGCAGCAATGAACTCCACAAAAAGGCATTTGAAGTACACATGCACACAATAAAATATTTTAACCCTTTAAAGTAGACTTACAGCCACCAATTCAAATATTTCAGCTGTCAGTCAAACATCGACCGATTGTACCAGCACACAGTGTGATCATTTGTGCCTGTGTACACGCTCCATATTACCATCTAGGCACACACAGGTAGATTTGTAAAAAGATTTGAGTACAATCAATCAATGTGCACGGTCATGGTGATTGATTGTACTCTAATCTGCTTACAATCCTACCTGTGTGTGCTTTCCTTTAAACGGGATCAATAGAGCCTGCTCGAAGAAACTTGATTGAACAGGGTTCCAACATGTTGGAAAACCCAGTTTAATCTCCAATACTTTGCATAAAGAAGAATCTTCATGTAAGTATAGGAACAGCTGGCTCTGCCTTCTTCCTCCGGCACAGCTGTCGGCTGTCAGTATGAAGGGGGCGGAGTCAGCACTCTTCATACTGGAATCTGGCTGCTGTACAGGATAAGAGTATGGATGGATTTCTGCCCAGCTCCTAGCAGGTTCGGATTCACACGCTGGAAGCTGGGGAGAAACGCAGCGTCACCACGCTGTGATTGATCGGGGGTCGATTGCACGGGAATTTACCTGTGTATGGCTAGCTTAAGATGCCAGACTTAATAGATCAGTTTCTGAAGGTCGGGTACAGGCTTATGGGTCTGATTGTATTTCACTGCTTTCAATGTGCTCTGATATCTTCTATACCCCAGAAATCTGGCTGAGCAAAGTTCATCTTGTGGTGTCTCAATTTTGAGTTCATGGTTCATGGCTGTGAATAGTTATGAACATGTGATTTTTTTATTTATTAACCTCCCTAGCGATATGCCCGAACCCAGTTCGGGCAAAGGGACGCTGCAATTATCGATACGCCTGAACTGGCTTCGGGCACATCGTGGGAGCTCACCTGCTCCGCCACCGCCATCTTCTCCCTTCTTCTCCGGCTTGTTCTGGGTCCCGGAGTGACGTGTGATGTCACGGAGGCGGGACCCGGTCTTAACCTCCCTGGCGGTTCACTGAGGTGCAGATTTCTGTACCAAAAGTGATACAG
>CM070039.1:33472240-33502038 GCA_036250615.1 Ptychadena robeensis | reverse complement strand
TTGTGCGCCTCTGTCCTTGTTCGTATTTGTCTGTTACAGGGGGCCACACTCCTCCATTTTGAGAGCTGAACACATACACACAACTTAAACACCCACCCCTCATACTGACGCTATTTCACTCTGCAATCTTTGCTCAGGCCCCATACACCCACTGAAGGCCTTTCTGGCCACTGACATCACTGTAGCTGTGTCGTCACTGCTGAAGGTCATGCGCAACTATTTATTATCTTTCTTAGTTTGTAACAAGGTACAACACTCTACTATGTTCCTATATAGGTAAAGGGGACCCTGCAAGGAAAGTTTGAGAACCACTAGTCAAGGGGAATTACAAACAATATTGTGTTTTATTGATTTAAGTTTTTTTTATCACTGCCCAATCCTCATATATGTTGTTTGCATTGCACTTTTCTTCATACACCTCCATACACCTTACAATCTTAAGCAAGCCATACACGTGTCGGATTCCATGGCCAATCGATCGATTCCGGCGATTCTGCCGGGAATCGCAGGTGTGATCAATCGGCCAATTAAGAGTATCCATCGCTGCATACCACCTTGTCCAACGGATTCCGGGACGATTCTGTGTCCGATTGTCCACCTCACAAATGGCAACTCCCCCTGATCTGGGCAGAATCAATCTGATGGAACCAACATGTTGGTTCTCTGTCGGATCCGATTCTGGGCCCCTGAACGATCGGACCTGATCGATTGGACAAGGTGGGCTGCATGCGACTCCGGCACGATCGTTTGGCGTGCACGCGCCCAGAATCGATCGTGCCGGAATCCGGTGGGAATCCGACACGTGTATGGGGGCCTTTACCATACAATTTCTGAAAAATCAACTTTTCTTCCACCAAAACCATGTAATATGAGGACCTTTTTAAACCTTCCAATCACTATGTATTCTACCAGGGAGGCCACTATACTACATAGTTTTTGGTAGATCTAATGGAAATTGTATATGGTGATCTAAAGGTGTATGGGGGGTTTTAGGCTCCCTACAAAGAATCCATCTATGAAAATCTATGAATTTTGTTTTTTTTTCCTGTTAGTTCTGTGTGCACTGGAAAATTACAGGCTTACAGCAAGGGTTAAATAATAAGAAAATCCACCACATAGTACAAGATTTATACATTTATTTCATCCTAAAAATACAAATCCAGTCCATCCTTACAGCTGTCACCTCCTCTTTGAGAACTAGGAGGTAAGGAAATCTGGTGAGCAAAAGATCACCCTTGAGCTGATATCAACAGAGCAAAATAAAGGCAAAAAAGCGAGAGGGATCATTGCATCCTGACTGGTTTGTAGGAGGCATGAAAATTATATTCCAAAATTACTGGTTAGAGCCATAGAATAAGTTGCACTTTACAGCCTGAAAACAACTTGGATCAACACTGTAAAATTTTTTAATCTAAACAAAATTGAGTAAAAAGAGAGTATCTGGGGTACATTACTAGATCATGTGATCCTAAAAATGTATAACACAAAGACTATATATCTAGAAATTTAATATGTGTAGTATGAACCCTCTTTTCCACTCATTTTGTTATTCTAAGAACTCCGTACTCTATTCTTTTTTGGACTTTGACTTTCCTCTAGAGGACTTTCTTCCACAGCAGCATCGATAGGTGAAGGCACAACATTTAATACTTATAAAGACTGAAGTAATCAAGACTGCAAACAAGAAGGCAAAGACATCTATGGAATTATACTGAATCCAGTTCAAGTCATGGGCAGCCGGACGCAAGTGAGGAGCTCCTTTATGTCTCATGACAAACTCCACCCAATACACAGCCAGGTCCAGAGGGTGAATGGGCCTGTCAAGGTGCAGATCAGAAAGACGCTGAATGTTCTCTTTGTAACTAGAAGAAAAAAAAGGAACATGAGTTGTCGCAGGGAAGTGCAACTGTTGTGGAAGAAGCTAAAAACAAAACCAGGTTTACTTTTCTTATCTAATGTTTGCTTTCTGGCCGCAGCCCATGAGAACAAACCTTGAAAACATTGTACAATTCAATACTTGCACACACACTAGACTTTATCACCTGAGTCAACTGATACTTATCATGTAGTGCTGTAGTGTTTTCCCTTTTTAAGTTTTTGAAGTGGAGTGCCATTAAAGGTACTCATTTCCCAAATGCCCTAGTTCAATTGCTCATGCCGATGTTCGAACAGGGAACCAACCTGTTGGTAAATCGCTGTTTGATCGCCATTACTTCGGATGGCATGCAAATTATTGACCGAGAATGGATCGCACAAAGTGGTGTTTGTCGATTCCACTAAGGATCGTTGTGCGATCATTGAGCAATCTGTTGAATCATCACACCACGATCAATTGTTCATCAACTGAACCGGTATCGACCAATGTATGGGCACCTTAAGATTCTTAAACCCTACTTAAGTACTTGCCGTTAGGGTTGGTTATACTTTTTTTTTATTTCAACTAGCTGACTTTGTCATTTTATCATTCGATTCCCGAACTACCGATCGCCGCCTCTGTTGCGCGGATTGATTGATAGAGATTCGAACGCTTCCCACATTGAGCGATTAATCCGGGAACCAATCAAACAGGGAGCCGACATGTCTGTATTTCCCTGTTTTTCGCCTTTAAAATGTATCAGCCAAGGATCAATTCTTGTGTCACCATGTTGTGACACACAACAATCGTGGGGAATCGAGCTGTGTATGGCAACCTTTTATTTCAAGCCCTCTAACTTTCGCCAATATTGCTAAAGAAATAGATTTATTTATACAAAACAACATGTGCTTAAAGCCCCCCATACACCTTACAATCTTATACAATTTCTGTTCAATCAACTTTTGTTCTACCAAAACCATGTAATATGAGCGCCTTTCTAAATGTTCCAATCACTATGTATTCTATCAGGGAGGACCCGGCACTACTTAGTTGTTGGCAGATCTAAAGGAAATTGAAAGAAATCTTAAGCCCCCCATAGACGGGCAGACTCCCGGCCATAGTTGTAGCAGACCAACCTGTGTGCTCGCTCCCGCCGAGCACATCAAGGTTGGTCTGCCGCAACTATGTGGGAGCCCACCTTGAATTATGTAGAGAAAAAGCCGGCAAGTCGGATCGCACACCGATCCGACATGCCGGTTCTTTTTCCGTGCGACTGACAGCTGCAGGCTGTTACCGCTGTTATCTCAGAGGGGGGGTCTCCTCCCCCTCCGAGGTAATTGGCTTCAGTCTGCCAGGAATCCTGTGTGTCAGTGGAAGACACAGGATTCCTGTCCGACATGTAGCAGACTGCTCACAGCGTGGTGACGTCACCACGCTGTAATCAGTCTGCTAAAGGTCTGCCATAGATCGAGGTGTCTATGGCAGGCTTAAAGGTGTATAGGGACCCTAAGTAAAGAAGTGGTATGCCATACTACTGCAGAGAGACCACTCAATCATCATAGACCACAGGTCCTTCTTTGCCCCATAGTTCCAGAATTTTTTTAAAACAGGTTAAATATGGTGACTAATCCTAAAAATATATCAGGCAATAAAATTATGTTTTTTGACTAGTATTATCAATTATAAAAGTATTAAAATCCCAAGATTGGATAACAATACCCTCTTAGCCAGTTGGCACCAGCTAACCATTTTATCAGTAAGGACTCAGGCGTCTAAAAATGATGCCAGATACCAGACACCAAAAAAGTGCTGCAGAGTGGCGAACAGAGAATGTTAAGTTCCCTGGTTGCTATTCAGGCATTCGCTTATAGGGTTAACTTCGGAGTGCTTATCATATTTGAAGGGCCAGTATGCAAATGACCATTTACAGGGGTGGGTAGGCGCCTGTGTGAATGCTGCCTAAATACATGAACTGTCTTCTTGAATCCAGTATGAGTTAATTTTACAAATATTAAATATAGATATACAGTTCAGTTATACCTTGGATTGTCTATCACAGATGTCAGAGCGTTGCTAAGATCTTCTGGTGTCAAATCTAGAACATTCAGCGTGATTCCAGCTCCTCGAGACTCAACCCTTTTAGCATTGTCCATTTGGTCACCAAAGAGTGGTAACATGACCATTGGCACAGCATTGCAAATACCTTCATAGATTCCATGTGAACCAGCATGAGTGATAAATGCACGAGCCTTTGGATGAGCTGAAATAAAAAAAATATTTATATATGTATATTCTTAAAACTCCCATCAAGTTAAAAAAGTAAATTTTTGTATAATAAGTGGTGTCCCTTCCAACATGTAAAGTAAAATGTGTGTATAAAGGTAGCCATTTGTCGATTTGCAACTGATCGATTTGTCACTGATCGATTCCAGATCCAATAATTGACCACGGTTGCCTGGAATTGAGCCGATCTCAATGTCCCATTCGATTCCCATTTTCTTTGGTCGATCGTTCAGGATGGGCAGAACGTGATTGTGAACGCGCGGTGATCGATCGGTCAAAAATCTAGTCAAAAATCGACCCGTGTATGGGAGCCTTAAGGGCCCCACACACGCAATGAGTGGCGCCCAATTTTGCCGCCGATTGATGTGCGTATGCGCATCATGGGTGCCCCGAGCTCGTCCGGCCTGAGAACGAACATGTCCGTAAATCTCCGGCCAATGCCATTAGTTCCAATGAGGAGGTCCCCATTCAAACTAACAGCCGGCACACAAAGGGTGCCCGCCAATGCTGTGAGCGATGGAGAGCAGCGTGATGGCGTCACCCCGCTGCTCTCCACAGCTCATCTGTCGGTCCCCACACGATACGTGGAGACCTTTAAGGTGTTTTTTTTCTTAAAGCAGACCTTCACTCTAAAATACACATTAGAATTAACTTGTAAATTTCCATTGAAATGTCACTTCACTTGAAATGTCTGAGCTGCATTGGCTTTATGAGCATTCATTTAGCGAATATAGATGTAAGAGGTGTAGATATATAGATGTGCAAATATAGATGTACAAAAAAAGTGTAGTGTTTATGTAAAACGTGTAGAAAAACCTACCCAACAAGTCATTCTGTGGCAGCCATTTTACTAAGTGGGTGTTTTCACCCAAATTTGAAGGCACTGGTCCTGTATACCTCCATATAACCTGAGAACACAGAAAAAGTCACAAGAAGTCAATCACATCCGTATTGTCCATTTTTTATTATACACATTCATTAATTCAACATATCTTTTTGTGTTAAGGTTCACTTCATTAAGGTAGTCTATTATTTTGGAATCAATATACAAAGAGTTAGACCTGCACATTCAGCTCACATTGTATGTTGAAGTGCATTGACAAATGGTGTAGGGTTGCCATTCGAAATTGATGACAAGTCTGTATGCTAATGTGGAGGTTCTGAGGTTTTTTATACACATTGCAATTTGATTGTATAATCTCAGGGGTCAACTTTTTTATTGAGCTCCTCAGATGAGAACCAGGAGATGGTGTTTGGTACGCACCCCATATGTAGAGTGGTCTACCTCACTGTTGTACTCACTGTCTGCATCAGCTTCCTGCATGATTCTGTTGCAGATTGACCTCCCTGTTCTTGATTGATTCTCTGATTAGCGGTCTCCATCCAAAGATCAACAGCTAGCTTTGGGTCAAATGTTACTCTCACAGTACAACACCCTTTGAACCCCCAGATTTTAGTACATATCTCAGTATCACATCTCAGTAGTACAACTTTTCTGTTGTCAGATTTTACCCTTCATGTGCCTACTCTGATTTTCGTCCCCCAGATCTCCAACATCCTTGTAAGTCCAATCTTTTTTTTTTTTTAATTAGTAATTAACATTCCCAATTTGACACCCCTTACTGCAACCTTTTATAGTTATTAAAGTTTCCCTGTGGTTATCCAAGTGACATAAATTGTATATGTTTAACAATAAAAATAACCAAAGAAAATTGTGTGGAGCTGTAATCTCAGCTCAATCTGCAATATCAGCTTCAGCCACCGTATGTCACTAGAGAGCACTTGCCTTCAGAGCAGAACACAAGCACGCTCCTTCTCATCAGAGAAGAGGGGGGAGAAATGTGGAGGAGGGGGAAAGCTCCGTGCATCTCCTCTCCTGTAGTCCACATATGCGCTTAAGCCTTCCATACACACGCCGATGTGTGTAGGCAGACTAGTCCCGATATCTTTCCGGGAGGCTAACGTGATGACGTCATCACGTTAGCCTCCCGTTGCATTATGGGGCCCCTTCAATCGGCTGGGCACCCTTTGTGTGCCGGCCATAAGCTGCAATGAAGACGCCGCTTCATTGCAGCTTATGGCATCGGCTTTCATTGGCTCCCATCGGCCAGAGAAGATCGGACATGTCCGTTCTCTGGCCGGCCGAGAAGTGGGGCGACAGGTATCTGTCGGCCCCATGTGGGCACATGCCGATTAGCGGCCGATTTTTAACCTGACCGACGGCGTGAGCGCGCACGCCCGTCGGTCAGATTAAAAATCGGCCGCTTATCGGCATGTGTATGGCTAGCATAAGGAAGCAAAATAAAGGAACGCAGAGCTAGGTTTTAGACAATTTTGCATACCAGCTTACTACTTATGTGCACCCCTGGTAGGGTATGTTTCCACGCCAACATGCAAAAAACCACTAAATCCCACATGCTTTACTGGGTAGTGTTCTGCGCTAATATTCAAATTGCTAATTTTTATTTGAATAACAAAACTTGAATATCGGCACTACAAGAATTCCCGAATATAGTGGTAGATCTTCATAATTTCGAATTTTCAACTTTACTTAGAATATTTGGAGAATAATTAGCAAAATGTCTCAAATTTTAATATGCTCTATGCTGCTCATCACAATTAAGGCCCCCATACAGGTCTAGATTTTCCATTCAATCAATTTAAAAAACATTTTTGGGGGTCAGGGATTGTAATCTATGGCAACTGTAGTAACAAATATTTGATTAAAAAAATTGGATCGACTGAAAGCATAATTGAATTGAGGTTCAATTTCAATACAACCGATTCAAATTTTCCGATCATTTTTCGATCTAAACTTTTCCCAATTTAAGGTTGATCTAACCATGTGGGCTGCCATAGATTATCAATCAATCAACAAAAAAAACTGATTGAATTAAGTTGATTGAATGAAAAATCTAGATGTGTATGGGGGCCTTTACTCAGCAGTCTGTTTATGGACTGTGTAGGATATACTTTAATGACAAACACTATTCTTATATTTCTATTGTGAGAATTCAATTCCCAAAACATTATTAGCTTCAGGCTTGATGATACAATACTGTTTGACATTGGAAATAACCTGGTCATGTGATTGAACTTTCCTGAAGTACAAGCTGAAGCACTGTCCACACTAAGTAGTAGCCTAGAGGAAGAAGGTGACCTAGCTTCAGCTTCTATTTCACTTTAACAAAGGTTAAATCACCTGAAAGTCTTTTAAGGACTTGTGATTTTGTTTTCAGAAATGCGCTCTTGATACAATCGGGAAAACTTAAAGCGGACCTACCACCTGCAGCTCAGCCGATATTGCTGACATCCTTAAGTGTAAAAAAAAATTGCTTCTAACAGCTGGAGAGGAGCTGGTTACGAGTTCTCCCCTTCCACTGCATTACGTTGTGCCTAGGCAGCCGAAGTGGTGTCTGGGATATCTCAGCAGCAGAATCCCCCACTTTACACCCCCCCCCCTACGAGTCTCTGCAGCTCCGATAGAGAAGAGACAGGAGGTGGCGTGAAGGGGGGAGGAGAGGGGGGGCAGTATGGGCGGAAGTCTGCAGATCTCCAGGATTTAAGATGCCGGCATGAGAACTGCAAGCAAGTGATGTTAGTATAGTGTGGGGTTTTTTGTGTAGCAGTTTCCCAGCATCTGAACTGCTGACATGTGAGTATTGTGTCTATTTAATGTATGTCTGTTTTTTTTCATTTGAGTTTAAAACCTCTTTAATCTGCTTAGTTTATGTTCTTAACATACTTTATATAATGGAGAATGTGGTTGGAAGAGAAGGAACAGAAATGTTGCAGGGGGAGTTGCAATGTATAGTGAGAGACAAATGATGGTGCTAATGGATGGAGGACTACCAACGAAGGCAGCACCTAACCTAAACTTATACTACCAATAACTGAAACACCACATTTACATAGCTGTTAAGCTGGGCATAGACATGCCGATTCCTGCACGACCCGACCGCCGATCAGATGCTGTGCGCGTTCCCGCATCCGCTTGGGATCGGGTCGGCAAGGAATAGGGTGCCGCAATTAGCAAGATTGGGCTAAAATCAGCAAAATTATCCGTCATGTTGGATCAATGTGCTATCTGACATGACGGATAATTTTGTTTAGACCCGATAAGTAATGAGTGGCACACAAAGAGTGCCAGCCGATTTTTGGCACTTGCGGGCGGGCGTGATGACGTCATCACATCCGCCGCTAGTGCCAAAATCGGGCCTGGAGTTGACATCAAATCATCCCGCCTATTCCCAGCTTTAGGTGTTTAACCTCCCTAGCACTCTTGCAAGGTCCAGATTTCTGTACCAAAAGCGCACCCTAGACTCTAATGGAATTTGTGTTGTAGGCCTGTAACTTCCAAAAATATGGCTGTACAAGGGTCTAATAGACATCCTGAATATAATAATATTTGAAACACACAATTATTATTAATAAAAAGTATTTATGTTTGTTTATAATAAAATTTTTATTACGATTGGAAATGTGTTTTGTTTTTGTTTTACTTTGAATTGTATTGGATACAGTTGTAACTGTATCCAATACAATGGCATTTGGCACCCTCTGAAAGGGTTAACTTCAAAGAGCACATCTTGATTTTCCAGATTTTCCAGATGTGCTCTTTGAAGATAGCCCAATCTGCATATGAATGTCCCGCCCCCCCACCCGGGGACATTCATATGCAAATTGGGCTGGGAGAGGGGTGACATCAGCTTAGAGCATCAGATCCCCGGGACAGAGAACAGTGAGCATGTGCTGATGCCGGGGATCTGAGCTTAGCTGGACAGCTCCATCTCATCAACTGCAATACTGACAAGTGCTGGACGAGATGGAGCCATCAGAAGCGCTAGGGGGGTTAATACTGCAACAACAATATAAATCTAAAATCCAATATATGTTCCAGTTAAAGTATCAGATGAAGAAAAAACACTTACCTGCTGAGGAATAAATCTTAAACCCTCTGCTATGTCCATAGCTTTATGCATAGGGATTTCTGATACCATAGATCCAAGTGAGAAAACCACAAATCCATGCTCTCCAGAACTGTTTACTAGCTTCTCAAACTCCTGAAGACAGACAAAATAAAAATGTGACATTCTGTATTTAATAGGAAATCGAATCAAATATTACATTTCAGTATTTGGAATTATTTGTGAAACAATGAAGTTATAGCAGTAAATAAGACTGTGAACCAACTGCACATTTGTTCATGTCTCTCTAGTTGCAGCTGGAAATAGACAATTCTGCTAAATAATATTCTGTAATATACAGATTCATAAAATGTGTTTATTACAAAACAGCTATTGTAACATTTACTGAAAGGAATTAATATCTCAGTTCAAATGTGTGCAAACCCCAATGATATAGTTCTTATATTTGCCATACTTTTTAGGTGAGTGGGGTATAGTTATACCCTGGTCAGGTTACTAATGCCGTCTGGGTTTAATTGCCCAGAAAGTAAGGGGAAATCTAAAGGCCCCCACACACATACCGAGCAGGGTTCAACAGACGAGCAACGGAGTGCAGCGTGATGATGTCACCACGCTGCATCCTGTCGCTTAGAGTATCGGCAGGCTCCCTTTGTGTGCTGGCCGTTAGTTTAAATGGGGATTTAAACTAATGGCATCAGCCAGAGATTACGGACATGTCCGTTCTTTTGCCGACAGAGCTTTGGGGCAACAGGGATCTGGCGCCTAATGCATCCGCGGCTCGCTACGTGTATGGGGGCCTTAAAACGATATCATGTCTAATAAGTCTTCCTATTTGTTATCTTTGGGGTTTAAGAATTAGTCTCTATACTGTAAAATAGGAGTGATGGGTTTGAGTAAAATAAAATATGAGAATAATAAGTCCAGAAAAATGTTATTCTACAAACAAGTCATAGGAGCAAAGTGATTTTTTGCAAATCAATAGTTATGGGTCTGCTTTTATAGTAGACGCTACATAAAGTGATGTACAACTTGCCTACTACAATTTCTGGGTTATAAATGATAAATAAACAATACATGTTCTCTAACTTATGAAAGGTTTAAGGATAATATGTTTATTTTTAATGTACTTTACTAAAGGGCTTTTTGCTTCCTTTACCTTAATCGTCATAACCTGCCTGGCTATTCCGTCCAATGGAAGTATATGCATGGACTATACATGGACTATTAAGCTGGGCATACACGGTTCGATTTAGCGTTCGTGCAACTTAAAACAATCAAAGTTTACATAGATCGAACTGAAATCATTTACTTCACACATGGTTTGATCGATGAAATTTGTTCAATAGCAATCAAAACTTTGATCGAAAACTAATCGGACATGTTGGAAAATTTTCATTGATTGTACAGCGATCAAACTAAAATCGTAGCATTGTGTTTATTGGTCGGGACGATTGTATTCAATGAACACATTTATATATGACGCTTTCCTGTGTTATTTGGTCAAAACGAAAATTGTCCGATTTTAGTCGTATTCCGATCTAACCTTCCATGTGGTACTACTTTGGATTTGCCAACGATGGATGTTCGATCAAAAGATCAAAATCTGCAATTGAATTGAAAATCGGTTGTGCTAAAATCGAACCGTGAATGGGCCAGCTTTAGTGTCCATTTCCAACTCTCGCTTTAATGTGCATTGACACAAGCAGAAGTTTGCCCGAGTGCTTGGCATTTGTACATATATGCTTGCCAAAAAATTGGGGCTTTTGATGTTGATGCAATGTGCAAGCAAGACTTTAGACTATAATATCAGAAGGCAGTTTTCATCAGTACACAAATTACACAACTTTGAAATTATGTCATTAGTACAAAAGTTATAGGAATCACAAGATTAATGTTGTTTTTTGTACTGAAATAAACTTAAAAAATATATATCATACAGAGCTCACTAAACTGTTACCTGTTACACAGGTGTATGACAAGGTCTCCCTTTTTTACAAAAAAAAATTCTTTAATTTAAAAAAGAAAATCATAAATCACCACAGACATAAATATCCTATATACACTACAAGTCACAGCCCCACTGCAAGGTGAAATTTAAAACCGAGTTCAGCTTTAGTGAGTTAAAATAGTTTGCATTTCTGCATGTGATTTATTCGCTCACTTCTCTCACCTCCTGCCCTTGGGACACAGTGGCAGCAAAAACATTGTCAGAAGCTTTATTCTCATCCCTCACAACTAAAAACAATGTATCTATGTCCCGACTAGAGAGATTCCCATCACTTTGTGTTCTGCCAGCCAAAGAAAATGAAGCAATAAAATAGTGAGCATTGCCTTGACTATTGCAACAACATCCTATCTGGTCTTCCTCTAACTCAGTGGTTCCCAAACTTTTTAAAACCTTGAAATTAGGGGGAAACAGTGCCTGTGTCTTATGGTCCGAATGTGAGACCCCCGCAGAATTACTAGGCTGTTAATGGTCACCCCTTGGCTCCTGGCCAGCTCTCCCGGCAAGAAGATTAGCCGGGGAGCGATCATCTGAACTGTATTGCTTATACCAGCAGAACCCTGCTGGTATAATCAATGAAGAGAGAGAGATGAACTCCTATCTATCTCTCACTCCCTGTGTGTGGAAGCTACAATTACTCTGCAGCTTCCATGGACACAGCCTTTGAGGGAGAGGAGAGACTCTGCAGCCTTTACCCCCACAGCTCCCCTCTTCCCCTGATCAGTGAGGAAGATGACATGTGTGCCGTACTGCTGCTAGTGATGTCTAACTTCAAATATTTTAAGTTTTCTGCTCTACACACTGGGTGCATTTTATGGTTAGGTGCGTCCTATAGTCTGAAAAATATGGTAAGTTCTGCTTTCTCTATCAGTTAGAATTAAAAATTATAATTACAGTTACATAAATCACTTAATAAAATTTTCTACCTGATTTAATGGTTTCCTGTCGGCACAGTTGATGCCTCCTATAAAAACCATGTTTGGCATAACAGGCCTTGGGTATTCAAACACAAAGTCATGTCTCAAAAGCCATATAGAAGCTCTGCTGAAAAGTTCTACAGACGTCACATCTCTTTTCAGGAACTCTGAGGCAATATGCGTGTAGGGTGAATAAAGCTCATAACATACAGTATACTCAAATAATCGAACTAGAACATTCTTCACTCTCTGGGTGAAGTTCATGTGGTCTGTGTAAGTTGTGTACAATCTAGGGATATAAGAAGGTGGGCTGGGTGACTGAGAAGCTTCTTCATCCATCCAAAAAGGAGTCCCACGCATGAGGTTAACTGATGGAATAGAGAGGTACTCCCCAATAATCTGACTACAAGGAACAGCTGGGTCGCTCAGCAGAACATCAAAATGAGCTTCTTCCAAATGTTTGATGAGTGTTTCATTCTGAAGAAAAAGCTTGCAGGAAGTTAATAGCCAGTTAGATGATTTTGTAAATCTCTCGTACAAGGTCTTTACCCTTTGAGGCATTGTTTTATAAAGAAACACTTCTCTGCTCAATTGCTTTACTTGGGCTTTCATAAATTCTCTGTTGTAAGGCACATTATAAGTTTGCACTGGGAAACCCAAATCATTAAGGAGTAGATTAGGTTCAGGGACAATCACAACAATCTGGTGCCCTCTGTTGTATAACTTTTCCACCAAAGCATGCATACTGAGCCATTGGCTTCCTTCTTGTGGAATTACTAATAGTTTCCCACTTTCAGCCTGGTTGATAGTTACAAGAACAAAAAAGATTCTTAAAGTCAAAGGGAGAAACATGTGAGTATCCATGACTGTAGTATAGTCACAACTATAGAGAAGAACCACTGCTTTGTTGGTATAAATAATCAGAAACAAATACTTGGAGTAGCAACAAGGCAATGTTTAAAGTTCATTGTTCAATCTGCTGGGATGTTTGAACTCCAAAAAAACTTTGATCCAATATCTGTAAGAAAATTAATCAAGTACAAAAAATTAAATAGTCACTCAATATGTATTGTACAGTCTGTAAAATCAAAACCCAATTTGGGCAAATGATCAGCACACTCTAATTTCCATAAAGTGTAAAGGTGGCCATGCACGCTTCAATTCCCTGGTGGTCATTGTGCAATTGATCACAATGTGGTGACACAAGAATCGACGAACGATCGCACAACAATCGATTGGGGAATGGTTGCGCATCACCTTGGGGAATTGATCCCTGCCTGATAATTTACTAACATGTTGGATTTCTTTTCGATCTAGATTACGTAAGTGTTCAAGGTGGCAAGCGTTCGATTACTGAATGCTCGATCACCCCAAACATGCATGGCAATAGATGGTTTGGGAATCAAATGCAAAATCAAGCCGTGTATGGCTTCTATTAAGCAGGGAACACACAGCTCAATATTGGAGCCATTCAAGGTTCCCTGCAGCAGTATGATGAAGTCTTGCACACCTGCGGTCCCCATGCAAAGCAATGAACATCGACCGTGGTTTACGGTCATGTCCGATATCCCTGTTTTTCAAAGGAAAAAATCTTCATGTTGGAATTTGGGATCAAAACAGTGTGACTGACTGCTAAAGTGTCAAAATCATTCATAAAATGTTCCTCAAAAGAGAGAGATAGAATGAACATGTATAATAATTTCTGGAAAAGAAAAAAATTAATTAGTTTAAAACTGCCACGTAATCACACTGTCTGCTCAGATAGTTGTAAATGAAAAAAACCTGACAGCATGAAGCAGGTATTAAATATGGGTTTATTTCTACTTTAGCTTACTAAGTAGCATTACATAAAACAAGAATAAAGCTAGGAACACACGGCTCGATTTAAGCATACAGACGATGTAAATCAATGAATTTACATAGATCGTACCAAAATCGTGGCCCGGACACATGGTACAATCGATGATAATAGTTCGATGAAGAACATTACATCAATTGAAAAGTCTACTAATCGTACTACTTTCCTGCAATGTTTATTTTCATCGTACAATTGTATTCGAGGAAGTGATAGTTTACTGTTTTTAGGGCATCAATGGCATTGACAACTTTAGTCAATAATTGATGTTCTCTACATCGATATTGTACTACGATTGTATGACACTATACGCACATGGTACAATCGATAAAATACCAAAATCTAGGCTCTTAATCTAATCTTACATCGATTGTATGCTTAAATCGAGCCGTGTTTTCCTAGCTTAAGATCTACAGAACTCATTGGGCACATCAGATAGGAAACAAATGAGCTAAAACGTACTGGAAAGAGACATGTTATCATGTGAAATATAAAGAACAATAGCAACAATCCAAGGACAAATGCAACATCTAGCCAGAAAAATATTTGCACTACGAAGAATACACTAAGCACTATTCCACTATCAGCACTATCTTCATTCTTTGAGAAACATCTCTAAAGCCAGTCATACACACATCCATCATAACATGGTTACGTCACCACGCCAATCAATCGTGCACTGATCAATCGTGGAATTGATGCACTACACCTTGAGGAATCAATCCCTAGCCATTACCTTGGGTGGGGATCAAGGATCAACTAATGGCGATCAAACAGGGATCACTGGTCGATCCTTGTTTTGGTCGATTTTGACCCTTTTGGATCGATCGTTCAAGGTGGGCATACTTTGATTTGCAGTTGATCGATCGTTTACAAAATCGATACGTGTATGGCTAGCTTTATTTGCCCTCACAGCATCTAAAATCAATACCAATTCACTCTTCTCCCACTTCAACGTTGCCAATGACAGAATAGACATGTCCAGAGCCCGGTACTGTAGGTATTTTAATATTCTGTACCACAGAAGTGACTAAACCTTTAACTTTGGCTAAAGCACCCCATACACCTTTAGATTACTACACCATATACTATTACCATACAATTTCCTTTAGATCTAGCTCTAGATCTAGATCTAGCAACAACATTGTAGTATAGTGTCCTCCCTGATAGAATATATAGTGATTGGAAGGTTTAGAAAGGTCCTAATATTACATGGTTTTGGTAGAATAAAAGTAGATTGTACAGAAATTGTATAGTGACAAATGCAGCATATATTAAATATGGCTCAGTTAAGTTTACATTTTTGTACTTGAAGCTGCTTTTTCTATAACACATCAGAGATTTGTGCATTACAATTATGCATTTGCAAAGCCCCTTATAGATGCTTCAATTTGTGGCCGATCAACCTCCGTGCACAAATCAAAAGTGCCTTCCTGAAATCAGGCCAGAAACCAGTCCAGAAATCAATCTACGGACATATCTGTAATTTCTGATACCAGTGTCCCCATCCAAATTAAATGCCGGCACAGAACCGGCCATGCAAGATGATGTCAACAACAGGAATTCGCAACATGTATGGGGGGCTCAAGGAGTGGAACACTTTTCTTCTTCTCTAAGGGTCCATATACATATTGTTTTGATAAGCAGTAACATATTCAACAATACAAATTAAGTGCAGTTGAATGAGACTAATAACTACCTGTTATACTGTACCATGACCTACAATAATGAAAGATTTGTTTATGGGACTATAAGTACTGAATTCCTCATGTGCTTAAACAGGTATAAAGGAGCCATGGATAATATTACACATCTTCCCCTTGTTTTTTTGGGGTGGTTCTTTTAAAACAGAAGAGGTGCAATCTTCTACGCTTCTACACCCATCCACCATGAACTACTTGGAAAGAACTATATATATAGCTGAACATTACCCTAATTTCCCAGAGTAGTCCCTGTCTTGTTAGCTGTAAACTGCTTATCTGTACTTACTGTTCTAATCTCTCGGCTCCTCTGGCTGAGTTTTGTGCTGAACTGTCCTAAACTTGTAACAGCTTGATAGGACCCAGGAAAGATTAAAAAAACACTGTCAGCAAATCAGATTTCAGTGTGGGAAAGTCTGTTGACAGAAGAAGGCAGCGGGAGGGATCACAGCAAAATATTTAGAGTTTTACTCCCATACTAATGAGGAACGAAAAAACATTAATGCCAGCATTGCTTATGTACTTGTAATCTTCAGCAAAACATTCCTGATAACTTTTTACACCCCTTCCAGGGCTCTCCTGCACCAAACACCCAATTCCCCCTATACTTCTTCTTTATCTGTGCCTATAAGCACATTGTCTATATTAAAAAATACACAGTGTCCAATACCTCATCTATACGCCTCTAGGCAATATGTATTACATATTAATACCTGTAGGTGAAATTGCTCTGAAATGTAAGAAACGTTTCGAAACAGAAGAGATCTTCATATCTCTTCTATATCTTCTAAGAAAACAAATATTTTTACAATAAAACTTCAACCCACTAACTTTCCATGGACCTAATAGTAGCATCTCTACTACCGGCATAATAGTAGTAACAAGGTGTTTGATTTTTTTTCATGGAATTTTTATCCTAACTATTGATAAATACTATGAAAATGCATATGAAAAAATTGGAAAGAGCCACAAGATCCTCTTTCCAATGGTTTTCAGAAAAAAAATGCCCCCAAAACAAAAAGTACATTCCCTACCTCTGTGGCTTATTGTCTTTTTGTCAGCATTAGGGTGCCAAAAAACATTATCTATGCAAATGATTATATACCTATTATTATTCTATATCTACAGATAAAAAATTGTTACATTAACCTCCCTAGCGCACTGCTGAGGTCCAGATTTCTGTACCAAAAGTGCACCATAGACTTCAATGGTAAATTTTTCTTAATGTTGTAGGCCTGTAACTTCCCAAAATATGTCCGTACAAGGGTCTAATAGACATCCTGACGATAATAATGTTTGAAACAAACAATTATGTAAAATAAAATATTTTTTTTTTAAATAAAAATAATGAAAAAAAAAACACAAAAATTAGGACACAAAACTATGCTGCTATGTACTAAATATCAATAAAATAAAAAGTCTCTGGTGCCCCAGATGTTCCGATTTGCACTTAAATAAAATCACACCAGGAAAAGAAAGGGTTACTGCAAATGGGCACATCTGGGGCATCAGGGACTTTATTCTGGCGATGTTTATTACATAGGGGGAGTTTGAAAGCAGTTTTCTACATAGAAAACTGCTTTCATTCTATTTACAGTACAAATCTCCCGCCGCCTCCCAGAGTGACGTCATCACGTCACTCGGAGCGGGGGGGGGGGGGGGGGGGGGGGGAGACACGAGCAGCCGAGCAGCATGTCGCCAGCATGTCCAAGGGACAGCGTGAGTATGCTCTCCCACAGCCATGATTTGTAATGGACGGCAGCACCTCGTCCAGTGCGATAGTACCAGTTGGAGCGCTGGACGAGGTGCTGCCGTCCATAATGCTAGGGCGGTTAAGAAAACCAGACTGGTGCTACAGTAACAAAGCCAAAGAGTTGCCATTGTATGCCCATAACATTTATATTTATATATATATAAAACTATATCAGACAATGTCACCCTTATCACAATGTAGAAGAAACTCCCACGAAATCACTACAAAAAAATTAAATAAAAACGTAACTGGGTTGTGCAGAAACCTAAATTATATATAATTTTGAAAAGGACATTTTAGGGTCTTTTAAAAATTGAGGGGTCATTTTTTTTTAAATTGTGGGTTGATAGGCTACAATCATATTATTATCATATATTATACTTGTAAGGTTTTTTTTATAAGGCTACATATTTATATAGCATTATAATTTATCACACAATTTTTTCTAACTCTAAAAATATATGCTAGCTATAGCTGTAAAATACCCATACATTTTACCTGATTTAGAAGATTTCTCTTGGCACAGTTGATTCCTCCTATAAATACCATGTTTGTCATAGAAGGTCTTGGAAATTCAAAAGCAAAGTCATGTCTTAATAGCCAAATGGAAGCACGACTAAAAAGGTCCACAACTGTGACCTCCCTGTGCAGATATTCTGATGCCAGCTGGGCAAAGGGAGCATAGAAATTATGACACATAACCATATCAGCAAATGTCAATAGAAAGTTCATAACTCTTTCATTGAAGGTCATATGGTCAGTGAATGTGGTCAAGAACCTTGGTACATAGGAAGGTGGGCTTGGAGACTGTGTTGCTTCCTGGTCCATCCCAAATAAAACCGCTCGCAGAAAGAACACACTTGGAATAGATAAATGTTCGGCTATTATCTCTGCACATGGGAATACCGGATCAGTCAACATAACATCAAACTTGGATGTTTCCAAAACCTTAATAAGAGTTTCATTGTAAAGCAGATTTTTACATGCTGCTATATAAATGCTTGTCATGTTCTTCAATCTTTCATAAATACGTATTGCACCAGGTATGACTGTCATCTGTTTAAATGCTTCATGAGTATATTCTTTCATCATTGTTTCCATAGACTCTTTGGTGTAGGGAACAGAAAACATTTCCACTGTAAATTGGTCTAAATTTTTTAAATGAAAGTTGACTTCTGGGATGACCAAAACAGTCTCATGACCTCTGTCGTATAACTCCTCTACAACAAAGGGGTCCAGGGTCCAGGTCCGTCTGGAGATGGGTAGAATCCACATCCGACGTCCCTTCACCCTAGGACTGGACAAATCTCCCCTACCTAGGTGGGGGACTTGGGGACTTTAACGGTCAGCTCAAAGGTAGGACAGGTATTCACATTAAATCAAGAAAAGATATACTTATAAGGTGTACAAGATAAAAGGAAGATGCAAAAATACAGAAATTACAATATGCGAGTCCTTGTATTAAAAACTTTAGTATTCTTGGCCGGTTCACAGATGGATACAGGATGGATACAGGATACAGGGTCAAGGTTGAACTGTCCTAGTTATTCAGTGGCGGTTTATGGATGGGCACCAAGAAAGGTCCAGGTGAATGATATAGGGGAAGACCCCAACATATGTTTCAAAATGAATTCTTCGTCAGGGGGTCCACCTTGCTAATGTTGGTGCCCTGGTGTGTATCCAGGCAGGTGTCCCTTGGCCAGCGCGCCCAGCCGACCCCACTTGATTTAATGTGAATACCTGTCCTACCTTTGAGCTGACCGTTAAAGTCCCCAAGTCCCCCACCTAGGTAGGGTGAAGGGACGTCGGATGTGGATTCTACCCATCTCCAGACGGACCTGGACCCTGGACCCCTTTGTTGTATTTCAATTGGGATGTTGGCCAGCCTTACTATGTAAACTGGATTGATCCAATCTCTATTTTTGTATACTCCTCTAACAAGTGTCTCATGCTCAGCAAATGGCTTCCATCTTGCGGTATGACTAACAGTTTTCCACCTTCATTCAAGCTAAACGTTACAAAAAAGAGAAGGAACCTAAGAAAATTGCCACAAAATGCCAGGGTATTCATGTCTGCACAAACAGATCCCACCAAACTTTCCAAAGGGTGGCGTGTCTACTTATATGTAGATGTCAGCTAGCAAAAACTGAACTTTGATTTTTAGATAAACGTTTTCAAATAAAAGTTATTTCTCAATATCTGGAAGTCTTGCAGAATGGAATTTTTTTAAACAAAATTGCTACATATGCATCACTGCAAAGTTAGGGACAGCGGGGGTAAAGAGAGAAAAATGTGAACTAGTTCAAAATTAAAGTTTTTTTCTGATCAAACTGAAGTAACAAGCCAGGGTAAAGAGTTCAACTTTTAACAGTAGAATATTTTTTTCCAGGGGAAAGAGGAGGGTTAATATGTCTTTGTTTCCTTCACTTCCTGGAAGTAATAAATAGACAGAAAGCAATAAAAGCTTTGTATATTGGGACGCAATCAACAGTAGGAAATGCAATATGACATTTTTATGAAAACAGCAACTAGATTATAAGAACCTGAAACAACGCCCATCAAAATCTATGACTGCTTACTTTCCAATCACTGTAATCTGCATGTTCTATGTATTCTAATGTTACATTTTCATACATGTAACATACATCTCACTGACCATCTCTAGTCAATAGTAAAATACTTGCAGCTATTGTAATTCTCCTTTACTTTAAACTCTCAAAACTAGAAAATAACTTGTTAACCTAACTTGTTTTAACTGACAACAAATAACATAACAGTTAGGGCCCTTTCACACTATATGTGTTGCATTGCATTTTAAAATGCACGCATTTTTTTATTGCACACATTTTTACACAGACTACCAATGTTACCATTCACACTGCATGGGTTGCGTTTTTAAAAACGCAGTGTTTCCACATGGGTTTTTCAAAACACCCTGCTGTATGCATTTTTCATTGATTTGTTCAAAAATACTAATGCAAAACACAAACACAGATGTAATGTGAAAAATGCATGCGATTTTGTACACATGCAGAAATGTGCCTTTAAGAAACGCATTTAGTGTGAAAGGCCCTTGAAAAACCAAGTGGCATTGCATTTAGCACAGGTGCTGCACCTACTTGACTCAGAAGATTTCTCCGAACACAATTGATGCCTCCTATGAAGATCATGTTTGGCATAACAGGTTTAGGATATTCAAATATAAAGTCATATCTCAAAAGCCAGATGTCAGCTCTACTAAAAAGATCCATAACAGTTACTTCCTTGTGGAGGTAGTCTGAAGCTAAATGGGCAAAGGGGGCATAGAATATCCGGCTTACAACTTGCTCAGTATAACTTAATATAAAGTTTTTCAGTCTTTGGCTAAAATCCATATGGTCTGTGTACATAGTAAAGAATCTAGGAACATACGAAGCCGGTGCTGGAGACCGCATTGCTTCCAGGTCTGCCCCAAAGAAAGCTCCTCTTATAAAAGACACGGAAGGTATTGAAAGATGTTCAGCAATAATTTCTCCACATGGGTAGACAGGGTCAGTTAACATTGCATCAAACTTGTAATCTTCCAAGTACTTGATAAGTGAGTCATTTCGGAGGAGGCACTCACACTGAGTGACAACAAAACTGGTTATATTTGTTATTCTATCATACATAAACTTCACATCCTGCAGAAGAGGCCGCAATCGAAATACATCTTGACCAGTCTCCTTCACCATTGATCCCATGAATTCTTTGGAAAAGGGCACAGGAAAAGATTTTATTGTGACATTATCCATCTTCTTTATATACAAATGTACTTCAGGGATAACCATAACTATCTGATGACCTCTTTGGGACAATTTTTCCACCAAGCTACTCATTGCAAGCCATGGACTTCCATCTTGAGGAATAACAAGGAGCTTGTCACTTTCAGTAGGTCTAAATACTGAGGAGAAAAGAAGAATGCCAGTTGCACTAAAGAACATGATCCAGGTCCCCATGGCTAGTCAAAGATTCAAACAGGGGAATGTTACAGTAGAATGAGTTGAAATGGTTTGAGAGATAAACTTTGATCACCAAGTAAACATTGTATGGCAGAGAAAATAAAAAGCAAAGCAAATGACCTAGAGACTTAGATAACAAAATGCTGGTTAAAGGTTAATGGCGCAACTATTTGAACGATATGTACACAAATAACACGTTGGCAAGGATCTGAAGTATAAGTAAAGTGTATCTAAACTTAAATTTTCATATTGTAAACTCTAGGTCAGAACACAAATCTGGCTGTGGACCCCTTTGTGATGGATTGCCATATGAATGTGTAGTAAACTAAAGCAGGGTACAGACGTGGAGATATGGGTCAAATCGATGGCCGTTTCGAGCGCCATGCACGCTCACGTCCATGTATCTGACCCATATAATCTGCGCCCACCGCTGAAAACAGCCTTATTGGACATGACCATAATTACAGCCAATGTCCAATGCTTTGCCTAGAGACCGCTGGTCTCAAAGCAAAGCTTCAGCTGAGCCGGGAAGAGAGCAGAGCCGTCTCCGCCGATATGACAGCAGCGTGATGACGTCATCAAGCTGCTGCAGGGTACATCGGACGGCTCGAATATTGAGCCGTCTGTACCCTGCTTTAGCCTACTTTGCCAGGTTGTTTTGTAGGTTAGAGGATTGTAACAATTTTTTTTTATTTGGATCCAATTTATATTTGGTTGTTAAAAATATAAAACAACCCTTTAATTAACCCTGGGATAGAGTAATAATGTTATAGTATTTAGTCTTATTGCTGTGTTTAGGCTGAAATTTTGGCCTCTCGCCAACTAACAAACTAATGAATGGGCTTCCCTAATGCTTGGCACAGTGTACACCAGTGTCCCCATCCAAAGTAACAGCTGACACACAAAGGGTGTGTCATCACGCGGGGTCGATCTGCTGGGAGATTGGCAGTATTTCGTAACGTCTAATGCCAGGCATACACGCGGCAACCATCGCCGACATCTGCCCTGATTTCTTCCGGGATTGTAAACGTGATCACGTTTACAATCCCATTGCATTCTGGGGCCCCTTCAGTCGGCTGGGCACCCTTTGTGTGCCGGCCATAAGCTACAATGAAGCAGCCGCTTCATTGTAGCTTATGGCATCGGCTCCCATCGGCTCAGATTTTCCGACATGTCGGATCTCTGGCCAGCCGAGAAGTGGGCCGGATTTTAACCTGACCGACGGCGAGAGCGCGCACACCCGTCGGTCAGATTAAAATCCAGCCGTTTATCGGCATGTGTATGGCCAGCATAAGTAGTATTAGTGATATATATTTTAAAATGTCTTGGCAGTTGCATGTCCCTTGGAAGAAGGCATTCTTAAGTAAGCTTCATTTATTTGCAGACTGCCTAAGGAGTAATGTCCATATAGGATGCTGAAAGAACTAAAATGTAATAAATGGATGGAGGTGGTCAGGTACCATAAAGCTGGAGAGAAAAGTGCAAGACAATGGAGAATGTCCAATAGACCATGAATAGAAAATGAAATAGTGCTATCTGACTTTGCTATAACTTCTAATGCACAGCATACAGGATGTTAGAACAGTCTACAAACAAGTATGAAGCAAAGGTCAGAGTTCAGTTTGAATGTATTTCCTTTCCAACTTGCTTTTACTACGGCTTTTACTACGACTTTTACTTTATATATAATCTATTGTAATCACAAGTCTACATATGACCACAATGAGCATACTAAAAGGATGGCAGAGGAAAGTGGGAAGATCATGTCTCCCTCTTTTATCCCTGCTGTCACTGTTCTTTCCATCCCCTTTACTACACAGACTACACAAAATAATGGTTAAACATCCTTGTGCTTTGCTTCTTCTTACCTTTACAACAACACTTTACTATTACTACTTAAAAATGTAATCACTTAAAGTGTGGCCAACGATCATATTACACTGAACAAAAATATAAAGGCAACACTTTTGCTTTTATATATCGCAAGTTTGGAGTTCAAGTGATACCGTTTATTGGCTAACTGAAGTCATTAAAGAAGCAAGCTTTCGGGATATCGCAGATCCCTTCTTCAGAAGAAAGAAAAAGAAAGAAGAAAAAGAAACAGTTTTGCCTTGACACACATGTGTCATGTGTGTCAAGGCAAAACTGTTTCTTTTGTTTAAATATTTATGACCATGTTATTTTGTGTATAAATGTAAGTTTCAAAGACCAGAATTGTATTAGCCTGAAGAAGGGATCTGCGATATCCCGAAAGCTTGCTTCTCTAATGACTTCAGTTAGCCAATAAACGATATCACTTGAACTCCAAACTTGCTGTATTTATCGATGGCTAACACGGTACAACACTCTACTATTGCTTTTATATATCGAGGTCCAGCACTGCCACGTTATCGATATCAGCCACTACTTTGGATGGGTACCTGCGGTTACCATCCAAAGTAATGTAAATCGAACAAGGTTTTCCAACATTTTGTAAACCTGTTTGGTGGAGCTTCTCCACTCGAAGGAAGCCTGAATAGCTCAAATGCTTGAATCTATTACAGAATTCCAGCAATTTGAGTCATAAGCAGGGTACAGATGGCTCGATATTCGAGCAGTCCGATGTACCCTGCAGCAGCGTGATGACGTCATCATGCTGCTGTCAGATATCGGCGGAGCTGGGGAGAGACAGCTCTGCTTTCCCCAGCTCAGCCGAAGCTTTGCCTGGAGACCAGCGGTCTCTATGCAAAGCATTGGACATCGGCCGTATTTACGGTCATGTCCCATATGGCTGTTTTCGAGCGGGATTGATTTGTCCCGCTTGAAAACAGTGATGGGCGCATATTATATGGGCCAGATAGATGGCCGTGAGCAAGCACGGCGCTCGAAACGGCCATCTATCTGGCGCATATCTAATGCGGCCATCCCTGTTTTCGAGCAGGATGAAAATTGACCGAGCAGTGATCAGTCATGTTGGAAAATGTCATGACGAATTTTCTAGGTATTTTGGTGGATTTGTATCCGATGGTACTATGGAGTATATGCACAATGCTAAAGAGCTAAGGAAATAAATTGATCTGTTTTCTATTATGCAGTGGTAAAACTGGTTTATGCCCACCTTTAGAGTTATTAGATGAAAGGGTCTCATGTAGTATAGCCTTTTAAGGCAGGGAAGTCAAACTCTGGCCTGGATGCCAAATCTGGCCCGTTATATAAATGTCTTTATGAGGTTTTTTCATGTTATGTAGAAAATGAATTGCACGGATGTGTTTAATATTAGACATTTGATATCACAAGTGGTATAGTATTACGCTTTGCTTGTTCTAGATTCAATGTTTTAAGCAAAACGTACACTTTTCTATATGAAAAGGTTAATTGTTATGTCTGATAAGAAGGAAAACCTTATTGAATTGTACATATTCATCAGTAAATATCAAGGTTGTCCAAGTTATTAATTTTGGGCCACTGTGTGTTTGAGCTTGCCACCTCAGCTTTAAGAAGTAAAATATGTTCATAGTGGTTTATACCTCAGACCACAGGGACAGTTGGGTGCTATCTGCTTTCCCTCCATTGTCTAATCACTACTGACGAGTGGCATAGGCAATATTCGAATTTGTGATATTTTGCAAATAATTCTACTAATATTAGATATTTGCAAATTTGAATATTCGCGAAATGGCCATGCATTGAAAATATCATGCAATTGCGAAAATAATTAAAATGAATGGTCACATGCTATGTTTATTTTCACAAAGCAAATATTATTTTCGCAATACATGACCATACCGCTAATATTCAAAATCGTGAATATCTGCCAACATTTTCGAGATATTCGCGATCTTTTGATATTTGCAAAAAATATTCAATATTTGAATATTTGAGCTCAACACTACTAAACACAGGGTGGGGCAATATATAGTATGTCATCGCACAAAACATTTCTTCTCTTTCTATTTATAGCAGTCACAACACAGATATGATTGTCGGTTGAACTTCATGAGTCACTTTCCCTTTAGCATAAATTTTTACTTCATTATCTAGGTCAGTTTGAATAGCAAACATTGGGTGGATGATCCTGAGACCAAAGTAGTGATGTAGAGCAAATTTTGTTTCAATTTAGATGCTAAGTTTTTTAAGAGAAAATTTTAAAACACTAAAATAAAGAGTTAAGACACTACTACTAAGTTAAAACTGTGAATACATTACTCAAATTTGTCATACATATTACCTGTTGCTACTATTTTGTTTTCTTGAAGCCCTCACCCAGTGCAAAAGAAGTGCGTGCACAAAAAAAAACCACACATGCGAGACTCGGTACCCTATTAGGAGAGACTAGCCAAAGCTAATTAGCCCCTTGAGTGTTCCGTTCCTTAAGCTAGCCATACACGTGTCGGATTCCATGTCCGCTCGATCACCCATCCGATCGATTCCGGCGATCTCAGCGGGAATCGGAGCTCCGATCGAGCGGCCAATTAAGTGATCCGATCGCTGCATACCACCTTGTCCAGCTGATTCCGGGACGGATCCGTGTCCGATTGTCCACCTCACAAATGGCAACTCCCCCTGATCTGTGCAGAATCAATCTGATGGAACCAACATGTTGGTTCTCTGTCGGATCCGATTCTGAGCCCCGGAACGGACGGACCTGATCGATCGGACAAGGTGGGCTGCACGCGATTCCGGCACGATCGTTTGGCGTGCACGCGCCCGGAATCGATCGGCCCGGAATCAGACAGGAATCTGACCCGTGTATGGGGGCCTTTAGATTACCACAAACGGAGTCCATTCTCCTAAGAACTAGGAACTGTGTGGGAACCTCCAAAGAGGACTCCCTTGGTGGGCCCCACCACTTTTCAGGGTTAATGTCCCGAAGAACAAAAACACCCATGCCAGTGAACAAAAATGTATAGGGGTGTCGTGGCCAAAATGCCACCCCCGGGAGGTAGGTGAATAAAAGAGAGTGCTTGTTGCATATTGTCAAATGTGCCATATTCCGTGGTTCCCCACCTGTGAGATTATAATACTCAACCAAATGCACTAAACACACTCAGTCCCAACCCCTGGATCAATCACAAGAAGCAGCAGAGCTGTATCCTACCAGCAGGTTTAATGACAGGTACTAACCCCATACTCTACCTGGGAAAAGCCTGCAATGAGCCAAATCAAATACTGGGGAGGACAAGGTTTTCCAGTCACCTACCAATTACCCCTGATGGAGGATCCAGGACACAAGATATTCTTAATAGTGCCCCTTCAACTCCCAACCAGGAATTTACCTTCTTCTATTGTCCTTATGGGACACCATTTTAGTCCTCCCACTCTAAGGAGGACCTGACAGGGTCCATAACGAACTGATAAGAACAGATACAAGCATCAGCTGCAAGCATCTAGAAGAGCTAAAGTTCAGAATTTTTTGGAGGAACAACACCTACATATAGATGTCCCCTGGTTTAGGGTGATCAGAAGTGCCTGATTCCAATTAGCATCCCCTGTTTTAACAGGGTTGCCCCTCCCCAAATGCTCCTGATTACGGTCATAGAAAATAAAAATAGTTTACACTTACCGGGTCTATTTTGTTCTTTTTTGGACAGCTTTGGCCACCAATAAAGACCATGTTTGGCATCAATAGTTTAATGGTCTCCAGTACAAAATCATATTTGTAGAGCCAAAGTTCTGCCTGACTAAAGATTTCAAGAAACTTTACTTCTTTATGTAGAAAGTTGGATGCAAGTTTAGTGTATTCATCTTCAATTTGCTTGCAGGCTAAATACTCCAAAGTGAGGAAAAGAAATTTCTCTACTCGATTCAAAAAATCCTCAGATCGGTCAGCGTTATCTGAATTTGGGCACATTAAAGCCTTTTTATCCCAGCCACAGGGAAGTGAGGGTAGAAAATAAATGGATTTGAGATGGAGATGCATTGCGAGGATAGGCCCACAAGGAAAAAATGGATCCATGACTGCAACATCAAAGTGTCTACTTTGCAGGAAACTAAGCAACTCCTGGTCCGCAAGAAGATCCACACAGGTATGAGATAAAATAGATGAAGTATACTTAATCCTCTTATATTCTACATCAATATCACTTAGCAAGATGTCCATCAGAGACTGACCTGTTGAAGAATCCAGATTTATACTAAGGCCAGAGTTGAGTAAGGGGGCGTTGTACATCTTCACTGTTATTCCTTCAATGGAACCCATATCCATCATGTTCCTAGGTATCACCAGCACTATCCTATGTCCGTTTTTCTGGATTTTATCTACTATAGTGCGCATGTCAATCCAAGTCTCAGTGTCTTGAGAAATAACCAGGACATCTCCACTCTCTGCCAAAGGGAAAAGACTCAAAATGGCAACAATCAGACAACAAAGAAATGTCTGCAATATACTCATTGCTCCCATGTCTGAGAAGTCTGAATTCCCTACCAACAAGCCTCACAGAACTACTGGCAAACAGTTTCAAATGCTGAACACTCCCTTTTTAAACAATAGTTTATCAAGCTTATCACACAACGTATTAGCTGAAGTATACGGTAGTTCCCATTAGAAAACTGTATAACAAATGACATTTTAAAAATGCAAATAAAGTAAAAGCCCAGTGTTTTTGTTAAAAAATAACCATTAAGTGACATTCAAAAATGAATGTGTTTAATACGTTTAGAAACCTAGAAATATTTTTGCTCAGAAGTTCTACCAATATCTTAAGACTTATCTTATCTTAAGAGTTTTATTTGTGCTTCCTGTTAAATTTTTTGTCTTTAATTGCAGACCAGTAGTACATACTCACTGCTCCATTCAGCTGCCAGGAAAGAAGACTAATGCTAGCCATACACGTGCCGATAAGCGGCCGATTTTGTATCTGACCGACGGGCGTGTGCGCTCGCGCCGTCGGTCAGGTTAAAAATCGGCCGCCAATCGGCATGTGCCCACATGGGGCGACAGATCCCTGTCACCCCACTGCTCGGCCGGCCAGAGAACGGACATGTCCGATCTTCTCTGGCCGATGCAAGCCGAGGCAAGCCGATGCCATAAGCTGCAATGGAGACGGCGTCTTCATTGCAGCTTATGGCCGGCACACAAAGGGTGCCCAGCCGACTGAAGGGGCCCTTGAATGCAACGGGGTGCTAACATGATGACGTCATCACGTTAGCCTCCCGGAAGATATCGGGGCTAGTCTGCATACACACATCGGCGTGTGTATGGCAGGCTTAAAGCAGGGTACAGACAAGAAGATATGGGCCACAAAGATGGTCATTTCGAGCGCCGTGCGTGCTCACGGCCATCTATCTGGCCCATAAAATATGCCCCCATCGCTGTTTTCCGCTCGAAAACAGCCATGATTTTAACATGATCGTTAATACGCCCGATGTCCTTTGCTTTGCCTAGATACCACGGGTCTCCATGCAAAGCATCGGCTGAGCTGTCTTCCCAGCTCCGCCGATATCTGACAGCAGCATGATGATGATGACCCAAAATAGGGCACAGACTGCATAAAACTGTGTATTATTATAAATGCTGTGTTTTATTGTATATTTTATGTTCTGTCTCTTTAAGTGTGTATAGTAAAGCTGTTGAGGTACATTCCAGAAAGCTGGGCTAGCTCTCCCTCCAAAATGTATCATTTAGTTACAGTCCTAGTCTGCCTGGTGATAGGAGTCAGTCACTCCTTAACCAAGCTTATATCATTTTGTGACCAACATCATTCTAGGCTTTTCTGTCTCTGGCTACCCAGCTCTGTTTCTCTTGACAAGTTCCACGGTCCAGGCTTACGCAGCCTTTGGTGAGGTCATTTCCAGCTGGAAGCGAAGCAAGACCAATCATCCTCTGTCTCCTGGTTCGTACGATTAACCCTTCACCCCTTGGACTGTCTAGACCCACTGGAGGCCAGGCTCTGTAAGGTATCCAGCAGCAATAGGGGCGCTGTTTGCAACTTGGGGCCCCCACACACGTACCGAGTGGGGGACGACAGATCAGCGATGGAGTGCAGCGTGATGATGTCGACCCGCCCCCTTCCCCGGCAAGAAGATCTAGGAGGAGGAAGATCAAGCACGAAAAGATCCAGCCAGAGTAAAAATCGGGCAAAAACTGGAAGTGACATCCGATCCACCAATGTTCGCCCATCACTATTTGCTTCTCCAAGATTTAAACTCAAGTTTGTTTCCAAGTGAAACGGTTAATTGCATAACTGATAAAAAGGAAAAATATGCTCAATTGTAGAAATTTTTTCACTCAATATCAAGAGTGGCCTGGGGTTTTACACTTTGGCCCTACGTATTTGAATTTGCCACCATGCCACCCACAACCCTTCCCTACCTCTACAACAATTCTGGTGATGATACAATGTCCAGGGACTTTGACAATTAAGAATGCCACATTGTGGGTGCTGAATAATTCAACATATATTTGAGTACATATTTTTGCAACTAAGGGTATACTAGTGGTGGCCGAACAATCCACCGGCCGAGTGAACACTTCCAATGTTCGGTCTGTAGCCCCCCTATGGGTGCTAGAGTTATGGGTGCTAGAGTTAAGTGAGGTAAGGGGT
>CM070039.1:33445013-33456155 GCA_036250615.1 Ptychadena robeensis | reverse complement strand
GTGCACTTTTGGTACAGAAATCTGGACCTCAGCAGTGCGCTAGGGAGGTTAAACTTAAAAGGTTATCAATAAACTTGGATTTACAATTAGTGATGAGCGGCATAGGCAACATTCGTATTCGCGGCATGCCGCGAATTTTTGGGAAAACATTCGGAAAATATTCGCATTCGGCAATATTCTTCTTATTGCGAATATCGGCATTTTGATGCAAATTTCGCGAATTTTATATATTCGCGAACATATGTTTAACTTGCATTGAGGGGCGTGTTGAAAAAAAATTGCGAATTTTGGACGCCCAAAAAGTGATTTTCGCGAATTTTCAAAAGTGCCGATTTTCGCAATATTCCGAATATTCGCATCACCCCAATATTGGATTTAAAAACTGTTGATGGTCGCAGGGAGTGTTGCTAAGCTCTTGTTGCAGCCTTCCCATTAGTCCACTTGCATTGAGAGGCGTGTGTAATGGAAAAAAAATACAGAATATCCGGAATTGCGAATATTCGGCAATATATTCACCATCTTCACGAATTTCCGAATTGCCGATATTCGCGATTAATATTCGGAATCCGAATATTCGTGATCATCACTAGTTACAATATCATCTAAAAACATACATATGGTATCTGGAATTATTTCCAATCCCTATGTACAATACAAAGAACATTTTATAGTATGATATACAACCAAATACAATTAGCTCATTTTTGTAGCTACGGTAGCTAATGTATGATTATAGATATATCATTTATAAAGTCAGTTCAATTGCATGCCCCACAGATATATTGCAGCTCGAAAATTTTTATTTTAGTTTTTTTGTTTTATTTGCACCTGCCAATCCTGCCAGTAGAACATGTACAGTCCTAGGGTCACAACACTCAACAACGGTGCTTTAGAAATGCAGGGTTGTCCACTAAAAGATGAAGCATGTAAACAGTGTAACAGAAATACTTCTGCAGAGTCAACAGAAAGAACTTTGGTATTCCCAATAATGTTGTTAAATTTATTGCTGCAACTTCAATATCTCCTTGTCAGCGTTTAACCACATATGTTATCTCAGTGTGTATTATCCAGATTATTTGATGTTAACATTATTGTATTTTAGTAATATGAATGTTGTGAATGTATATGTATATGAATGTATATGTTTAGTGTGAGAAATATCTCATCTCAAACATCTCTTTTTGGAGAACTTTTCCTTTCTTGTAATGGATGCCTCCAATGAATACCATGTTAGGCATTATGGGTCTTGGATAGTCAAATACAAAATCATATCTCAAGAGCCACACAGAACTTCTACTTAAAAGTTGGACTGCGGTGACATCTCTTTTAAAGATACCTGATGCCAGCTGTACATATTGGTACATTGTTCCGCAATAATATTGTTCAAACGCATGGATCATTACATTTTTCACACGTTCCATAAAGGTCATCTTGTCTTCATTCTTACTGAACAATCTTGGTACATAGGAATATGGAGTCTCACACTGTGAGCTTATATAGTCATAAGAGCAGGGCATTCCTCTTAAGAAATTCACATTGGGCAGGTCAAGCTGTTCTGCTAGTATCACTCCACACAGTTGAAATGGATCAGTAAGGACAGCATCAAACTTTTCTTCCCGATGTTCACGAATGATGTCTTCATTCAGTAACAGTGTCTCACACATGGTGTAGAATATCCTTAAGGCACCCATCATGCTATTGAGTATTGTAATAGCAGCCCCAGGGAAATAATTGGGAGCAGTAAAGAGCTCACTGACCATTTTCTGTAAGCTTTCATGAATTTCATCATTGGTATATGGAACAGAAAATGTCTTTATAGTAAATGAATCAGATTTTCTCATCGTCAAGCTGCTTTCTGGCATGACCACTACAACATGATGGCCATTTTGGCCGAGCTTCTCCACCAGTGGATGCATGCTGAGCCAGTGACTACCATCTGTAGGAAAAACGAGCAGTCTTCCCCCATTGCCAGGGCTAAGAGCACACAAAAAGAACAAAAGAACAGGAAAGCTGTGTCGCAGCATCTTGAAGTAAGACCAAACATACACAGAACATGCTTTATATTAGTTAATTTTAGTAACCTTGATATCTTGATTTTTTTTGTGAGGAAATCTGGAATGTTGTCAAGAACAGTTGCTGGTTAACCTACTGTTTAGTTTGTGACATTTTGTGACATAAATTTTTATATCGAAAAGTCCATCAGTTGGAGGGTTTTTGGGGCCGGCACTTTTGTTCAAAAGTATTTGGAAGTCAACAAACATAATTAGTATTTTATTCTTATACAGAATTCAGATGTTAAATATTTGGCAGTTCAGTTTTCACCTGTGCTGGGAACGTGGCATGAGTACAAATTACCTATAGACAAACCGTGTTATTTATGATACTGTATCAGGTTTATGTTCATACTAGGAAGATTCACCCTCTCCAATAATCCTGGAGATATTTTTCAAATCAACTGAGATTGTGAGTTAATAGCAAAGTCCCTGCCGGAGATATAGGGAAGGGTTGTATAAAGAATTTCTCTGGCAAAATAGCATGTTATTTTACCATAAATTACGCTTTTTCTTTTTAACTACCGTAACTTGAACTTAATTACATTAACTACAACAATATATATATATTTTTTGTAATGCTTATTACAAAAATGTTCATTACAAAAATGTTCACAACCCTTCTCTACATCATCAGCAAAATGCTGATAATATGTATATATTATGTACATATATGTAACGTCATCACGCTGCTGTCAGCTCTGCTGTTTCTCCAGCTGAGCCAATGCTTTGCATGGAGACCCGCGGTTTCCATGCAAAGCAATGGACATCGGGCGTAATTAACAGTCATGTCCGATATCCCTGTTTTCGAAAACTGGGATGGCTGCATATGATATGGCGCTCGAATCACCCATCGATCTGGCCCATATCTTCATGTGTGTACCCTGCTTTCGAGTCTGATCTAGTACCTGGTACAGAAAGTGATAGAATAAGCAAATGTAAAGCACAAACAAGAGGTTGGTTTGATGACAACTGTATAACAAGTGACTCCTCATTGTGCTGGACAAAATCTTAGACTGGAAGCAGAAGGAAATAGGTAGATTTTTTTTAAAAAAGCTGGAAACTGTTGAGTAACGTTTGCATTAAAAGTCTCTCTGCAATTCCTTTGGGTACATGTATATTTACAGATGAAAATGCATGCAACAAATGCATTCCAACAGTGAAGCTTGCCATAGACACCGATTTCAAAGATCGATTTGTTATACAATCAGGACATGGGATTGAGTCTTCGATCACAAATCGTACATCGATTGAAAAGTGCACCATTTTCGGGATCTGAATTATCGCAGATCAATTGGTGATGTAAGTAAAGATCGGCTACACAAAAAAATTTGTGATTGAAAATGATGGAAGTGGAATGAGGCCTCCATGGGTCGATCGCATGTCTCTAATACTGAACCTCGATTTTACAGACAGGTCTGATCTCAGATTTTTTGTGTGATTTCTAGCCATTTCAGATGATCGCACACTTTATGCATGGATCAATTTGTGAACAATGTATCGATGCGATCGATTGCAACTGTCATTCTCTCAGAAATCGCACAAAAAATCTAGACATCTAGACATCTAGACATGGCCATCTTACGGGGTTAAGTTCAATCCCCAGAAATAAACCTCTCTAAGTTGAACTGCAGGCTTTTATCTTTAATTCACTGGGACTGCAAGCCTTTTTTCTACACAATAACTTTATTTCGAAGGCTCAATAGTAATTGTACAATTGACCTAAAAGCTATTTCATAAGCAGGTGTGGGCAATTCCTTTGTTATGTTACAGTTAAGCAGAAAAAAGGCCAGAAGTTGATTGGGGGAGGGGGGCGCATGTTGCTGTCAACAGACAAGACGCAGTCAAAGGATCTCTCCATGCAGGTGAAACAAACCATCCTTAAGATGCAGAAACAAAAGAGACCCATCTAAAGCTAGCCATACACTGCACGGATTCCATGTCCGATCGATTCACCATCCGATCGATTCCGGCGATTCCGCCGGGATCCTCAGGTGTGATCGATCGGCCAATTAAGGAATCCGATCGCTGCATACCACCTTGTCCTGCCGGATCCGTGTCCGATTGATCACCTCCCGGAATGTAACTCCCGCTGATCTGGGCAGAATCGGACCCGAAAGACCAACATGTTGGTTCTCTGGCGGATCCGATTCTGAGCCCCCGATCGGTCGGACCCGATCGGACGGACAAGGTGGGCTGCACGCGATTCCGGCACGATCGTTTCGCGGGCACGCGCCCGGAATCGATCGTCCCGGAATCCGGTGGGAAACTGACCTGTGTATGGGAGCCTTAAGAAATCGCTCTGATATTAGGATTGACAAAATCTAGTTTGGTACATCCATGGAAGAAAACAGTGGTGGATAATCACAGAATCATTTCTATGGTGAGAAAAACCCCTAATAACAGCTAACCAAGTGAATAACATTCTCAAAACCCAGGCACATTGGACTTTGCTTATAAAATAAAAAATCTAAAAATTCAGCAGTTCTGGAAAAAAGTTTTGGACAGATTAAACCAACATCAACCTCTCACGGCATAATTCATAACAATACTTGGGCAGATATGGTGAACATAGTAGTATGAACCACTATCCTCTATAATTCAAATACTCACAAAAAAAACAACCTCAAGGGTTGTAAGACCAGGGGTGGCCAGCCCCAAGGGACTTAACGTGGCCCAGGACCCATGGTAGAAACCCACACAGCAACTAGAGAGGATGACAACTTTATTAGAAAAAAAAACATACACTGAATAAATAAGTAAAATGTACTCAATTAATAGATAATTATCACAGTATTGCTGATGGAGCCAAAGTCCATGACAATGTTAGGTGTCCTTGATTCAGATACACCCCAATGGATAAGTCACATTGTACAAGGTGACTGGTGTCTGGGGATCAGGAAGGAGGGGCACTGCAATCCCTAATGCACCAGCCATTCCATTTTCACCCAAACCCCCTTAACACGTTTCGACCCAAGATCGATGGCCTCCTCAGGAGGGGATAGTATCCTAGCCTTGATTGAATCTGTATTATACGTGGTCCAAATAAGATGGGGTCTAAGAAAAACAATGTTTTAAAACACATGAGTACGTGTGGATGTATATCCCACATATCGGTAATATGTGAAAAAAAAGAACAATCTATTTTCAGTTTTTAAATTTGACTAATTACTTTTGAAATTACTTTAATTACTTAAACTCCTAAAATGAAGTTATTATTAAAACAATCACATTTCTATGCCCACTGAATTACAGCTGAAAAAATCTATCTTGTAAATTGTGTTTCCCTTGAAGGACTGCCTTTTAGCTTCTTGTTTTGCAGGAATTTACCTTAGCATTGTGTCCTTTCTACTTTGAATTTTTGCCATGTGTCACTGGATAATGTTTCTTCAAAATGTTTCTATATAAGCTTCTATTACTTTGCTCCTTCTAGCAGGGGTGGCTCCAGCCATTTTTTTTTTGAAGGTGCTACCTGGGTGCTAGGAGAGCTTGCCCTCCCCAAAAATTTGATTTCCATGTACAACATGGGTGCTGGACGAGGATTTTGGGGGTGCTAAGCACACCCAAGCACCCCTCTGGCGCCGCCACTGCCTTCTAGTCTCCATAGTGTAGTATTATCTATTTTCACCATCTCTTTTAGTGCCTCAAATGGTTTTGAAATTATCCTGATCTGATCTATGTCATCTTTCCTACTTTGATCTTTATTCAGAATAGGGCATTAAAGGGGTAATGGTCACTTCCACATCAGCTCCTCTCCTGTTATGTACATCCAGTAGCTATCTTCTCCATTTTCTAGCTATGGCTATGTGGTCTGTCTGATTTGCTGGCCGAGACACAGGTAATCATATGGGATCTGTTGTGTGGAAATACAGTTCCATCGATTACTAGATCTCTTTTGGCACCAAAATTTTCATTCTGATCGCCTACGGCATGAGATTCCATGATATGTTCTATTTCTTTTTAATCGCAGGGGACTGCTTAACACTAAGGCAACATGGATGCGTTACTGCATCCAAAGGGAATGCATATTTATTTATAATTAGACCTCTTCTTAAAATATTCCAAATAGATGCAAACACAAGGTGTTGTGATTTGTGAAAAGGAACACAGAAGTATCCAAGGAGCAGTGGAAACATAGCCTACATTACTATAGATATAGCACAGTTAGTAAGTTTTGCCACCCCACAGAACGTGTTCTGCTGGCAGGATTGTCAGGTGAAAATAATAAAATGGAATAAAACTGTAAAAACTTTATCATTTTCTAAAACTGGTATAATTTGTTAGCTGCAATATTTTATGTTTTAATTCAGCAGTTAGGATATACTTTAACATGGCAATTTTACATTTGAGGAGGATGCAATTAGATGGAGATAACCGATCATGTGAGTTATATATCTATGGTACATTAGTTATTTTATAACTATTAGCAAATTGTATTTGGTTGTATATCATACTATCAAGATTTTCTTTAAATTGTACCTAGGAGCTCGAAATTCCAGATGCCACATGTTTTTAGATATTATTAAGGACGGATTTAAAGTTATTGACAAGATTGTGTCTTTAATATTACATTTGAAAGCAAGAATTGTAGATAAATATAGATTCATTTGGCTTTTATGGTAGGATTGCAGTGTTACATCAATGAAGTTCTAAAAAATAAAAAAAATATATTTTTATTGCATGGATAGAAATTTTGAACCTGGCATATTGTGGTAAAATGCTTATTGTCTTTGGAAAAGGTAATCATTGACATATATGCACCATATGTACTTATTTAGTACAACACACATCTAATAACCACTGCCACTTGATTTATCTCATGGTGGATTATCCAGATTCTTTTTTTTTGGCAATATGGTAATATAAATGAGTGTTCAATGAGTGTTTAAAAACACACAAGAATATCTTAAGCATACTTACTTTTGGGAGAACTTTTCCTTTCTTGTAATGGATGCCTCCAATGAATACCATGTTAGGCATTATGGGTCTTGGATAGTCAAATACAAAATCATATCTCAAGAGCCACACAGAGCTTCTACTTAAAAGTTGGACTGCGGTGACATCTCTTTTAAGGATACCTGATGCCAGCTGTACATATTGGTCATACATTGTTCCGCAATAATATGGTTCAAACGCATGGATCATGACATTTTTCACACGTTCCATGAAGGTCATCTTGTCTTCATTCTTACTGAACAATCTTGGTACATAGGAATATGGAGTCTCACACTGTGAGCTTATATAGTCATAAGAGCAGGGCATTCCTCTTAAGAAATTCACATTGGGCAGGTCAAGCTGTTCTGCTAGTATCACTCCACACAGTTGAAATGGATCAGTAAGGACAGCATCAAACTTTTCTTCCCGAAGTTCATGAATTAAGTCTTCATTCAGTAACATACTCTCACACATGGTGTAGAATATCCTAAATACACCCATTATGCTATTGAGCATTGTAATAGCAGCCCCAGGAAAATATTTGGGAGAAGTTAAGTGCTCACCAGCCATTTTCTGTAAGCTTTCATAAATTTCATCATTAGTATAAGGAATAGAAAATGTCTTTATAGTGAATAAATCAGATTTTCTCATCGACAAGCTGCTTTCTGGCATGACCACTACAACATGATGGCCATTTTGATCCAACTTCTCCACCAGTGGACGCATGCTGAGCCAGTGACTGCCATCCATGGGGACAACGAGCAGTCTTCCCCCATTGCCAGGGCTAAGAGCACACAAAAAGAACAAAAGAACAGCACAGCTGTGTCGCAGCATCTTGAAGAAAGACCGAACATACACAGAACATGCTTTATATTAGTTCAACATAGTAACCTTGATATCTTGATTTTATTTTGTGAGGAAATCTGGAATGTTGTCAAGAACAGTTGCTGGTTAACCTTCTGTTTAGTTTGTGACGTCGATTTAATAAAAGTCCATCAGTCGATTCTGGGGCTGGCACTGATAAAACCAAGCCACACTCATACACAAAGTAGTAATTACTAATAACTACTTCAAACCCAACAAACATAACCAATACTTTCATTATTGTCATACAGAATCCAGATGAGGCCTTGTTTCCATTGATGCGTTTTTTGTGGATGCGTGCGTTTTTAAACGCGCGGGCAAAAACGCGTACGCGTACGCGCCAAAACTCAAGGCATGCGTTTTCGCGCTGCCACGTTTTTGGCCGCGTTCTTTCCGCGTGTTTTTTGTGTGCGACGCAATTTTTTTTATAATGGGATGCGCATGTGGTTGGGACGCGGATGCGTTTCAAAACGCTGCAGCGAGCGTTCACAAATGCATCCGCGCCCGATCGCGTACAAACGCAACCAATGGAAACTATATTGAAGTTTCCAAAGGATGCGTTTGTCACCGCTCGCGACTGTGCCTTTGCCTCGCGTTTACAAACGCACGGAAACGCGCGGGATCGCATCAATGGAAACAAGCCCTAACATGTTCAATTTTTTGGCAGTTAAATTTTCACCTGTGCTGGGAACCTGTCATGAGTACATCTAACCTCTACTTAAAGTGTGTCCATAGACAAACCATCAAGTCATAATACTGTATCAGGTTTATGTTCATGTTAGGAAGATTCACCCTCTTCATTAGTCTTGGAGATTTTTTTAATATTTGACTAACCGACATTGTGAGTTAATAGCAAAGTCTCCATTGGAGATGTAGTAAAGGGTTGTGGAAACATACAAAGAAAAAAAGTGTTTCTCTGACACAATAGCATGTTATTATTACATTAATTACGTCTTTCTTGGAGTCTAAATTTCCACCCAACTTAAACTTAATTATATAAACCAAAACAAAACATTTTTTATTGTCATTTTCCCTCAACTATTCTCTACATCTCCTGCAACATACTGATAATATCATGTTTAGGGGCTTTGCACTTTACTTACAAAACCAGCTAGTTGAAAACATTACACCATCTAGCACCTAGTACAAAAAGTGATAGAATAAAAAAATAGAAAGCAAAAACAGGAGGTATACACAGATCAAAATTGCAACACTAAGAGATTTTGGTTTAATCACCAGAAATAAACCTTGTATGTGAAGACCCAAAAAAGAAAACCAGACTTGGACCTAAAAATTATCATTTAGGCTTTATATGCATTTATCAAAAAAATTGTTAGAAGTTGTGGACCATCAGGTCAATGTGCTTAATCACAAGTTGTCAATATATCTGTGCAACTTTAATATGTAATTGTCAGAGTTTGTTACAATACACATCTATTAACCATTATCCCTGGATTTATCTCAGGGTGAATTATCCAGATTATTTCATGTAAAAAAAAATGAGTGTATATGAGTGTATATAAATGAGTGTTCAATGAGTGTTTAAAAACACACAAGAATACTGTATCTTAAGCATACTTACTTTTGGGAGAACTATTCCTTTCTTGTAATGGATGCCTCCAATGAATACCATGTTAGGCATTATGGGTCTTGGATAGTCAAATACAAAATCATATCTCAAGAGCCACACAGAGCTTCTACTTAAAAGTTGGACTGCGGTGACATCTCTTTTAAGGATACCTGATGCCAGCTGTACATATTGGTCATACATTGTTCCGCAATAATATGGTTCAAACGCATGGATCATAACATTTTTCACACGTTCCATGAAGGTCATCTTGTCTTCATTCTTACTGAACAATCTTGGCACATAGGAATATGGAGTCTCACACTGTGAGCTTATATAGTCAAAAAAGCAGGGCATTCCTCTTAAGAAATTCACATTGGGCAGGTCAAGGTGTTCTGCTAATATCACTCCACATAGTTGAATTGGATCAGTAAGGACAGCATCAAATTTTTCTTCCTGAAGTTCACGAATTAAGTCTTCATTGAGCAATATTATCTCACACATGCTGTAGAATATCCTAAATACACCCATTATGCTATTTTGCATTGTAATAGCAGCTCCAGGGAAATAATTGGGAGCAGTAAAGTGCTCGCTAGCCATTTTCTGTAAGCTTTCGTGAATTTCTTCATTGGTATATGGAACAGAAAATGTCTTTATAGTGAATGAATCAGATTTTCGCATGGACAAACTGCTTTCTGGCATGAGCACTACAACATGATGACCATTTTGATCCAACTTCTCCACCAGTGGACGCATGCTGAGCCAGTGACTGCCATCCATAGGGACAACGAGCAGTCTTCCCCCATTGCCAGGGCTAAGAGCACACAAAAAGAACAAAAGAACAACAAAGCTGTGTCGCAGCATTTTGATGAACGAGCAAACATACACTGAAAGAAGTTTATAATAGTTCATTAGGGTAACCTTGATAGCTTATTTTTATTTTGTGAGGAAATCTGGAATGCTGTCAAAAACAGTTGCTGGTTAACCTACTGTTTAGTTTGTAACTTGTAACTTTTTATATCGAAAAGACCATGGCTTAATGAAGTGATTCTGAAGCTGGAACTGTAATAAAACCAAGCCCCACTCTTGCACAAAGCAGTAATAGGTATTGTTTAAAACTATTGAAAGCCAAACAAACATGACCAAGTCTTATTGTTGTCAAGCTTGGGGATGGGATCTGAGACATCCTGAAAGTCTTAAGGCCCCCACACACACACTGAGTGGGGGCTGACAGAGCTGCTAAGATCAGCTCTGGAAAGTCCTGAGCTGTAAGCATCGGTGGGCACCCTTTGTGTGCCGGCCGTTAGCTTCAATGAAGACGCTGGTCTTCATTGAAGTTAATGGCATCGGCCAGCATCGGCCAGAGAACATCGGACATGTTCGTTCTCTGGCCCCATGTGGGCAACTCCGATCGGCGGCCGATTTTGCCGCTGACCAACGGCCGTGAGCGCGCACGCCCATCGGTCAGCAGCAAAATCGGACGCCGCTCAGTGGGTGTATGGCAGGCTTAAGCTACACAAAAAAGGAGATCATTCGAACTCCAAACTCAAAACATTGTATTGTTGTAAATCAGAATTCATATAACAAATAAATATTAAATTTCAGTTTCCACATATGCTGTGAACATAAGTTTATCTTACCTGCATCAAAAGACAAACCATCAAGTTATACAGGGAGTGCAGAATTATTAGGCAAGTGGTATTTTTGAGGAATAATTTATTATTG
>CM070039.1:33432511-33444913 GCA_036250615.1 Ptychadena robeensis | reverse complement strand
AGCCTCCCAGACACTGTTTAGAGAGGTGTACTGTTTTTCCTCCTTGTAAATCACACATTTGGGCCACGTGCCCATCCATCTGTCCCATCAGGACTCACTCTCATTTCATCAGTCCATAAAACCTTAGAAAAATCAGTCTTGAGATATTTCTTGGCCCAGTCTTGACGTTTCAGCTTGTGTGTCTTGTTCAGTGGTGGTCGTCTTTCAGCCTTTCTGTCTCTGAGTATTGCACACCTTGTGCTTTTGGGCACTCCAGTGATGTTGCAGCTCTGAAATATGGCCAAACTGGTGGCAAGTGGCATCTTGGCAGCTGCACGCTTGACTTTTCTCAGTTCATGGGCAGTTATTTTGTGCCTTTGTTGTTCCACACGCTTCTTGCGACCCTGTTGACTATTTTTTTTTTTTTCTTGAATAAACTTTTTATTGAAGTTTTCAATTATAACAATTACAACAATGCAACATTACACACAATCCCATCACAGTGTCCCACCCTCCGGCGCGTCCTGGAAAGAGGACCAAGGAAATGGCATACATAAACAGCAAGAAATGTCCAAGATACACAGAAGACCAAGGCCGCCCGAGGAGACAGTCTGGATACCAGCAATATACACAAAGGATACACAGATATACAAGGTGGAACACTGTAACAGCTCAGTCACTCAACCAGTCACTCGCTCTGGAACCACTGGGCCCTCCACAGCTGGACCCCCGATCAAGAGCATTAAGCGGAGGATGGGGCCGCAACCCAGACCCCCCAAATCTTATCGAACTTCTCGTGGCAACCCCTACTGGCATAAGTGGTTTGGTAAAATGGAAGGGAGGCATTAACCAGAGCCTTCCAGGCCGCCAAGGTCGGCGGGTCCTTCTTCTGCCACTGCAACACAATAAGTTTCCGTGCATAATACAGGGTAAGAGAGAGAAATGTGCGCGCAGCCACAGTTGGAACCACATGCTCAACCAAGCCAAGCAAACACAGACTCACAGAGGGGGTCATCTGCACCGTAGTAAGGGCGGACACATAAGATACAACCTCCACCCAAAAACCGGCAATGAGTGGGCAGTCCCAAAAAATAGGAAGGAAAGCAAAATCGCAGCACCAGCAGTTCGCCGACCGTGAGGCATAAATTCTCGAGAGTCGGGCAGGGGTGAAATAAACCCTATGCAAAATCTTAAAATGAATCAGCCTGTCTCGAGCCGACACCAGGAAAGAGAACGGATACGACCACACATCCTCCCAATCCTCATCAGTCAGAGCAGGGAAGTCCTGCTGCCACGCCCCCCTGCATCGCCCCAGGTGGGAGGTAGGCAGCTTCGCCAGCCCACGATAGAGGGAGGAAAGCGGCTTCTGTAGCTTCGGGTCCCTGACCGATACCTCCAGTCAAGGTGTCTGCACCACCAAGGGCAAAGGCCCAAATTGCGATTGAAACGCATGCTTAAGTTGCAAATAACGGAAAATATAAGCAGACGGAAGTGCAAACCTGCTCTGCAGCTCCGGAAACGGGCGGAGAGAACCCCCCTCCTCCACATCTCCAAGCGTCCTGACCCCCTTGGCAGCCCAGACCACCGGATCCGGTATAAGAGAAAAATACGGCAGAATAGGGTTATGCCATAGTGGAGTATGTGGGGACACCCCAGAAAAGGAGGCTCCCAGCAGTTGGCTCGCCTTCCTCTAGGCCCTAAGAGTAGCTCTCATCAGCGAGGTGAGAGTATGCGGCAAACGAGGACCCCTGTGAATCAAATGAGCCAGTGCCTCATAAGATCCCACTATGGCGGCCTCCAAGGCCACCGCCGAGTCCCTCCTCTCCTCCACCAACCAGCGATGTACCACCACCAGCTGCCCTGCCAGGAAATAATGGAAAAAATTGGGAAGGCCGAGTTCCCCCTCCAACCAGGGAAGCTGCAAAATAGACAGTCTGAGTCTGGCAGGGCCCCCACTCCAGAGAAAACACAGAATAATCGAGTAAATTTTCCGAAACTGTTGTCTGGGTATCCATACAGGAGAGTTGCGAAGGACATACAACAGTGCAGGGAGGATCTTCATTTTGATGAGATTGATCCTACCTATCAGGGAGAGGGGCAGGTGTTGCCAGGCCGCCAACCGAGTCTTCAAGGACTGCACTAAAGGTGCTAAATTCAGGGAAATATAACTGGAAGGCAACGCAGTAAGCTGAATGCCCAAATATTTAATAGTCGTCACCCATTTAAGAGGGATATCAGGCGGCGGGGGGTCAGGGGAAGGGTAATGTAAGGGGAGAATCTGGGATTTATCCCAGTTTACCCGGAGGCCAGAGAAGCCCGCAAACCTATCCATGACCGGCAAGGCACCCCTCAAGGAGGCATCCGCATCCGCCAGGAAAAGGATCATATCATCAGCATATAAAGCAACCTTTTCCTCCAGGGAACCCACCCGGATACTCTTAATCTGGCCAGCCAAGCGCAAGGCCACCGCCAAGGGCTCCACCGCCAGGGCAAATAAGCTGGGAGACAGGGGGCAACCCTGACGAGTGCCCCTGCCTAACCGGAAATATGAAGACACATCAGAGCCGATGCGGATCGCCGCGGAGGGGTTGGCATACAGGAGAGTAATCCATCTAAGGAACCCAGGCCCGAAACCCATAGAGCGCAAGGTCGCCGATAAAAAGCCCCATTCCACAGAATCGAAGGCCTTTTCCATATCCAAGGAGACTATCACCTCCAATCCCGTATAAGGGAGCGCAGCACCCAGATGAGTGAAAACCCTCCTCAAGTTGGTGTCCGTGGACATTTGTGGCATAAAGCCAGTTTGATCCGCACTAATCAAAAGATGCAGCACCTGTGACAGTCAGTTGGCTAGAACCTTAGACAAGATTTTTAAGTCCATATTAAGGAGCGCAATGGGCCTATACGAGGCACAATAGCAAGGGTCCATGGCAGGTTTGGGGAGGAGCACCACATGAGCCTGATAGAACGAGGGTGGGAGAAAATTATCATTATGACAGTGACCATAGAGGTCCGTCAGCCTAGGGACAATCAATTCTGAGTACTGTTTGTACCATTCCGCAGGAATACCATCCGGCCCCGGAGATTTAGAATTAGGGAAGGAGGACACCGCCCGCGCCACCTCCGCGTCGGTCAGCGGAAGATCTAACCAAGCCCAGTTTTCTACAGGTAGGCGCGGCAAGGAAAGGGAGGACAGGAGGCCATCCAACTCCCCCGAGTCATACGGCGAGACAGGCTGATACAAATGTTCATAGTAGTCCACAAATGTTTGCAGGACAGAGGGAGGGGAAGTGCACAGCACCCCACCGGAGTCATAGACAAACGGAATCACCGTCTGGGAATGAAAATCCGCAACTAGCATGGCCAGCAGCTTGCCATTCTTGTCACCCTTCTCAAAGACATCCTCCGCACGCTTGCGCGAAGAACAATGCGCAAGGCTAGAGAGTTATAGGGATAGAGCACGCCTAGCCAAGCGCAATGCTTCAAGGTCAGTTGCCGCCCCGGTGTCCAAAAAGGCCTGCACACACTCTCTCTCTGCCTCTTGAAGGCCATTCACCTGAGCAGCATTAGTCGATTTCACAGCTCTAATAGCCAAAGTGTACTCCCCCCTAGCCACAGCCTTGAAAGCTTCCCAGACCATATCCACTGTGGCAGAACCATCATTATGGTCCCAATATTCTCGTAACCTAGGAGTCACTTTCTCCTCCACCCCAGGTTCGACAATCCAAGACGGCCCCAGTCTCCAGGGACACACCGTGCTCCTAGGAGCCAGCTTCAATTCAATTAACAATAGGTTATGATCGGACACACCTCCAGGGAGGTAACTAGCTCCAACCACCGCAGGAAGGAGCAGGGGGTTAGCAAAAGCCAAGTCTATACGGGAATATGAACCATACTTATAGGAGATGAAGGAGAAATATTTATCGTTAGGGTGCTTCCAGCGCCACAACTCAGTAAAGTCAGCGGCCTGGGCCCACCCCCAAGACCCCCCCCCATCCCCCCTCCGAGGGTTAGAGGTATCCAGAGTTGAATCCAGGATAGCATTAAAATCCCCACACATCAATACTCTTACTGGCATAAGGGGAGCCAATTTTTGCAAAATCAGGTACAATAATGCTGGCCTGAAGGGAGGTGTAACATAGACATTTACCAAGGCCAGGGTGGTACCCCACAGTTCCAGCAATAATATCACAAATTGCCCACCTGGGTCGGTGATAACCCTCTGAACCAAACACGGCAAAGAACGATGAAGAAGAATTGCAACCCCTCTCGCATAAGTGGAGTATGTGGCGTGGAAGGCCCGCTGTATCCAGGGTCTGCGCAAGGAAAGGATATTATTGCCCATTAAATGAGTTTCCTGCAAGAGGATAATCTGAGGATTCTGTTGCTTAAGGTACTGGAAGACAAGGGCCTCGTTTTACTTTGGAATTCAGACCCAGTACATTCCAAGAAATCACTCTCAGAGGACCCCCCATGGCAAAGCACTAAACAGCGGACCAACCAGGATCAACAGGAGTAACAGCACCATGGGGGTGTCCCCCACACAGGCAGGGCCTCCACGCCACACCACCCCCTGCCCAACCACCCACTGTAGGAGAGTCCAAGGACCCAGGGTCCAGAGCCACACATCCACACACACCCACACAACAGAGTAATACAAAACAATGCATATTAAACATAACAAAATTAACACCATTACAAAGTAAAAATCCCCTGCTACACCGTCTACCCCCCACGCTAAGCGCAGGAGGCGCAAAACCATTCAACACAACTAACAATGCAGCTTGATCGCCCTGAAACTTAGATAAGGGAGGCTTACTACTCCACTATCCCACCATAGAAAAGCCGCAGTGAGAACGACAGAAGTATAACCATACAGGCTATCAGAATCTAACAGCTAGACCAACATCTATCTTGTGCACAGCTCCGACCAGCCTGGCCTATGGCCAACAATAGAGGGGGAAGGGGGGAAAGGGAGGAGGAAGAGAGGAAGGCATGGGGGGGGAGAGGAGGGGAGGGGGGGAAGAGGAGGGGGGGGGAGGAGGGGGGGAAGAAAGAAAGAAAGAAAGAAAGAAAGAAAGAAAGAAAGAAAGAAAGAAAGAAAGAAAGAAAGAAAGAAAGAAAGAAAGAAAGAAAGAAAGAAAGAAAGAAAGAAAGAAAGAAAGAAAGAAAGAAAGAAAGACATTGAGATAACTTGCGTGTCCAAGGGGGCTGCTGAGCACAGCCACAGGAAGTCCTCAGGTGCAGATATCCACAAAGGCACCGCTGGGGCAGCAAGCAGAAACCACCCCGCGGCTACGAAGTTGAAGAACCACTGATCTCATCAGGGTACCGTGTCCAGCCAGGTAGACACTGCTGCAGGGGAATCGAAGAAAAGGGTCTTCCCAGAATGTTGCACGCGTAGCTTGCACGGGTATTGCATACTGTAAATGATCCCTTTACTCCGAAGGCGCTTCCGGATCTCAGTGAAGGAGCGACGCTTCCGCTGCAATTCTTGGGAGAAATCGGGAAAAAAATTGGAATTCTCATATTGGACCAGGCCCTGTGACCACGCTGACGCCAGGATCAAATCTCTGTCTCTGTAATTCAGCATCCGCACCAGGAAAGGCCTAGGGGGAGCCCCAGGCACAGGACGGCCTGTGGGCACACGATGAGCCCGCTCCACCACATATGCAGGTGATACTGAGGTTAACTTCAGGACCGATTTGAAGAATCCTTCTGCAAATTCCGCTGATCTGTCACCCTCGGCGCCCTCTGGCAATCCAATCACACGAACATTATTACGCCGCTGCCGATTCTCATAATCCTCAGACCGATTCTCCAAATATTTAACCCGCCGCTGCAGCTCCGTCACGGCGGTAGAATGCGAGGTGACAGTGTCCTCCACAGTAGAAATGCGCGACTCAGTCTCAGTTAAGCGACCGCGGATTTTGTCCAAGTCTTTACGGATGAAACTGCATTTGGCCGCAAGTGTGTCAATGCGCGCGATGGTTTCAATCCTACTCGCCGCTATGGCCTGGAGGATTTTGCCAGACTTATCCGCCATGGAGCTACTTGGACTGGGGTCCAGGGCAGCCATCCACTCTGCCGTCTGAGTAGCGGCACAAGCAGCGCGCCGCAGCTGAGGGTTGGCGCTTTGGGGCGCTGGACGACCTAGGGAACCGCGGGGAGTACGGGTCCGAGCGGGCATCCGTAGCCCCAGGTAGCAAAGCAAGTGCCCACTGAAGGTGTAGCTCATCTGGAGGAGCTGCTGGATCAGTCAGACGTTGGATCTTAGAAGCAGGGATGAGGAAAGATGGCGCCCGCTCACACAAGCCTCTCACAGCAGCCACAGAAGACTCAGCAGGCAGTCCCAGAAATCGCCTCGCCAGGTGCCCAGGAGTGTTCTCAACAGGGGAAGATGAATGCCAACAAGCGCAAAGCGGAGCCACCGGGACAATAACACACCGGGGAGGAGAGTGCAGGGAGACAGGCAAGATGGCGCACGCACGTGCGCGGCTTCGCGCCTCCAGGGTCTCACAACTCACAAATAACATGCAGGCAGCTGGGATTTCGCTTCCGCAGGTGCCCCAGATCGTGCCCAGCAGGAGGATGCAATGTCACCCTCTGATTCCCCCGTAGGGCGGATAAAAAAGCGGATAATCACTGTCGGCCAGCCGGAGCTGCTGTAAGCACGTCTTCTCCGCTCACATCCTGGCCACGCCCCCCGACCCTGTTGACTATTTTGAATGAAACGCTTGATTGTTCGATGATCACGCTTCAGAAGCTTTGCAATTTTAAGAGTGCTGCATCCCTCTGCAAGATATCTCACTATTTTTGACTTTTCTAAGCCTGTCAAGTCCTTCTTTTGACCCATTTTGCCAAAGGAAAGGAAGTTGCCTAATAATTATGCACACCTAATATAGGGTGTTGATGTCATTAGACCACACCCCTTCTCATTACAGAGATGCACATCACCTAATATGCTTAATTGGTAGTAGGCTTTCGAGCCTATACAGCTTGGAGTAAGACAACATGCATAAAGAGGATGATGTGGTCAAAATACTCATTTGCCTAATAATTCTGCACTCCCTGTACACTGAATATGTTTATGTTCCTGCTAGGAATATTCACTCCCTTTATTAGTCCTGGTTACTACCAGTGATGGTAGAATATATATATATATTTTTGGTTGGTATGCTGAATTTGTGAGCAAATAGCAAAATAGCAAAGCCCCTGAAAATGGTATCGTGATAAATTTACTGGAAACAAACTGGAGATGTAGAGAAAGGTTGTGGGGACTCTAGTTCAAAGTCAACGTAAAATTTTGTCCAAATTCCAATTTAACTTTTAAATAAATTTATATGTATTATATATGTATTATATGTAATTTTAAAAAAAAGTTTTTTACGGTTTATGTTTTACTGTATATGTTATATTTTATTGTGTTGACCCCTTTTCTCATTCTATAGGGTGGGGGATGGGGATCAAATTATGTTCATTTAATTTTAAAATGTTTACTTATTAAATATAAAAACTTTTTTAGTAAAAACACAGGAGAATTTTGGAAAGTCTCTGTAGCTAAAATGGCAACTTTTATGGTAACTTTTCTAACTTTTTCTGGTGCACAAAACAATGTTTATAAGCTGAGATAACTAAACCTGGAATTCTCTCTTAAAGGCTTACTCTGACATATTATTAGATGTGAAAGTGTTTGCAAGGTAAATATACATTTGACTTATAGTGCCCTAAGCATACCTTGAATTAAACATTTTGTGTAAAACTGAGATTTCATATACATTTAGAAAAACTTTTAAAGAATTTCCTTTTAAACTAGTGTGGTTTCTTTACAACTATTAGCTCAGAATTAAGATTTGTAAAGAGGTGAATACTCCTATTTATCACCAAAAGTAAGACTCACAATAAAATAGGCTGGTGCACTACAGAGCTATTCATTGTGCACCTCAAATGCACCATGTCATCAATAGTGTTGATTGTGAATATTCTAATCTGTCATTCAATTCAGCATTTACTAAGGGTTGGGGTATGTTTTAATAATTTTGACATGAGGACCTCACAAACAGTGGGCTCCTCACAGACTAACGATATGTTATTAACACAACTTGAAAACAGTAAGTATTAGAGATGCACCCCTTCACCCTGTTGAAAGTGGCGAATTACCCTTATCCAGACCTAAAACAAAACCATCTGAATGAACCAAAACAAGTGATCAGTGTGACCGATTCCCAAATCACTGATTTTTTTCACAGGTCCCGAGACATCCCCAACACTTGAACATAAATAATATGTCCTCTCATAAACTGACCAATGAAGAGGCAGAAATACCTGAATTAGGATTGAGTTTCTGCCCCACACATGAATCAGATAGGTTTGAAACAATTAAAGATATCAATTTGTTTGCCAGAAAGATTTTATTAAAAACCTTGTTTGATCAATCCCAGATGTGCCAAAAACCAGAGGTGGAATGGTGGAAAGAATTATCAACAAAAGAATTTGCAGCGATTAGAAATCTAGCGCAGTTATTAGATGAACAAAATGAAGACCAGGTAGAGGAAGATTGGTTAGAAACCTGGGATATGGCTCTGGAGTCATTACTCCAAGAAGCACCCAAACGAACATCAAAGTTCAAACCAAGGTCGTAGAAATTTCCACCATTATATTTTGAATAAAGATTTATTTGCTTTTGTGACACAAGTGACCAAAGCACTGGAGGAGATCCCTATGGGACGTAGCACAACTAGGAATCTTACAGACCCACAAGCTAGAGCTATCAGAACACTACTAGTGTTGAGCGGCATATGGTATATTCGAATCCGCGTAATTTCGCGAATATACACAGAAACATTCTAAATTCATCAAATTCGATTCATCTGTATTCTATTGCCTTCCATTGCGCGTGCAAGATTCGCAATGCAGCTTTACAGCTTCTCTTCTTTATGCTGTGATCTCAGCCAGTACGAGCGCTGTGTGTATTGCGCATATCCAATCGCAATGCACACACATATGCACAATGTATGCCGGTAAACAATGTTGAAGCATAATATGACGAATATCCGCCATTGCGAATATCTGCGCACACATTTACGAAATATTGCGAATTCTCGAATAAAGGATATTTGTCAAATATATTCGAATTTTTTATATTCTCACTCAACACTACGCAATGACAAAAATATGGTCATTAAAGCATCAGATAAAGGGGGCAATATTGTAATGATGTACTGTAAACAATACGAACAAATGTGTCATAAAATTTTAATAAATCATGAATGGTATTGTAAGATCACTAAAGTTCAAATTGAGTCTTTTAAACATGAACTGGATCAGGTCCTCAATCAAGCCCTTAATGACAATGTTATTGATAAGAATACCCATGATTACTTGATGGTTCCTTTCCCCCAAGTGCCGACTTTTAATGTGTTGCCTAAGACGCACAAGAACTTTGAAGTACCGCCAGGGAGGCATATCATCTCAGGAAGGGGGTCACTGACAGAGAAAGTGAGTACATTTATTGATATTCATCTGAGAGAATTTTTGTCATATATACCATCCTACTATCAAGACACTCCTGATTTGTTGAAAGTACTGCATAATTTGACAGTGCCTCCAGGATGTATTCTTGCATCTATTGACGTTGAGGCACTATATAGCAGTACCCCCATGCGGGGGGGAACTGCTGCAATCTGCAACATTTTGACCGAGAAGTATGACTCTATACCTGAATTTAATGAATTTTTGTTAAAACTGTTACAGTTTATATTAACGCATAATGCTTTTACATTTATAGGCACCCACTATCTCCAGGTACAGGGGGTAGCGATGGGGATTTGTTGTGCCCCCACATATGCCAACCTGTACCTGGGGTAATGGGAAAATGAATTGCGTGCTAATGAAATGTTGGCTAGGTACTGGTCGCATGTAGTGCTATGGCGTCGCTATATTGATGATATTATCATCGTGTGGGATGACACGACCAAACTACTAAAGGAGTTTGTAGCATCCCTTCAAAATAATACCTGGAACCTCAAATTTACCATTGAATGGACAGACACTAAGCTACCATTCTTAGATGTAACAGTTGAACTTACTCATGAGGATTAATTTCAGACCACATTGTTCCACACTGCACTGGTGCATTCAATTCCATACTCACAGTATTTGAGGGTTGGTCCTAACTGCTCATCAGACTCAGAATTCAAGATGAAAGCAAAAGAGCTCCAATCCCATTTAAGAGCCAGAGGATACAGTGGACACAATATAATATAGACACTATTGGGGATAGAGGGCCTGCAGTGTGTTGACATGCGGACTAGTTCCCTGACCCTCTCTGTTGCCCCTAGGTCTGTATATACCTATTGCTTGAACCTGTGTGTGCTCTGAGTTATTCACACATTTTTAAACAGTACTATGATCACGGTTAACTTTTCAGGAAATATCTAAGGTTTTCATACCTTGTCCAAGACATCTTAAACTACTATGAACAAAAAGAAACACTTGTGCACCTCGGTTGCCTGGGAATTAATCCTGGGCATACCAGAAAGTTGGGACTTTTAACGGCAGTTGATCACACATAAACAATGTAAAAAATAAGTAAATTTTATATTTGTCACTGTGTGAATATACACGACTTGTCACATAAGGGTCCTTGCATTCATCTCAACGTGTTTCGCGATAATATTATCGCTTCTTCAGGAGCAATATACAAAGTGGTAATACTGCAAATATAGAGACCATTGGGTGGGTGGTGATTGTGATGTGACTGTGTGTGACTGTGTGTGACTGTGTACATATTGTAAGTGTCCCGTTGGTGGTGAATGTGATGTGTTGTGGTAGTGTGTAATACTGTAATGTTATGACCATAAATACCACTGGCCAATACACCAATACATATCAAAACATTGAGCCTTCAAATGTGCTGCCCGTTCCCCAATAGCCTGGGAGCCTGGAGGGCTGAAGACCCAACCCCCAGCTGGTGAAACAGTAGGTACAACCACCACACGCTGTCAGGGATTTTAGAAACATTGTGACAAGCATAAGTTTAAACCATGGTTAATGTTCTCTATATTTGCAGTATTATTGTATATTGCTCCTGAAGAAGCAATATATTATTGTGAAACACTAAAAATCTAAAAACAATATTTTCAATATCTGTATCTAGTAATAATTAGTGTTGAGCTCGAATATTCGAGTTTCGAATATATTCGGCGAATATCGGCTATTCGAGAATTCGCAAAATTCGCGAATATGGCGGCGGATATTCGCAATCTTGCTTATTTGCATTGGGATGCATATGGGCATGGATTGCGAATATATATATAACACATGTCGCGAATTCGAATATTGCCTATGCCGCTCATCACTAGTAATAATGTGAGGCAGCTGGAAAGAGCGCTATTTCACACTTCATTCACATAGTTTGAGGCACACTACATTTCCAACTAAGTAAATGCATAATCAGCTATATGCATACTGCAGTGTGTTTTAGAAAACACTTAATCTTCTGGGCGTTGCGCACGTGGTGTTTTTTTATAACAGCGCCACAGGCATTTGCAACGGAGCACAACATGCTCCGCTGTGATTGCCTGCCCAGCCGGAGGTTCAGTGCATAAATCCGGCATCACTGGAGATGCTAGAGTTATGCTGAAAAAGGGGGCACCATAGACCTCCATGTGATGCAATCGGGGGCAGACCCGGAATGACCACCGGGGGAATCCCGCGAACAGGTGAGTATTAGTGTTGAGCAGCATATGGTATATTCGAATTCGCGTAATTTCGCGAATATACAAAGAAATATTCTAAATTCATAAAATTCAATCCGTCTGTATTCTATTGCCTTCCATTGCATGCTGCCGTGCGCAATGATTCGCAAAGATTCGTAATGCAGCTTTACAGCTTCTCCTCTTCATTCTGTAATCTTAGCCAGTACGAGCGCTGTGTGTATTGCGCATATCCATTCGCAATGCGCATACATATGTGCGATGTATGCCGGTAAACAATGTTGTAGCATAATATGACGTATATCCGCCATTGCGAATATCTGCGCTCACATTCGTGAAATATTGCGAATTCTAGAATTACGGATATTTGTCCAATATATTTGAATTTCGAATATTCTTGCTCAACACTAATGAGTATGTCACTAGTTAACTCAGGCCAAACACCCAGGGAATTAAGCTGGCCATACACCTTTAGATCATTCTGTCAGATATCCTTCAGATCTACCAACAACTATGTAGTATTGGGTCCTCTGCAATTGAACACAGGTAGACTTGATTGTTTAGAAAGTGACTCATACAGGGAGTGCAGAATTATTAGGCAAGTGGTATTTTGGAGGAATAATTTTATTATTGAACAACAACCACATTCTCAATGAACCCAAAAAACTCATTAATATCAAAGGTGAATATTTTTGGAAGTAGTTTT
>CM070039.1:33410619-33427473 GCA_036250615.1 Ptychadena robeensis | reverse complement strand
CAGCTGTATGTAATATTTGTTTTGTGAAAAATTTAATAAAAACTGATTTAACAAAAAAAAAAGATGGACATTAAGACAGGAAGGAGAAGTTCAGCAATGTAATGCGAATGAAATATTTAATTTTATGTTTTAAAAAATGTTTTTTAGTTTTATTGTCTTTTGTCTGATCCTCACCTTTTGTTCTGTTTGAGTACATTTGTGTGTGAATTAGTATGACGTGTTGGCATTGGTGTAAATCCTATATAATCTTAATCTTGTTGTGTGTGATACTTATTTTCACTTTTCTTAAACTACATATCCCATCATTCCTCGTGAATAGACAGCATACACAATAAACATGGTGGCCTTCAGTTTTCCCGGGTGAGCTGGTGACAGGTTGTGTGTGATACTTATTTTGTTGACTAGATTTTGATTTTCATGACTTTCAGACTTGCACCCTTTGACTAGAGATGTTTGGGGATTTGTTTGAAGAAGAGGAAGACTTCTCATTCTTATCAAACAGCACAACCAGTAATGGCAAAAAGGCGAAACCCAAAGATTCTGAATTACTGGAGCCTCGTGGGGAGACCAGACTTAGTGGCCTTAGGAACCAAGGAGGCACATGCTACTTAAACTCTCTGTTACAAACGCTGCTTTACACCCCAGAATTCAGAGGTATGGTTGCCTCACAATTATTAATACTAAAGACCATTTTTAAACTGCCATTTTACCTTCTAGCTCTATATCTGAAGATTATGTTGTTGTTCTTTCAGCCCGTTATCCCACCATTAGTCACACATAACCACTTTTAGATAGGCAGGTTTGTGGAAAACTTATGTTCTGCCTGTGTAACATTTGTATTTGAAAATGTTTTAAGAAACCAACCAGATATTTTATTGGAAAACCCAGAAATACAGCCATTATCTACAATATATAGCAATTTGAATCTGACCCTAGCGACCCTTAATCTCCGTACAGATGTCAAGGTATTTACATTGGTAACAGGTTCAATTGAGGGCCATTTCATACTAGCTTCGCTTCAGTAACAGTACCACAACGCAGCATGGCTAGCATTAAAGCAAGGTACACAGGTTTCTAAAGGATGCAGTGCAAACGTCGTTTTTTTGCCAGTAACGGATGTGGTTAACCATCACAGTAAAGTTACCGCTAGCGCGTCTGTTACTGACAAATGCACCTCAACATGTGAAATGGCCCTAAGTAGAGAGGGGCACCCACTTTTCCTCCTCTATATAGGATTAAGTGAGTGTTGGGCAAGCTCATGGTTGGATGACCTTGCCTAACAGCTGTACAGTTGATAGATGGTTTTAGTGCAGCCATCAGACTGAATGAACAGTAATCGCCTTTAATAAGGCAATTACTTGCAGGAATTTTATGTAGATAATGTATACAGAAATCCAGACCAGTAACCAATGGTAAAGTCTAATACACACGTACACAACAACACAACTGATGATCAGTGTTTGTTCCTAGCAAACAGTACATGCTTGCTGTTGTATATGCCCCTAAAAACTTTATAATACTCGTATCCTAGGGCAAAATCATATATTAAGCCTAACCATTTTTTTTATTCCTTTTCCTAAAAATCTATTTTCTTGTGTGGAAATGCTAAGCTGAAGTATTCTTACAAGGAGAAGTGAACTTTTTTCCCTCTTTATGTTAGCAGAGATCACACCTTTTTATGATTATGAATTTGTATAATTTTCTTTCTTTACAATTTGCAGAAGCACTTTTTGCCTTGAACCCTCAAGAGCTTGGATGCTTGGAAGATAAAGATGTGGCAGATTCCAAGGTATGGTTAAAAGATTTGATAGTGAATAGCTACGATTATGTGGTATTGTCGTTTTTTAACAATAAAATAGTTCCTTGCCTATAGTCAGTAACTCTTGTAAATATAGAAAGCTTTTTCTTGTTTTGTTTACCATCAGTTCTTCTTTCAGGTTCGGATCATTCCATTACAGTTGCAAAGACTTTTTGCTCAACTTCTCCTTGTGGATCAACAGGCTGCATCAACCACTGACCTCACAAGCAGCTTTGGCTGGGATAACAATGAGGTCTGCACTTCTTTTTTAGACCATAATATAGCGATTATTTTATCTTACCTGTTTTGTCATTTAAAATTGTAGTTTGTTGTTTAGGTGGAGCCATTTTAAAAATCCAAGCTTTTAGGATGTTTTTTATTAAGGTAATGCACCTATTTGGATTTTATTATTTATAATATGGAGGATGCGGCTCCCAAAGGTAAATGTAAAAATAGCTATCGACTATGACCTTGAGACTAGCCTAGTAATATAAAACCATACTTCTATCCTTTATATATACTTATATAAATACTTATATAAATGCCATTATCCCTTAAGCCCACCATACACCTTAAGATCACTCCATACAATTTCCATTAGATCTACCAACAACTAAGTAGTGCTGGGTCCTCCCTGATAGAATACACAGTGATTGGAAGGTTTTGAAAGGTCCTCATATTACAGGGTTTCGATAGAACAAAAGTGTACAGAACATGTATGGTAAGATTGTACTGTGAATGGGAGGCTTTAGCGTGGATTGACATTTTCATTGACAATAGAAATAGATGCTGATGTGAAGTCAAATTCCAAATTTGTTTCCACATAGGCGATTAATCGCAGCACGCTCATGATTTTAATTGAGCGCGGCAGTTGCTGTTGATCACATCAATTTAGTTAAATGGACTTCTCCCCACTCGCGTGTGACCACAATTTTTCAGCCCTGAATGCCCCCATAGACATGAATGGGCGAGATTATCCCAAACTCTATATTTTAACCGGAACAGTTTTATGATTTCTATGTTGTTTATAGGCTTTTTCTAGCATGTTCATGTTATCTGGTATATTTTGTCCAGCTTGAATATTATGTTTGCTTTAATAAAAAAAACATTTTTTGCAGCAGCATAAGGGTTTTTAATCAATATATAAAATTACTTTATGGATATAAAACCTGACTCTAAAACATATCACCAAAAATATCCAAAGACACTGGGGAAGCCAGTTATTTGCATTTGTAACCTAGTGGATCAGAAATATAACCTTCTGTTTAGTTTATAGGGGACTCTAAAAAGCTCTTTAACATGATAGGCAATGGTCTATGTAAATAAGAAATACTTTTATTTGTCTCTTAAATACACAACAATTTATTTGTATTTATGTCATAGCTATAGTGTTGTCTCTTGCACGTATCCTGTGGTATCAATATACAGTATACACACAGCCCTTTCTGGGAAATCTGCAGTTTTTTTTCTTACCTTAAGTTTGCACTAAAGCTCAAGGGTCAAATTCTTCACCCATTTTCATTTGTTCCTTTAACTTTTGTAGGAGACTGGTCAGCAGGATGTCCAGGAGTTAAATCGGATCTTATTTAGTGCCTTGGAGAGCTCTTTGGAGGGCACCTCTGGTCAGAACCTCATCAAGAACTTGTATCATGGCACAGTGGTTAACCGCATTAATTGCCAAGAGTGTGGTTATGTTAGTGAAAGAAAGGTAAGAGTGCACTATTGTGCCTAGTAATACCACTTTTTGCTCAGAAAACTGAATCAAAAGGGTGAAAGGACTGATGTGGTTAAACAACATGCCCTTGCAGTGATGTTGATACAATAGCCCAGTGATCAGCCAAATTGATTGACCGTTGTGAACGATGTACCTGTGTTCTATATATTACAGCAGAATGTTTATAAGCTTCACACAGGAGCAACATATCAAAAAAGTTTTCCATTTTCTGGGCCAAAAGTACAGAAAGCCAGATGAAATACTGCCTGATGACATTTAGGCCTTAGGATGACTGCGTTGTAATTGTGAATTCTATCCTTTTTATGCAGGAAGATTTCCTGGATCTGACAATTGCTGTAAAGGATATATGCAGCTTGGAAGAGTCCTTGTACAACATGTATGTGGAGGAGGAAATATTTGATGGTGATAATCTTTACCGTTGTGGAGCCTGTGATAAGCTTGTCCCTGCAGCAAAGGTATTTTCGAAGTATTAGATACAATGTTTTAACAGCATTTGTTCTTATGAAAAGGGTAACTTATCCCTTGTTTCATGTTTATTTACAGGGGTGCACATAACTTTTTTAGTGAGCTACTCCGATGTGTACCAGGATATTGTGCTTGGTACTCACAATTTTATTATTATTATCATTTATGGACGCTTGTCCCAGTCCAAAGTTATTAAATCGGTCTAAGAATTACGCACATGTCTGTAATGGCTTAGATCCAACTAAAACTTTAAGCGTTAGATTTCCACCCGATTTTTATTCGGCCGAGCACGCATGGTGGTCGATCAGCCGAAAAATCAGGTGAAAATCTTATCGTGTATGGGTGGGGCTTTACTTATGTCTTGTATGTCCTTCTCAAAATCTAATATAATGGAATGAATACAAAGTAAACAGATGTAAAGTGGCTTTTTTGTTTTTTTCTGTTTTGTGTCCTTTAGTCGGCAAAGCTAGGAAAATTGCCCCAGTTTCTTACACTTTCTCTTTTGAGGTTTAACTTTGACTTCAATAAGTGCGAGCGATACAAAGAGACTTCGCGATACACCTTCCCTACCCGGCTCAACATCCGGCCTTTTTGTGAGCAGGTTTGAATTTTATTTCCTATACTTCATTCTGTATTTTTTGTCTTATCTAAGCTGTTTTTCTGATCAGCTGCAGAATCAAATTGTTAGGGTTTCTTGATGTTAAGGAATATTAGTGTATTAATTGAGCGTAAATATTTATTTTGTTTGAGCATTCATGATGTACCATGATTTTATGAGCGTGTTTAATATTATTCTCTGTTTACTGGAAACGATCAATATAGAGGGTTTCAGTATGTACCGTGCACACTACAAAGCTCCCCACCAGCAGACCTACCGTGGTTTTTTTGGAGGGTAATTAAGGGCAAACTACTCCTTCCCAATCCTTCTATGAGTCCATTTTTTTCTTGATTTCCATCCCAAAAACCATGGTGTGATTTTCTAAGGTCTGCTGAAACATGCTGTGTACCGGGAGGAGGATCAATGGTTAGAAAAATCTGGGATTTATTGAAATCGGTATTTGTTTTTGCGACTTTCCCGGCCAAAATGCCATGGTTGACAGGTATCCAGAGATTTGAAATTGGAGTAATTTAGGAGGTAGGGGGTGTTACTCTCCCTCGTTCCCACCCAGCTTGTGACAATGATGTGCAGGGTGGGACACAACGCCTCCTCCCATCTAAGTTAGCTGGCAAATAGGAGGGAAAGGGAGGTAAACCTCTCGATAACAGAAGTGACATCAATGACGTCACTTCCTTTTGTGCATTTTTGGGATGCACAGGTCCAGCACTTCATTGTTCCGAATATCGTCAGTGACGTCACTTCCTGAGGGTATTCCCTTATACAAAAAGGGAAAAGTCTTCAGGTATGAAAGTCTGAGATTTTGAGACTAAAAATTTATTGTAGAGAAAAATATAAAAAACGATTGCATTTATTTAGCTATTCCACTTCAATAGGCTTCTAATTTCTAATTAGAAATTACTAAAAGTTCTAATTTTATGTTTTTACTGAATTTGAAAGTGAATCTATAACCCCTTATCATCATTCAACAAATATAAACCTACACATTCCTTTTTAATAAGCTTTGTGCTGTATTAAACTTTTATGTGTCTATCTTTTTACTTTATAGCAAGACCTGGAAGATGCTGTACAAATGTATGAGCTTTTCTCAGTGATTATACACAAGGGCAGCTGCTATGGAGGCCACTACCATGTCTATATCCGGGATGTAGATGAACTAGGGCACTGGGGATTCCAGGTGATTATCTCTATTCCTAAACTGCAACTAGTAAATCTAAAAAGCACCAGTGATGGGAAAACTAATGTAAGAGGACTGCAGAATATAATGAAGATGGGAAAGGATGTTAGTAGTTTAGGGGTGACATTGCTGTATTTAAACCGATGGAGTATAGTAAGTAATAACCAATAGAGAACGGAAGTACTTTCTGTTGCTCATAATAACTTCTGATAGAGCCATGTTATATTAAACAGCAGGGAACACTTGTATTGTCTGGTGGCTGTTACTGAGCACTTCTGGCTGTATATCAATATACTTTATATGGAAATATCCAGTGTCTTTGAAGTGTTAATCATTCGTGGTTTGTTTTACCATTCTACAATTCTTTTTTTATTTACTTTTAACAGGAAGAAAAAAAAAAAGAATCGGTCGCTTGGGATGACGCCGATGAACAGGACTGTCCTGCTGCTACACTTGCTGCTGTTATAGCCGAGGTAGAAATAAATCTGCAAACCTATTTTCTTTGAAATATGTATTCCTTAATGATCTAGCATAACTGATTACAAGATAACCTAGGGGAACACCACAGAGTTCCAGATAAGGTATAAGGCATTGCAAGTAGCCTTACCTATTGAAGGACTCTGTATAAACCAATATGATTTATTTGTACCATTTACCAAAAGTGAATATTATTCTAATGTTATAGGCTGGAGCAGATAAAATGTTTCCACTGGATCAGCTGAGCCAGAAATTGCTGGAGCACACAGGATCCTCCTGGAATAAGGTCTATAGGAAGAAATATGGAGCCCTCCGGAAGGTATGAAACCATCGAAAAAAAAAAGTACCAACATACTAAAAAAGTGTATTTATATTTTAAAGCGAAAATCCATGCAACATTTTTATTAAGTAATGTTGTAGAGATAGAATCAACATTAGGTTTTGTTGCTAGGTGTGGAGCTATTGAAGAGATTCTGCTTAATTGCCTAATCCATTGACAATCTGTTGCTGACACAGTAAAGGTAGGAATACACATGCTCACGGCACTGAGCTGTGCAGAAATGTGGGAAAAAAACGACCCGTGTATGCCGTTTTCCTAGCGAGATCAATAGATCTCGCTCGGCCGAACAGGTTAACAACATGTTGGTAAACTTTGTTCGATATCCTATACTTTGAATAGGGAACCGCAGTTCCCCATTCATAGTATAGACCGGCTGACTCGTGATATCAGGGGAAGCCGGGCAGTAGCATGATGACATCATCGTGCTACTGCCAAGATCTGTCTATCAGCTCAATAATCAAGCCGTGTATCCCAGCCTTTAGACCCCCCGCCCCCCATACACATATGGATCTCTGGGCAATTTTGTGGTGGTTGACCATCATTCGCATTCGTGCTGCTTGCGGCGTCCACATTGAGTGATCAACCAGAATATTACCATAAGTCGGTTGCACTCTGATCCGCCTTGGCGGTTTTTTTCTGGTTGATCGCTCTACTTTAAATGGGGACCAGGGGACCATCCAAAGTATGTGAAAGGTAGCCATGTGTGCGTGGCCAACAAAGCAATTCCCATCCAATCGGCAGCTGGACGAAAGCAGCGTGGAAACTGCCCAATGGCATGGGAAACCATGTGTGTATGTCTAGCTTTAGGTTACATCTCTCCAACAGGGACACAACTGCAATAAAAAGGAGAAAATACTTAGGCTATGTTTCAATAGCCTTTTGTGATCCGTCTGCACCCCCTACTTTAAGCGCAGTGCCTGGCGGGGGTCCGGACAGATCACATACACTTTACCTGCTTGGCGGATGCTCTGTTCTCACTGTGCTGAGCTGATCTGCTGATGCAGGGTTTGATGTCTGAACGGAGCATCAGCCAGGCAGGTAATGTGTATGTGATCTGTCAGGACCCCCACCAAGCACTGCGCTGAACGTAGGGGTCCCAACGGATCACACATTCTGTGAAGACATAGCCATAAACCTTTATAAATTTCACTTACTTGTTTGTCTCCGTTAATGATTATGATTTAGATCCATTACTAGTGGCAATGATGTAACTGGGAGAGGAAGCAGAGGTATGTTTCAGGACCTTTATCTGGATCAGTAGATCTACTTTTCTGTTACATTGCATTATCCCTACTCTGTATGTCACGATTGAGGACAATATTCAGTGTATTTATCCGTGTTTGTTTGGTTTCCTCATCTGTCTTACCATTTCTGCTTTTGCTTTTCCTTTTGCTGGCTTTTTAGTAATAATTGCTTTTGCATCTAAAAGAGATGGCTAGACGCTTGAGTGAATTTTTTGGTATCTGTGATGTCTGACTAGGTATTTTCTTTGTTAGCGCAGCTTTATTTATTTTTGTTTTATTTGAAGATTACATGCTTGTTTTGTCCATTTGTCTCTATTTGATTGCTTTAATATTTCCTCACTCTAATATTTCCTCACTCTGTCTATATAATAGTCCATATTGTAACTTTGTATATATAATTAACCAGATAACAATTTAAATTGTATGCATTTAACATTTCAATGTTCATTTATATATTCTGTGCCGCTACAGAAGATTATATTTAGAAGTCTTTCCTAATTATTTATGTTATTTTTGTTTTGCAGTTCTTGCAGAATCACCCCTCTGTCTTTCAGCTAAGCTCTGATGGATCTTTGGTTGGGTTAGGTTATGCAGAAAATGCTACTGACCCTCAGTGTTGTAAACCAAACGGTTCCAAAAAAAGTCAAACTCCACAGAAAGGTGCTAGTCACTGGTTTGATTTCAATGACTCTTCAGTACAGTGTATCCAGGAACGAGATATTGAAAAACAGTTCCAGGGAAAAGAGAGCGCATATATGCTTTTCTACCGCAAAAGCCACCTAAAGAGGCCCGAAGAAGGTAAATGTGTGAGCGTTAAATTTCAATTCAGTTTTTTATTTTAAATATTTTCCAAAGCATGCATCCTTACCTGGATGCAATAACAGGTAGTTCTATATCAGCATACTTTTTAATTAACTTTACGAGAATTGAATTTACCCCAAATCTGGGCACTGTAATGCACAAATATGTACTTTTGCCAAGAAAGTAAGGTAGAGGTACCTTAGTAGAGGTATGCTGTTAAATATATGGCCATCCTAAAAAGATGGGTGCTCACTTGTTTGCCCACTTTAAAATTGCTATCTTTCTGGCTATAAAAGTTATGCCAATTGCTTTCACATCTCAGATCTTGAGTTTTGCTGTGTTTATGACTTTCTTTTACAAGAAATTTTATTAATTTTTGAAGTACAGAGTATCAAATAAAAGAATGTGGAACATAAAAAAAGCATGTGAAACGACCATTGGTTTGTCACAGTTCCTGACAATCATGTTTTAGGCAATTTACCCATGATCCTTACACACAGAGAAACTAGTTTTCTTAGAAAGTGGTCCACGATTGCATTACACATATCGATTTTTGATAATTGAATCCATCTTCTGATCATTCATTTTGTGTTTATTTGTTTTTAGAATATTCCAGATAAGGGTTTTGTATTTATTATAAAATGTATGTATTTACAGCTAAAGGCAATGCACAGTATGGAGTGCCTGAAAACCTTATACAACAGATGATTCAGATAAATAGGGAACTTCAGCAGAAAAGGTCTGTTTACAGTTTGTTTATACAGCTAATAATTTTGTCTATAGCGCTCTTTCTAAATGATGCCTTATTTTCCATCCTTGACACTCTCTATGCCATACTTTTAAACTGAATGCCATATCTAAGAACAAGTGTTTCTTGAATGTATTCTGTCCATCTTGACTGTGGCTGGGTGGCACTTCACTTTCCTGAAATCTGTTACGTAATGCAGCATGCATGTCTAATGTTTTTTTCAGATGCGGGTAAGGGGTGCAAAGTAAAGGAGGATCTCGACTGATTCTCATTACTCTGTTTATATGTTGAGCATTTGGCTGATATACTTGAATCGCTGGCATAAAACAATTCTCCAGATGTGAAATTTTGACTTTTCTAGATCAGACTCGGAAAATAGTGAATCCAACAACAGGCAGGAAACTAACCTTTTTAGAAAACATCCTTATTACCCATTAGCAATACCCATTTAATCGGCCCGCGATCGACTGCAGCGTGGTGACGTTATGGTGCCCGAATGTTCTTCCACCGTACAGTGAATCCATGTGCACCACTTTCTTCCACCATAGTGGGTGCATTCCCTGTTCGATTCAACCTTTCTTCGAGACTCCCTGTGTGCCCTCTGTATCTGCTGCTCATGCAGCACATTGTCTCTCAAACTTATCAGGAAGCACTGACTGAGTGGTCTTGGTTCATTTTGTGGAGACAAATGGCTACCTCATTAGGATCCAACAGGTGAATCTTGGTGGCCCACTCAGTTTCTTCCCTCTCATTCCAAAGTCCAGGCCCCTGTAAACAAAAACTTAACAGCAATCTACTGTTGCTGTCCAACAATATACTGGACTCCAGGACTTCCAGGATATACCATCTGACCATTTTACTGCTGGATATGGTCCTTTTATACTGTGACAGACAACCAATTTGTCATTGTGTGCATATATAATTAACCTGACAGGAATGTATTTGTACTAACTAAAACCTACAAAATACCATGAGTATTTCTTTCTGCCAAAGCTGTCAAATAATTTTGTGTTTAATTACTTTTACTAGCTTCGGTTTTCATATCACTCTGTAGTTCTTTTAATTTCTCATCATTAAGTATTGAAATAGATTAAAGGAGAGCTATATGCCTTTTGTTTGAGAACCACTATTTTATGTTCCTTGGCTATTCAGGTAAATGTGGCATTTATTCAACAATTACAATTTTGCCGTTTGATAACCGGTTAATTTGTTGACAACCCAGGTTCTACAAAATGTATGTTTTAAAGCCTTCTATGGTTGTTGATTGGTTAAGTTAGGAGTGAATAAAAGAGTATGTAGATTATTGTATGCAGGATAGGTGGTATCTCTGCCTTGTTACATTTGGGATATTTGTAGCAGTGTACAAGGTCCAGAAAAGTTGTTTATTTAGGTATCAGGGCCAAGAATATTATTAATGTTGATGACCTCTTCCATTCTTGCAGGAAGGATGCTGACATAGAAGCTCACAGGATATACCTGCATCTTCACCTTTCGTCTTGCTATCACTTAGAAAATGGTGCTTTACATCCAGCAGTCTCCCAAGGAGAGAACACATTGGAGATAAGTGTAGATCGGCGAGGCACTGTGGCAGACTTGAGAAAAACGGTTTATGAGGTGAACCTCCTTGTTTTATACACAGGATTGCTAAACTACTGTCATGTGTCTACATTATGTGTGTGTGTTTTTGTTCTTTTCTTATGTTAGTCTTTGGCTAGGGTTTCACTGTCTGTTAAAAGCCCTTCATTGAATGCAGGGATTTTAACGGAGTGCATGAGCTGCCCATTGACAGCAATGGGGGTTTGACAGGGCTATCTTCACAAGCCCGTCGGAGCCCTGGATATGCTGGTCCGAGCCTCCGTAAAAGTCTTTGTCTTGAGAGGATCCCAGCGTACAATGGAGCCTAAGCCTAAATGTTAATACAGCTCTACATACTAATTGGTATTTTCGATTGACTTTTGTTTGGATTGCTATTAACCCCTGCGAGTGTGAGCTTTGTGTGGACAATATATATGGGCAGGAAGCCCTAAAGATGTTTTGTCAATGTATCTATTGCAAGAGCACTCATTTGAGGCTGAACCCCCACAATATAAATATTATATACAGTGTATATAAAAACATAATTTTTTTCTGCACATGGAAAATGCTTTAAATAATTGCAATAGTTGAACATTTTTATTTATTTTATCTATTCTATTACAGCTTGTGGATGAATCACTGGAAGGACAAGTGCTGAGCATTGCAAAGCTTCTGCCAGCAGGGTTACATATCTTTGAGAACTTGAACGGTGAGGGTTGAGGAGGGAGGGGTATTAATTCCTTAAAAGAAAATCCAAAGTATGTTTTTGTCCTATTTATTTGTCTTATTTATCTTGCAAAGCCGTAAGATATTTTCAAGCCTTTTTAAAATCTTCCCATCAGCTTAACACATGCTTGGGAACAAGACACATGGACACATTGTTAAAAGGCAAGATCTGTGGTTGGACAGAGCCACCAATTCTCTTGATTATCCTCTTGAGGCTCTGGCCATGTGTCTCACTTGCCAAGTCTGTGTTTGAAACTCTGAGCTACTAATTAGTATTACACTGGTAAGTATTTCAGTCTTGCCAACTGGAATAGATTGTAGGGCAGCATGGGATGTTTTTGTAAGAAATAATTTAGGTCATATTCTGCTTTTCTTTTATAAAATTAGTAGCACGTTTATGACTGCTTCTATATAGAAATGTACAGTGGCCTTCAAAAGTATTCAAACTTTTCCACATGTTTGCTGCGTCCCCCACATGGCTTGGGGCAAACTGCAAACGGGACTTCTTATGCTTTTCTGGTAACAATTGCTTTCTTCTTGCCACTTTTCCATAAAGGCCAACTTTGTGCAGTGCACGACTAATAGTTGTCCTATGGATAGATTCCCCCACCTGAGCTGTAGATCTCGGCAGCTTGTCCAGTCACCATGGGCCTCTTGACTGCATTTCTGATCAGCGCTCTCCTTGTTCGGCCTGTGAGTTTAGATGGACGGCCTTGTCTTGGTAGGTTTACAATTGTGCCATACTCCTTCCATTTCTGAATGATTGCTTGAACAGTGCTCCTTGGGATGTTCAAGACTTGGAAATCTTTTTGTAGCCTAAGCCTGCTTTACATTTCTCAATAACTTTATCCCTGACCTGTCTGGTGTGTTCTTTGGACTTCATGGTGTTGTTAGTTCCAATATTCTCTTAGACAACCTCTAAGGCCGTCACAGAGCAGCTGTATTTGTACTGACATTAGATTACACTCATCAGGCAATGTCTATGGGCAACTGACTGCACCCAAAGGGGGCTGAATAATGACGTACACCCCACTTTGCAGTTATTTATTTGTAAAAAAAATTGGAATTATGTATGATTTTCCTTCCACTTCTCACGTGTACACCACTTTGTATTGGTCTTTCATGTGGAATTCCAATAAAATTGAGTCATGTTTGTGGCTGTAATGTGACAAAATGTGGAAAAGTTCAAGGGGACCAAATACTTTTGCAAGCTACTGTAACAGCTTTTTATTTTATGCTATATTTTTAGTCTGCCGCAAAATGGCTAATTAGGTGTAGCAAAAATTTTAATTATTACACTATTTTCCTTAGATGCTGAGCAGACTTTGTCGAGAGCAGGCATTAAAGATGGATGTGATCTATTTGTGTGGGATGGAAAGCAGGTGAGGTTCCTTCAATAAATCATTGGAAAAAAGATTATATATAATATAAAATATTATATATTAAGGAACACAAAGACCAGATGTTTTCTGGTATCTAAACAGCTAGGACTGCACACACAAATCTTGTTGTTTTTTTTTTTATCAAGTGATTTATATGGGGAGGAGGGAAGAGGACAGCTATACACATTTTTCTTAGACAGGCAGCCAGCTCAGAGTCCTTACTAAGGAATCCACAACTAGGGCTGTAATGATATGAGAATATTAATCTTCTCAAAAACATAATTTACAGTGTTTACAGAGTTACAGTGAACAATAGTGGGCAATTATTATAAGTACAAGCCTATAGATTGGTGTAGGTATAGTATAATGCACATATTTAGTATCTACTAAAGAAAAGAACCTATTAATTTGCAGAGACTTAAAAAAAGAACCGCTTTCAGTGGCGCGGTACAGGAAATCAAAGCAGAGTACATAGTACGCTACTGTGTTTTCCCGCCCTCCCTCCTCATCTCTTCACATTATTGATGAAGCCGGGGATGTGGGGTGGGAAACTGATTCCACCTCTTTAGTATGGAGGTCAATGGCGCCGAGGAGGCATTGCCAGAAGAGATTGGGGGGTTTGCCAAGGGAGGTTTATATGATTACAGCCCATTAAATAAAGACATTTACTGACGCAATCGGCATAACCCCATCTGTTGCAATACCAACTGAAAACCCTAAAATAAATACGTTTTCTGATCCCTTAAGGCAGTGGTTCTCAACCTGGGGGTCGAATGACCATTTCACAGGGGTCGCCATGTTCACTGAAAGCATCAACAAGCCGCAGTGGTGATGCCCAAAACCTGGTTGGAAAGTTAGGAGGCATGGGGCGTTACTCTCCCTCCTAATGACCCACTCTGCACAACAATTGCACAAGCAGGGTTGGTAAATATAAGGGCGGGACATTACACTTCCCTAATCATGCCGGAAGTGACACTCTACAACGTTTTTAGATTGCTGAAGTGACACTCCACACGTGGCGCTTCCACGTCCCAAATACAAATGACACTTTGCAACATCACTTCCAGGTATCGCAGATCTAAAGAGGTTGAGAACCTCTGTCTTAAGGGCTCTTTCATACCGTCATAATGCAGACCGCATTTTGACAGGGTTAAATAACCACGGTTTGACTTTTGTGGTGCCTTTTTTTTTTAACGTAATGGCATGCTGAAAGTTGTGTGGAATGCACAGAACTTGCAGCATGGTTGTAAAAGTGCTTGACATTTGCTTTTCCCTCTATTTCAGTGGAGGGCTAATTGGCAGGTGCATAGTGCACTTATAGCCCTAAGACAAATGAATTTGCCTAGATTGACAGTCTCTATAACTTGGAAATACTTATAACAACTTGCATTCTGTGTATTTTAGAATCCATTAACTAAGCTGCTAGATACTTAGAAAGTCTGTTTCACCCTTTGTGTCATGCAGGTAGGAGGTCTATCAGTACACAGTGGTCCAGACTCTGCACCTGTTTTATTAACCATCGTGCGTCCACGTAAAGACCAGAACAATGGACCAAAATACTCAGAAATCCAGAGAGTCTTCCCATCAAATTTCCATCTAAGAGATGTGCAGAATAAATTGTCTGGTAGTCCCTCACTGGAGTCACTATTGTGTTCTCCATCCACAGAGAATAGTGAAGGCTGGAATGTATTTGCCTTGGAGGATATGGACAAGACCCTTGAAATGCTGGGACTTAAAGACGGAAGTTCCTTACTGCTGTTAGATTCCCATGATAAGGGGTAAGTATTTGGCTTCCTGTCCACAGCAACTGGTAATGTGCTGCATCAGTTAAGGGCATCATTTCTCAACAGTCAGTATAGGCATACAGTTATTTGCAATTCTTGTGTTATGCAGAGTATGCAGGAGCATAGGGCCTCTTGGACCACAAGGGGGCCCCCTAGCTCTGTCAAAATGTGCTTCCCCTTGTAGAATAACCACAGATTTGGAACCTGGTGGGCTAGAGACCCCAAATTGTGTCCCTTTTTTCTACAGAGTACAATGGGGAAGTAAAAAATTGCACTTTTAAAGCCCAGATTTGAGCCTTGTTGATTAATGAACCCGATGGACTGGAGACCCTTAGTTTGGCATGGCTGTAGCCAAAGACTATAACTACAGCCCTTTCAAATTGTGGGTCTCTAGCCCCCTTGGTTTTGGAGAAGTTTGGCATGGTTGTAGCCAAAAAATATAATCGGAAAGAAACAATAACACGGTTCATAGTTATTCTCCCCCTTTGTCACCCAGAAATAAAGCATTTTGATAAAGACTTCAAATGGTCATTTATGTTCATTTTACACATTCATGGACCATTGTTTACATTTTGTGATATCACTTCTGGGAAAATGCAGAACTTGACAGGTCTTCTCTCTCCCCAGTCTGACGGTGAGCTGACTAGGTCAGTTTTAAGAACCTAGTGTAACAAAGATTATCAAAGAACACAGATCATCAAAGGGTTTAAACTCCATTGGCATTAAAGCATACAAAAAAGGGGCCCCAATAGATCTTGTAAAAAGCTAGAAACGGCCCTGAATATTTATTAAGAATATTGGAACCCATTCTTGTTAGTTCTGAGGCCAGGGCTCCACTATGATTTGCCAAAACGTGGCCAAGTCATAGTGGCCACGTCTTCTGTATGCACTCCAATCACTTTTAATGAGCATGCGCCTGTGATGTGGGCGTGTCCTTTTGTGATACCGCACTCTAAAAATCTCAGCATGGTGGGACCCGCACACATCACGTATGAACCAGAATGAATGATATAGAGGTCACGTTCTTGGTACACATGATTTTGACTCATTTTAGCAAAACGTGGTGGAGCAAATATAATTATAGCAGTACAGTTTATAAGTACATATCGTTGTCTGTGGACAGTTACCTTTACACATTGCATTTCTGGCAATACTGTTAAAATATAATTTTGCAGTCCTGGGCATGTTATCTTTTCAAAACAAATCCAGATTTACAATGCTGTAATGCTCTTGTCTTTGCTTTCAGAGAATTGGTTATTGCCACAGATAACAAGGCAGCTGAAGATTTGAACCAATACTGCATTCATGTTCAGGATTGGTGTACGCATGCTAAAGAGAAGAAAACTGTTCAAATACCTGCAGATCCTAACTCTGTAAGTAACCAAGATAACCTGTAATAGGTAAAGCACATCTGCCTAATTACCATATTTTTCAGACTACAAGACGCACCTGCCCATAAGATGCACCCAGTTTTTTTTTTATAATGCTTTATTACATTTTTAAACAACCAATTGTTTTAACACAGGCAATGAGACAGGAATACTGCTAACATGTTACAGAGGTCAACCCGAGGACCCAGATCGTGTCCAGAATGTTATAGAGAAGAACCTGAGACAGTAACATTGGAGTCCTTTTAGATGAAATCGCAGCAGTCCTGTAGCAATGCAAAGGGGATGGGCGCCGCCACTAAGTAGCGCTGCGGGCATATTCATGTAATAATACAATGAAGGTCCTGAAGCGGAGCCATGGGGAGGGTATAGAGGAGGAGAGAGAAGCAATAGACAATTTTAAACAATATAGAAGGAGAACTGTCCTATAAACACCCAGTTGTTAGAGCAGGAAATCAGAAAAAAAAATATTTCATAAATCAATGTGAAAAATTCTAATGCAGTACCCCTTTTCAACCACAAAAAAAATTTCACTAGAGAGCAGAGTTCAGCATCTCTTCTTCCTCACACAGAGGGAAGGGAGAGAGCCCCCCCCCCC
>CM070039.1:33375188-33393967 GCA_036250615.1 Ptychadena robeensis | reverse complement strand
ATATATATATATATATATATATATATATATATATATAATTCTGCTTTCTTTTTTAGAACCTTCTGATTGATGATAAGATAGACTTTAGCTCAGACAATGCCTATATAGCAAAAGAAAAGCAAAGAAAGCATCCAGAAATCAAGAAAAATAGGTAAGAAATTGTATTGTGTTTGTACTTCTACAAAGAAATGGCTTTAATATACATTGCTAAGCCAATGTAATTACTCAATGTAGGTTTTTAATTATCTTTTTTTCAGAATAAATCAGTGCTCCCTATCTAAAACATACACTGTAAGCATGTTTAGCACCAAAGCAGCATACAGTTAAAAGCTTGTCTAAAAGAGTTGAAAGCGAATACCTATGCAAATAAAATCATATAAATATATTTTAGTAAGGAAATCATGTGCGGGTGTTTGCTAGAGCATTCCAAATTGGCACTGCAATGAGCAATGTGACATTCATTAGTGACTGTATATATGGTATTGATGTTATTGTGATTTATATTAAGGTTTCTTTTACCTTTGAACATACAATAAAAGTGATTTCTTAGCTTTATCTCTGTTGGTAATTTTGGGCCTAATTAAAGTCCCTGGGGCCTGCCACCTGATTTCCAGGAGCTAGCTCACCACTAGATCCTTTAGTTACGAATAAATATATTTTAGTATTTGCTCAGGAATTGGCTTCTCTGGAATTGCTTCTTCCTTGCAATTCTTTGACACACTAACCCCCTCCTCTGGATGGTGTCTGTGCTGACCCAGAACTTTTGTCTTTTCACTCAACTCCCTATATAAACTTTAGTATAGAAAAAAAGCCTTACAGGGTCAATAACCCCAAGTGTTTCTATGCGGGGCCCTGTAGGAATTCTACAGAGTTTAAATATAGTGGCAACACACAGCTTATGTGGTCTGCTCTCATTACGTATTAAATGGAGGTGTTCTGTAGCTGTTCACTTGTCCACTTTAACAGTAAAATAAAATGCCTAACACACATATAATAGAAAATGTATTCTTATAGGAAGATAGTTGTTGATCTGAATGGTCTGTCACAAGGTTTTTAAATGTAAATCTATTAATCCAAACATTGCTTACTATCTCCACCAACCCTTCACTCTTAAGCTAGCCATACACGTGTCGGATTCCATGGCCAATTGATCACTCACCCGATCGATTCCGGCGATTCTGCCGGGAATCGCAGGTGTGATCAATCGGCCAATTAAGAGTATCCATCGCTGCATACCACCTTAATCCAACGGATTCCGGGACGATTCCGTGTCCGATTGTCCACCTCACAAATGGCAACTCCCCCTGATCTGGGCAGAATCGGATCAGAAAGACCAACATGTTGGTTCTCTGTCGGATCCGATTCTGGGCCCCTGAACGATCGGACCTGATCGATTGGACAAGGTGGGCTGCATGCGATTCTGGCACGATCGTTTCGCGTGCACGCATCCGGAATCGATCGTGCCGGAATCCGGTGGGAATCCGACACGTGTATGGGGGCCTTTACTCTCAATCAGTCAAGTGTGTCAAGAGAAAACAGTTGTTTTTGTTAAATTGTTTATGGCCTTGTAACTTTGTGTATAGATGTGAGTCTCAAAAAACAGATTTGTATTAAGCCTGAAGAAAGGATCTGAGACCTCACAAAACCTTGCTTCTCTAGCCAATAAATGGTATCACTTAAACTCAAAACTTTCCGTATTCATCGATGGCTAACACGGTACAACACTCTACTATTGCTAAAAGTAATTCTGAAATTGTAGCAAGACGGTTGGTATAGCTAGTAGTAGTTTGCCATGTTTAACTGGATTTCTATAGCAATGTTGAATTTCAGTAGCCAGCCCACCTCCTCAGAACTACATACCTTGACATGACTATAAAATGTCTCTGAGATGAATGAGAATCATCAACAATTAGAAAATGTGAATACATTCCAATTTTTCTGTGTAACTACCATTTATGTTTCTTACAGTCTGCCATCAAATTGCAATGAAAAGGTTCGCCCAAGTGGACGGAAGCCGGAAAGTTCTCTCTCCATCCGAGTGGGAGTGTTCAGATAACACAAACTTGCTCCCATGATTGGAGCATGAAGTCCAGAACATATTAGCGCTTTATCTCAGGGATGAACATACAGTATGCTGTCACGAAGAGGCGGTATAATATTGTATAGGTCTATAGTTTCCCTTGGAGGTCAGGTGCTGCACTTTCTGCTGCAAGTGTATTGGTGCTGGTAGCTGACCTCGGCTGCAGAACAGTCAGGGATATTTCTGTGTCTGGAGGTGCCTTCTCTTTTCTCATTATTTGCTGTACTTCATATGGAATTGATTTCCTTAAGTTGCTGCTCTGAGGAAGAAGGAAAGCACTATTTCTTGTGATCAGGTGTAAACATGATTCACCCTTTCTCCTTTTTTTTATAATTTTTTCTTATTTGTTGGATTACATTCCCATTCTGAGTGGGCAGCTGTTAAGGGATAATCATCTACGCTTTTACACGGACTGTACATGTATGCAGTGAAGTTTTAAAACCTATTACTGCATGCATGTATGCTCCATTTTGTATGTTCTAAACATGCATTTATGTGTGCACGTGCAATTTTAATGTGCCACTTGTGCTTCAGCATTCTAGAAATCAAGGCAGAAATATTAAAAATTAGGCATTTACAAGCAATACACAAACACAGCAGATTGATTCATTAAAATATGTGTAATTGGTTTGTTTAAATAAATCTACTTAAAGGCATATAACAGTGCAGACGGACAGACGTAACATATGTCATTGTATGCATGTTACTGTTTGTGATGCAGATGCAAATTTATGCAGCTCTACATTTATATAAAGAAATCCAATGCATTTTTGATCGACCAGTCTGTGTACCTGAATTTGATTTGACTTGCAGTCTCCTGCAATCCCCTGTGTGTCACTAATTATACTTGGGAAGCCAGTTAAATTTACTGCACACTAGAATGCTCAAAAAGAATATGATGATAGGGAGAGGAGAGGAAAGTAAGACCAGTGGTCTGATCAGACGTCTGCTACTCTTTTAATGTTCAGTCCAGGAGAAAAAAACTGTCTACATCTGTTACAGAGAAAGTTGTGTCATTTTCATTGCCTTGCTGTGTATGATAAGGTTGTGTAACTCATAGGACTGAATGAAAATAAGTACTCTTTAAGTATGCTACGTTTTTGTGAGGGTAGGGTATCAGGAGTTTAATTTCAGAAAACCACTACTCCTAAAATTTGAAGCAAATGGCTAGATTTAGTGTTTACATACATATGTGTGTTGTCTTGCTTGGAACTTTTATTTCAGTCTTGTGATCTTTTACCATACCTGTCAACAATCCCGTTTTGGCGGGAAAGGCACGTTTTTTTTATGCAATTTTTTTCCCAGCCAAATCACAATTTCAATAAATCCAGATTTTTTTTTTCCCCAGTACTTTGAAATCTGAGTAATTTGGAGGGAGGGGGTGTTACTCTCCCTCCTAAGTTCCATGATTATGTGCGGGCGGGAAGTTGGTAGGGAGAGTAATGCCCCCTCCCTCCTAAGTTTTTAAGATAGCCAATAGAAGGGAGGAGAGGTAAACCAATGACGTCATTTCCTGTATTTGGAACGAGGATGTCCAGCACTTTCTCGTTCTGAAGTGACATCAGTTTTCCCTTATTCAAAAGGGAAAAGTTGACAGGTATGCTTTACTATACTGTATGGCCAGTTTATTAGTACATCTAGGAATAAGACCCACTCCCGGGCTACCTACTCATTGGCTTAATAATGCCATCGGTATGCTTTTCCTTTCCTCTTCTGTAACCAAGTTCACCGTGTGAAATTTACAGTGCCTGCAAAGCAACTGAGGTTGTGGGGATTGGCTTCGAGGCACTACTCCCTTATTGTATATAATGTAAAATACAATAACAGATGCTGGATTATACATAAATGTAACAAAACACCAGAGTTAAGAAATAAAGGAAAGCTCTCTGCTGGCATGCTCAAGACCTATAAGAAGCCAGTGACATAGTGGAAAAACCTGTTTTATATGGGACTTACTGAATGTGCCTTCAGCTTTCCACTTGTCCTCTTCATCTGCTGCAAAATATTACCAGTCTGGTGACAAGATCATGTACAAACACCTCTCCAATCCCTGTTATCCAAGTTCGGCTGGACACTGTTGTACTAATCAAACTTAAGAATACCATGAAAAGAGTAGTCAGTCATCTCCTGCAATGCATAAAATCTGATCTGTCATTTCATTATTTCTATTTGACTGTTAATTTGTGCTTACTATTTAGTGCTGCAATACTGGCATCAGAGGTCTGTTTGCACCAAAACATTTGTGTTTTTTGACATTAAAGAAAACTGACTTCAACCCATTTAAGAGCAGTCTAATTATTTAAAAAAGTTTTTAAAAATAAGTTGCCTTTTCCATACATTTGTGTTGATCTACAATTTGTCAATCAACTAACTTAAAGCAGATGTACACTCATTATGTAAAATTTAAGTTTAACTTGCCCCTAAGCTGGCTTGGTGATCCTAAAATAATATACACACCTACTGTTCTGTAGAATCCTTTGAGCTATTTCATCTTTATTTGCCAGGCTTCCGAGGGTTACCTCTGGGTGCAATATTGCAGGTGGCCACTGGGGGGTGTTAAGTGGTTTTCTATGGGAATTTGCTGAGATCACAGAATCACCCAGCAAACAAATTGTTCTTGTGACATCTCGATACGGCTATACGTAAGCAGGGCCTGGAAGTATGAGGACTGCGGGGGATCTTCTTAAATCACTCATTACAGTGAGTTTTTTTGTTTTGTTAAATGCATTCCTCCCTATTTCCCTCCCTACTTCTAGTGCCATTTGTGTATAGATAATTTTCTAGTGGTAGGTCCACTTTAAGATCCCTCCCAAGAAACCTTTTAGGGTCTTCTGAAAAAGTTGACTTCCGGTCTCCACATCTACCTCATCTGGTTCACCACCTATGCCCCTTAACTTTTCAATTCACCTAGAAATGCTAAGTGGCACCTGGCTGGTACTTCCTATTAGCCAGGAGCGTAGCAGGTCACATCTGGGCCAGAAAGGGATCTTGGCTTTTGGATCGAATTGTGCATGCTTATAAATAAAACCAAAGGCTAGTAATTTCAAAGAATGCTAATGTATCTGTGGGGAGTGACCCTAAGTGAACTTTGCTCTAACTGGTACATTACAAAAAAAAGCCCCAATATTTGAAATATTTGTTCTATCCTAGAGCTACCTCTTAAACCATACACTGGTGAAAATGTGTAGGTTGCCTGTCAGGCAGTATTTGCTGTTCTACTGACTAAACAAATTGCGTTTTTACAGTGCTGTGTTTTCTCATATAGACCAATGTTACCAATCACACTGCATGCCTTGCACTTTTAAAAATGCAGTGTAATCAGTGTTTTTATAACAACCTGCTGCATGCATTCTTGATGCATTTTTCATGCTTTGTTAAAAAACGCAAATGCAAACACATGTGCAAACGCATGCATTTTTGATATATGCTTTAACACACAACTTTTAAAAATGCTTAGTGTGAAAGGGCTCTTAATGTCTTTGTGGTTGAATGCCTTTGAGACATTAAGGCAACTGACTTTTCAGAAAAAGATCTTTTAATGTTTTATTGTATTCCTTAGCATTACAACTTAGCAGAGTTTAAAGTTGTTATTAACTGTTAACACTGTTAATTGTTAACGCCAAACATGAGCCCCGTTTTTAGAATGACGAAAGGCTAAAAAGAGGTGGGCAAACTTTTTGACTCGTGGGGCCACGTTGTATTGTTACATTTCACAGAGGGGCCGGACAAACAACCTAAAGGTCCCGTCTGGTCTCAAGTCCTCCCAGCCTGGGTGAATAATTTAAACGGATTACATTGATAACTTTTCCATATCACTATAAAAAAGTAATAATCATACTGCCAGGGAGGTTAAAAAAGATTTAAAAATGAATGAATATATCATTTAAATTTTTGTGGGGTTCACAGGGTTTAGAAATGTGGCCTTTTTTTTGGGGGGGGGGGGGGGTTAAACTTAAACAGCCAGAGGAGATGTTTTTGAAAATATTGTAGCTTCCCTTATTTGTGTTGTGTTCAATTAACCACCATGTAGACAAAATGCTTCAGATAAACATTTATTTGATACAGTTAAAAATATGCAGTAAATATATTTATATAAAATGTATAAAGTTACAGAGGAAGTCAACTGTTGATCAATAAGATGTGTGTGCAAAAAAACCTGAACAGGTGCCCTGTGGTGCTACTTCCACCTACTAGAATGAGGTGGGTTACATAAAATCACACAAAGCAATGGAATAAAACACTAAGGCATACTATTTTCAGTGGGAAAGGAATATGTCACAGTCCATGTAAAGGGATGTAAATGTAAGGGACTCCAGCATGAATGACAGATTTATAGCATGAATTGTAAGCTAATATTGACTAATGGGTGTTGCTGTGTTTATACAGTACTATATCAAACAAAAGGCAAGTTCACATTGATCTGTCTGTTAAAGGCTTTTACTTGGGAAAATTAAAAGTAAAGGAATGTTAAATATTTAGTTAAATATCTAGAGTTAAAAGTAATAAATCTAATCAATATTTCCTAATCATGTGTCTGGGAATAATGAGAGTTCTTTTTGGTCAGGTTACACCGTGTGCCATTATAAGAAGGGGACTGTTCAGACAGGAGCTGGGGTGGGGGTGCTGGTCTATCCTGGGTTGTGATAAGCTGTGCTTCCTTGTCACCGATGGACTGCACTGATAGACCGACTCTTCTGGGCACTCACAACTCAGTGTGCAGGAGAATTTTAGCTTTCTTCATGTTTGTTACCACTGTTGAGGGGGATAAAGAAGTAAAGGAAAATGTTAGTGTCATCGTCTACAAATCAAATATATAAGTATATAATATACAATCAAATATATAGTAAGTATAAGTAACAAAGCAAAGCACTTGAATATCAACCAAGGAATCAATACAGATTTGTGCCATCTTTTTTACATGGGATCAAGTTTAAAACAAAAAAATATGCCATCTAACCAATGTCTAAACATTCTAGAACATGTTGTAAGATCAGGATTTTACTTTACCCAAGGTCAAGAAACTTTGACAATGAAATAAGACCGATGTTTACAGTATTTTTTCACCCTATAAAACGCTTGGCTGATGAGACAACGGAGCATCTTATTTAGAGCCAAAAAAAACCTGAGAGTTAAAGGTGGGGAACCAGTCCTCCCAATTTTCTTTTGGAGGGGGAGTGTGTCTTATAAGGTGAAAAATACAATAATCTCTTTAATGGGAGACATGGCAGGGTTCAGAGTTATACCTTCTTCCCTAACAAACACTTCTTGCTCAACCCTTGGTGTTCTAGGCTTCTTTGGGGTGGGGTGGACCCTGTTCGTTACAGGATGCCTTATCCTTGCATGATATTACATTGAGCATTTGTGAATTTTTTATTTTTTTTGTGAGTTTTTTTTTATTATACTCTACTTTGCTATGTATTCATGGTCTGCCAATACTGCTTTGCCATACTTTGTGTTTTAATCAACACTGTGTGTTAAATATGACCTCAATATTTTACCTATATAGATCTATCTACTCTTATTTCACTTTTATCAACATTATTGGCCGTTAAAGTGCCCTTGCCCTTGAATTCTTTCAGGGGGAACTTCTACTTATTGTGGGGATAATTTTCCCACTTTTTAGTATAAACCTCTCTCTATATATATATATATATATATATATATATATATATATATATATATATATATATATTCGGGATGTGGGCCAAATTACGCTGAAAAATGCAACTTTAGATTTATTGATGCTCTAGGCTTCTTTTTGCCTGAAACCACCAGGGAGGTTTTCTTTGCTACAATGGAAAACAGTTTACGGTAAACAAGTAGATGTCTACTAACAGGTAAGTATTTTAAAATATGATTTATGGCTTATGTCAACATCCTGTTTCCTCTCCATCTAGCTTTTAAGTACTGTATATAATGAGTATGAGCCAACCCAAATATAAGCATCAAGTATAAACCATCAAGTCTACCTGTTTTTAATCCCAGACGACCCTATACTACATAGTTGTTGGTAGATCTAAAGGATATCTGACAGACAGATCTAAAGGTGTATGGCCAGCTTAATCTACCATAAAAACTTGGAAAAACTGACTCGGGCACAGAAACGCACAAATGTGTTCTTGTTTCTTATACTTAAGTTTATACAGATATTTTAGATCATTGATCTTAAAGACAATATTACTTTTTTAAATGATAATAAGAAAATTATTTACACACTAAAATTGCACAAAAGCGCTTGTAGTGCAGTGAATATAGCTCTATAGGAGATCCCGGATGCTCCTAAAGGTTTTTGTCATACTTACATTCTGGGATGTCTCCAGCCTCATAGGCATACAGTCTGTTTGAGTATCTTCCTGCAAGATCTGTTCGAACAGTCATTGATGGATCTGTATATTCGAAAACATAACCAATAGAAGTTATATACAACTTTAATAAAGAAAAATGCATTTAACGTCCAATAAGTTTTTGAGATAAGACAGTTATTGTTCTTCCTCCCCCACTGCAAAAGATTAATACTAGTAGTCCCTTACATAAGAAGTGTGTATGCTAAGTAGCAGGGTGTATGTCTGTGCAAAGGCACAAATACTTTGATATGCTGTTAACTGTTTAACATTCCTGCTAGGCTGTAACTAGATGTATCAGTTGTAGATAGTAGTTGTAGACTGTAACAGTTAAGGCCCCCATACACGTGTCGGATTCCCACCGGATTCCGGCACGATCGATTCCGGGCGCGTGCACGCGAAACGATTGTGCCGGAATCGCGTGCAGCCCACCTTGTCCGATCGTTCGCGTCCGATTGATCGGGGGCTCAGAATCGGATCGGACAGAGAACCAACATGGTGGTCTTTCTGATCCGATTCTGCACACATCAGGGGGAGTTGCCATTTGGGAAGTAAGTGATTGGACACGGAATCATCCAGGAATCCGTGGGACAAGGTGGTATGCAGCGATCGGATACTCTTAATTGGCTGATTGATCGGAGCTCCGATTCCCGCTGAGATCGCCGGAATCGATCGGGTGATCAATTGGCCATGGAATCCGACACGTGTATGGCTAGCTTTACAGATCTCAAAAAGAAGGTTTTGTGAGCCAAGTGTTTAAAATAGGGTCAATTTCACAGGTAGTCAAAGCCAACCCCATACACCTTACAATCTTACCATACAATTTCTGTACAATCAACTTTTGTTATACCAAAACCATGTAGTATGAGGACCTTTCTAAATACTATGTATTCTATCAGGAAGGCCACTACATAGTTGTTGGTAGATCTAATGGAAATGGTATGGAGTGATGTAAAGGTGCATGGGGGGGGGGGCTTAATACTGTTAATTTAATCCGGAACAGACACAAACACCAGTGAAGAATAAATGGCAATAAGCATGGCAAGAAGACCAGGACTTACCCACAAATATGACTCTAGGCACATAGTGCCCATCTGGAGACTGGTTCTCATCAGCGACTGGGTGCTGTAAACAAAGAGCAAATACAGATATATGTTGATATATATGTAATAATAAAAGTGTTATAAGTATCTTGTGCTACTTATATTTTATATGTACACTCATTTACTTTAAAATATATTAGGAAACTCACCACTACGTTTAACATGACAAAGTCTTCCTGAGCCAGTTTCTGTGCCAGAGCATCAGCAACAAAAGCTTTTTTCAGTTCTAGATAGAGAGAATAGAATTAGTAAATGCTGGCACTGTAAAATGTTTTATCACAAAGGCATAGATATTGATCAGAATCATATTGGTACTTAAAGTCAAGAATTTATAATGTATCCATAAGCTATTACCCAGTCTTTATTCCCGAGGACCCCAAAAATAAAATCTATCACTCTTTTCCAGGTGATGTGTGTGTGTTGCTCTGAAACTATCTAGGAATGTAACTACTATACATGGTTCCTGTGTCAACAAAGAAATAGGAGAGCTGCCACCACTGCTTCAAGGCTGTCATCTTTCAATACCTATGTAGTAACTGAGTTAATGACCTAAAACAAGCAGGAAGCTAGTGAAATATCAAAATGTCTTATATGCTCATACTTGTTCTAGGCTAATGACTTTATTAGTAATAAGGAAAGAAATACCGTGCACCTTTATTAACAAGACCATATCTTTCCTTTCAGGGTTTCATTTAATGAAACACCCTTCATCCCTATGCTTCTAATAACTCTGCTCCCCTGGAATTCTTTTCTGAAATCAATCTCAATCTGGCTCCTCTAGTCTTGGCTGGTAGGTATGCACATGGGCGAGTCTAGTAGCAACTAATTAATAGAAGGTGCTTTAACTTCTATATAGAGTCCACTAATTGCCCTGACATCAGCTCTCAAGGTGACCCATACCATAATTTTCCATTTTCTCATAAGCGCAAGTTAATTGTTTCTAAAAAAGTTTATTTTACCTTGACTGAAGGGACAATCTTCCAAGTGGTGAATCACCATAAGAGGTTTCTTTCTGCAAAAATACATTGACAGGCTATTGGTGACTTTTCTAAGTTTTCAAACATAAAAAAAATTAACCAAGCTGATCTTATTCCAAGCATGGCAACATGTCCATCTATCCACCATACTATAGGAATGTTGCCTTGTAACTATGGTAAATCCCAAAGATCCCACTTACGTTTCCCTGGATTTGGCCAAAGCCTCTTCATAGGTCTGCACCCATCCAACTTCATTACCCCAGCCTACAAGAGCACAAGAACAAAACGTTGAAGTTTGCTCTCCATAAAATAAACACAGAATTACATAACCTCCTGTACTATTGTGTTTTCTTTGTATCAGCATAGACACTTACCTCTGTCAAGAGTTTTGGGCTGAGTGACAGGGGCTTCAGCGGATCCTGCATCAGGCTTGGCTTCTTGTGATTGTGCTTGTCTTTTTGGCTTCCTGGTGGCAGCCTCACTCATCACAGTACACAGAAGGATTAGAAGGCAACAAAAGGACAGGTTGGAATTCATGGTATCTGCAAAAAAAAGTGAACAATAAACATGAGTTACTAGTATACAAAAAGTTTTTTTAAAGATCCCAATTGTGGAAAAACACTTTCAACGTGTTAGTCCTGCAGTCTAGCTGCGTCCTTCACTCACCTGTAGCTTGTGGCTGTCTCTGGCAATGTCAGAAGTGTACCAGGGAGATCAGTACTGCAAGTCACAGGTGAACCTCTATTTATACCCAGAGCTGAGCTGTCTGCCGAAGATCAACGTCAGCCTTAAACCAGGATGTCCTGATCCCTGCAGTCTGAGTGACCCAACCCAGAACTCAACGACAGCTAAGAACTGCCTCCATCACACCTTTCCCTTTCTCCGGGTTGCCATTGTTTGTTTAGTGGAGATATGCTGGGGGACACACCCGTCTCTGGCCATTTATTCAACATGTGTCCTATACTTATTGGCTGAGGGATACACTGTTTGTGAGATTCAGAAGTAGAATTAAGAACATTTATGACTGTGCTTTCCATTCACAAGCATGACTGTACTTCTTTGCTCATTTTCGAACAGGAAATTCTGTACTCGTTTCTCAAAACATAATTATCTTTTAATTTATCTATCACAATGGTCAATGGAAACTTATAAATGATTTGAACTTTTACTATGCACAACACTGTCTAGACCAGATAAAAGTATGGCCCTTTACCTTGCTGATATGTCATAATCTAATGTTCATTTTCAGGAGAGCTGGAGGAAGAGAAGATTACACGCATGTGCCAGGTAGACCCTGGGGCAAATTCCATCTCTCCATTGACATGTTTATGTCTTTTCAGCAGCACAAAACATATTTATACAATAGAGGCTGAACTATTCACCTTTTATCCACAGTGCCCTGGAAAATAATGAACAAGCAACCAAAAAATTTGTTTTTTAATGCTCTATACAGCCATAGTCCAATGGCTGGAAGTGTTAAATTAATGTTTTTAGAGGGAGAGAGAAGTGGCCTGGCAGGCTTGTCTAGACTATATGTTTACATCCATGCATTAAACGCTCAAAAACAATCCTGCAGTCCAGACAGACACTTGCAGTGTTTTCTATTCAAGTGAATGAGGTAGTTTAAGGACTAAACGACCATCTGACCAATGAGACAGAAGCGTTCCAGAAATTACGTATCAAGCTAGCCATACACGGGTCGACTTTTGCTCTATCGATCACCTTGTGCGATGCAACATTGATTGATTGTACCACCACACAGTGTATCTGTTTACTATGTAGCACATGTGTAGTACGATTGTTCGCATCACAATCGTTTGCATTGCATTCGGAATACAAAAGATCTTATTACCCATGTGCTCCTTAGCACGATTATAAATCTATGATACCTAGAAAACCAGCTACTTGTACGATCAATTTAAATTTACCAACATGTCCGATAATTTTTCGATCACTTTTGGTCGATCGTACCAGCTGTCGCTTTAAGTCGATTAAATGGAAATATTGAACCGTTTATGGACAGCTTTAGGCAGCATTCACATGGGCGTCTGGAAACTCTGTGATTAAAGTCCCTGGACTCCCAGAAAGTGCCACAGCCTGATGAATGTGACATGTTGCTTTCTGTGGCCTCTTTTCCAGGTGTTTGTTAATAAGGTTGATATGACAAATGTCTCCCAGGCACTTGCATATTGTTATTAACTTTCATTTATGTAGCGCAAGCATATACAACATGCAGATAACAGTCAAGATAACACGCAGATTATGACACAGGAGGAGTTGAGGTCCCTGCTCAATCAGGCTTACAATCTTAGGCTTTGTTTCCATTTTACACCGTGACCGCCTCCGCTAAGCGTATTGCTTGGCAGGAGGTCCAGACGTAGCACATAGATGTTTCTGCTCGGCGGATGCTGTGTCTTCACTGCACCGAGCCACTCTGCAGATGCAAGGCTCAACATAGTCGAGTACGTTGCACCTTTGCATCGGCGGATGTGTAAACAGATCATCCACCTAGCAGGCAATGTCTGTGCTATGTCGGGATCCCCGTCAAGCAATACGCTTAGCAGAGAGACGTATAATGGAAACAAGCCCTTAAGCTGGCCACACATGGGTTGATTTTCCGTTCTAACAGTTGGGAATTGAAAGTGACCGCCCTTTTTTCGAGCAGGATCACTTGATCCTGCTTAAAGAAACCTCAATCGAACAGGGAACATGTTGGTAAATCCCTGTTCAATTGGCCAATGTATCGTTCGGGATCGATTGCGCATCAATGCACAGAATGATCGGCGAATGGTTGAGCATAGTCTGGTGACGTCACCACGTCCCGATCAAAAGGGTTTCGACTTGTGTATGGCAAGCTTAGGAGGTGGGAGACAGAGTATACAATATTATTTGCTTTCTAAAGCCCTCATAGACTTGGGACAGTTTGGGATCTGCTTGTCCCCAAAAGATGAGTCTCCTGTGGCTGCAAAAAAACTTAATTTGGATTACTAACATGCAAAAAGTAACCTGAGTAATGACCATGTGAATGCAGCCTAAATATGCACATAACTAATTATCTTAGCTTACCTCTAGGCACATGGCTGCATACACATAAACCAATATAATAAAACTGTACCTAACGGGGTTTGTAATTTTATTATTTATGAGATTATGACACAGAAACAGTACATTCTTAATACTCTGTATTTCTGCTTTGTCCTCTTTCAGCATGTTCCATATTACCATCTTTTTAACACCGTTGCAAAACTTTTTGGCATCTTAGGCTGATTGTTTTTCTTGCTAAATCAGGTTTCCTAATCCCAAAGAATATACTTTAGTTACCTATTTCTGTTAGTGAATAGAAAGCTGCGTTCATTTGTTACGATCCTCTTACACCTTTCAATCTTACCATCCAATTTCTCTGCAATCAACTTTACTTCTACCAAAACCATGTAATATGAGGACCTTTCTAAACCTTTCCAATCACTATGTATTCTATCAGGGAGGACCCGGCACTACATAGTTGTTGGTCGATCTAATGGAAATTGTATGGAGTGATCTAAAGGTTTATGAGGAGCTTTACTTGCGTATCTGCCTTTGAGTTTCTGTAAAATATTATATTGTGTTGCGTGCCTTCCTGTCACCTTACATTTCTCCTGCTATTGTTGCAGATACAGGATGTAAGGCAGTGGTTCCCAAACTTTCCTTGCAGAGCACCCCTTTTCTATTTAGGAACAATATCTAGACCCCCCTCCCCATTCAAACATAGATTAAGTATGTGGGCTGGCGCCCCCCTGGAATACCTTCGCACCCCGCCCCCCACTGATGTAAGGAAAACTTTTTTCAGGTATCAAAAAATAAAAAGAAAGTGATGGGATTTTTTCCCTTTGAGGAAACAATAAAAATCTATTTCAATGACTAATCTAAATATTTTAATTTGTTACCATGTTAGGGCTTGTTTCCATTACGTCAGGGGTCCCCGACGTAGCAGATAGACTTACCTGCTCGGCGGACGGGTCTGTCTTCATTGCGCCGACCCGATCCGCCGGTGTCAGGCTGAACGTAGTCGAGTACGTTCAGCCTGTACACCGGCGGATGTCTAAACAGACCATCCGCCGGCAGGCTGAGTCTATGGGATACGTCGGGACCCCTGCTTAGCGTATACGCTTAGCGGAGGGCTCCCGACGTACAATGGAAACAAAGCCTTAGCTGGTGTATGTCAGTAAAATTCTTTGAATGAATGTTTATGTCAGTTGTTTGCTGCTGATCTATTGTTATGTTACCAAATATGTTTCATGTTTACAGTGTATGTTCTTGGCCATGGAATAATTTTACTTCCGCTACATACTATAACTGCAGATACTGTATCCATATATTTTTATTGTTTGCTGGTATCCAGCGATGCTTCATTTAACACATTGGCAGGTGCACTGCTAGGCGGAGTTCAGCTCCGTTTGGCTGAGATCTCCAGTCATTTTGACCTCATAGAGCAGGATACAGATAACGTAGTGTGATAAGGACATTTTCACTGAACTGGGAGAGGCCTAATCAGTAGATAATTGGGCAATTGTAATTAGGATGTAGTTTTGGAGACAGAAGGGGAATTATACAGTATCTAAACATAAGGAGCTTAACTAAATGTGTAAATCCTAATTGATACAGAGAAGATAATTAACAGAAACAACCATGAAACTTTTTTTTTTATTACGGATAACATATGACAATGTATTTTTCTAGTTGAAAACGAAGTGGCGAGCGTCTGGAAGTTCTACTGGGTTTTTACTCCTATCCCCAATAAGGACGGAATTCCAGTTTAATGCGTTGGTTAACCGTAGATATCCGCAACGAGCGTTCAAGTACAGTGTGGTGATGTCACTATGACCTCACAACCTCCGCTCATGCGTTCATTGATTGAGTGGGTATCGACCCATGTATGGGCAGCCTTAAGCAGGGAACACACGGCTTAATATTGGAGCCGCTCGTGGTTTATTGCAGCAGCATGATAACGTCATCACGCTGCTGTCAGATATCGGAGGAGCTGGAGACACAGCACTGCTGTCTCTACAGCTCAGCCACTGCTTTGCATGGAAATCCCCCGGTCTCCATGCAAAGCAACGGACATCGACCGTGGTTTATGGTCATGTCCGATAATCGGCCGCTTATCGGCATGTGCCCACATGGGGAGACAGATCCCTGTCGCCCCACTTCTCGGCCAGCCAGAGATCCGACATGTCGGAAAATCTCTGGCCGGCGTGAGCCGATGGGAGCCGATGCCATAAGCTACAATGAAGCGGCCGCTTCATTGTAGCTTATGGCCGGCACACAAAGGGTGCCCAGCCGACTGAAGCGCCCCAGAATGCAATGGGATTGTAAACGTGATGACGTCATCACGTTTACAATCCCGGAAGAAATCGGCGGGGGATGTCAGCGATGGTCGCCGTGTGTATGCCCAGCTTTAGTAGCCACATACACATCAACTTTTGTTAGATGGATGTTTGGATTTGATTGTCTTTGAATTGAAATTTTGACTATCAATATTAAATAATCTAACTACTGTACAGTGGAATGGATGCAAAGCAGATTTACCCAAATTCCTATAATTTCCAGTTAATGAGAATACAAGTCTGTGCATATCAGATAAAGAACCTAACAGCTCATCAAATACAGTTGCAAGAAAAAATATGTGAACCCTTTGAAATTACGTGGAGTTTTGCATGAATTGGTCATAAAATCTGCTCTGATCTCTGATCACACCAATAGAAGAACATAGTCTGCCTAAAATAATACTACACAAACATTTTATGTTTTTATGGAACATAACATGTAAACATTCACAGTGTAGGGTGGGAAAAGTATGTGAACATTTGAACTTATTAACTGGTTGACCCTCTTTTGGCAGCAATAGCCTCAACCAAGCGTTTTCTGTAGTTGCAGATCAGGCCTGCGCAACCATCTGGAGTAATTTTAGACCACTCCTCTTCACAAAACTGTTTGTGTAGAAATATTATTGGGATGTCTGGTGTGAAGGTCATGCCACAGCATTTCAATCCTGTTAAGGTCATGGCTCTGACTGGACCACTCCAGAAGGTGTATTTTGTTCTGTTCTTTTGTTGAATGACTTGTATGCTTTGAGTCATTGTCCTGTTCTATCACCTATCCTCTGCAGAGCTTGGTGGACAGATGGTCTTCCATTTTTCCATGAATGACAACAATCTGTCCAGGCCCTGAGTCAGCACAGCAGTCCCACATCATGATGCTCCCTCCACCATGTTTTACAGTGGGAATGAGGTTTTTTGATGTTGGTGCTGTGCCTCTTTTTCTCCACAAATAGTGTTGTGTGTTTTTTTCAAACAGAACATTTTGCCAGTAGTGCTGTTGAACATCCAAGTGCTGTTTTGCAAACTTCAAATGTGCTGCAGTATTTTTTGGGACAGTAATGGCTTCCTCTGTGGTGTCCTCCCATGTACTCCATACTTGTTTAATGTTTTCCTTATTATAGATGTGCCATCAAATATTTTAGCATGTGCCAGAGATTTCTGTAAGTCTTTAGCTGACACTCTCACACTAGGATTATTCTTTACCTTATTAAGCATTCTGCACTGTGCTCTTTCAGTCATCTTTACAGGACGACCACACCTCGGGAGAGTAGCAAGAGTGCTAAACTTTCTCCATTTGTAGACTGTCTTACCGTGGACACATGAACATCAAGATTTTTGGAGATACTTTTGTAACCCTTTCCAGCTTCATGCAAGTCAACAATTCTTGATGGAGAGCTCTTTTATTCGGAGCATGGTTCACATCAGACAGTGCTTCTTGAAACCAGTAAACCCAAAACTGGTGTGTGTTTTTTAAAGGGCAGGACAGCTTTCAGAAACACATCTTATATCATCACACTGATGGAACTGAAGGTTGGCTCACTCCTGGCTCCAATTAGCTAATCGAGAAGTCATTAGGCTTGGGGTTCACATACTTTTTCCATCCTGCACTGTGAATGTTTACATGTTATGTTCAATAAAAACATATAATGTTTGTGTAGTATTATTTTAAGCAGTGGGAGGAGACTTGGGCACTAAAAAGAGGAAACGACCACACCACAGGCCCCAACAGGGAGAGCATGCGTGGAGACAAGTAGCTGTGCCCCAGGAAAGGGGACCGCAGAGAACTACAAGGTAATTAGTTAGTCTCACTGGCTGGGTAGAGATGGCCACTATAGAGGATCCCCCTTATTCAACGGTATTAGCTGACTTTAGACTCACTATTCCTGCAGGTTCTAGACTGCGAACGAGCAGCCCAGCCACATTGGATGGCTGAAGCCTCTCTCGGACAAACAGCTCTCCCTCTTGCTTACGTCCAAACAAGACTACAACTGATGATGAGGTGGGTGCATTGAAGTATTTGATGTGGTGTTATACATTGAGGCATTTGCTTGAGGGCCTCTGATATATAGAAATCAAACTATGCCTCAAATGGAATCATTTAAATTGAATCTCTCATTTATCGGTATAGGGTAATAATCCATGGGAACACTGATCTAAGAAATATAGTTAGTTTTTTAAACCTCTTTATTCATATAGACTGAAGATCACCTCTCAGGATCCTGGCTCTGGTACATGCTTCCCTTCTTCTCTTGAAATAAGCATTATTATGAATCAGGGAAACAATCAATGCCAGAGCAGGAGACTCAGAATCTGAGCTCACGGCTTGGTATTTGCCTTAAACTTTTATCCTTGAGAAAATTGAGTCTAAACAGGAAACATGCTTATAGATATGCGCTAGATGGATGGATGCTTCAAGCACCGTGCGTGCTCACAGCTATCTGTCTGGCTCATATCTATGTGATCATCCCTGTTTTCAAGCAGATCAATCAATTCCGCTTGAAAACAGGGATATCGGACATGACCGTAAATCACGGTTGATGTCCGTTGCATTGCATGGGAACCGCAGGTCCCAATGCAAACCTCCAGCTCCTTTGATGTCAGGCAGCAGATCAGGTATATCGAACCATGCGTTTGTAGCCCCTGCCAGGGACAGGAGTTCAGGAGTTAATGTTTTAGGAGGGAGAGTTGGTGTAGCAGACAGGTGCAGCTGCAGTTATCTTGTCAGCATAGGCCTTGGCTGTAGGATGTAGAGTCAGTTCTTCCCTGGGGTGTCCCCTCTTGGGACCCTGGGATGTGTGCCAGTGTGTCAGGTCAGGGGCTGATTGCCCTAATCTGATGAAGAAGTGATGTTGGTGTGATGGGCCTAGCTGGGGACCAGAAGGATTGCGGATCTGAGCCTGGGGCGTCCAGCTAGAAGGGAG
>CM070039.1:33356815-33368473 GCA_036250615.1 Ptychadena robeensis | reverse complement strand
ATGGCTTGCAGACTCTGCACGTCCCCAATGCAACGTTTTTGACCCTCTAGGTATTATGATGAACTCATTGCAGAGAACCAAGCAGAGGGGCATCTTTTCAACAATGTGCCAAAGACCGAAAGAAAACAAATGGGCCGGATCTGCCCCAGGACTAAAGCCCCCCATAACCTTCAGATTCCTCATAACAAAACTATTCATGAGACCTACCACAACTAGTAGTATAGGAAACCCTCCCTGATAGATACATAGTGATTGAAGGTGTAAAAGGTCCCCACTATTACTGTTTGGTAGAAAAAGTGTGTACAGAATTGCATGGAGTTTAGGGTGATGGGGGGCTTTAGGTTGCCACCCCGCTCTAATAACTGAAGAGAACAGACATTGCACTGAGGGAATTGGGTAACCTCCTGACAAAGTGGGGCTTAGTTGATTTTTTTTACAAAGTGGGCCAGTATTTCACTTTTGCTCAGGATAAAAAAATCAATGATAAGGATATGAATTGAACCACAAGAGCTTGCACTGTAGAATACTAGAACACTACAAAACTTTTGGCCAATGTCTTCTGTAGAGGTGCATTTTTCCTCTTGCCATACACAAAACTTTCACCCCCCTTCTGGTCTGTGTACATTCCCACGACATGTTTGTATTATCTGAAACCAGAGGTGACACCTTCAGGATCTCGTTACGGAGGCAAACAACTAATATGAATGTTCGCCCAACCCACAGTGAGAAACACTCAATATACTTATACGTTATTTGTATATACATACAGTGGATATAAGAATTGTACCTCTCCTGATCATGCCACAATTTCACGTCAATCCTGGGATATCAACCTTTTTATAGTGCTAAAAACCACAGTAAATATAGTCTCAAAAAGGATTACACTGTGAGCACATCATCATGGTGACAACATCCTCTAGAAATGATCTCTGCTCATAAATTAACATTTTTTTTAAGTGCAGGAGATGTAAAGATAACAACGTCCCTGTAACATGTTACCTATCACCTATCACACATTACCACCATCATTATTGATGCCGGCGATGCATGGAATTGGCAAACCTATGGCGGGTCGGCCATTGCAGGCTCTTGGTCCGGCCCCTTTATCAAATTTAAATAGCCAATGTTGCCCACTTGTCAAAAATTTTGCCATGGCTGATTTGCTCTATAGATGGCAAAAGTTAAGGTCTTTTATGTTTAGTGTGTCTGGGATCAAATTATTTGCCAGTAACAATATGTTGAATAAACCATCCTGTCATTGCAACTACTTACACTCATATAAACCTATATAAAATATGTATAAGGATTTTACACAATTAATATGTATGAAATGTGTTACATAGAAAATATTTAGTGGTATCGTAGTGTTGCCTTTCCAGTCTTAATGGCTTCAGATCATTGGCTCACTGATTATTCTGTGCTTATTTGGTACTTAGTGCCCTTTCACACTAGTAGTGTTACGTTGTTTAAGGGCAACGCGCACATTAGTGTTATCGCTTACATGCATGACACTCAATAAAATACTGCGTTTTTGCAATGAGCTACATATACATCCCATACAAGTGTTTTATCACTGCTGTAGGAAAATGAATGCTGCATTGCGTTATAGCACTGCATTATGTGTTGACTCTGTGCCAATAAATGTAAGATTATCTAGAAGAATATGCTTATGTTTCCATGATCCATCTCATTTAACTTGTCTCTATAGTAAATTTTACAATACAGAAACCTGTACAGTCAGTGCAATGCTGCTTGTGACCACTAGAGGGCATAAACACATAAGAAAAGCAGACAGACATAGGAAATATACATTACACATTCTACTTGTACTTCTAGCATACCCTGTTTCCCGAAATAAAAAGCATCCCCAGAAAATAAGGCACACTTACATTTTTGCCTAACGATGAAATATAAGGCACTCCCCTGAAAATAAGGCACCCCAAAGATAAGGTACTGTAATTCTGGACAGGGAGAATCAGAAGGGGGGGGGGGGGGGGGGGGGGGGGGGGATCAAAATGACACAGGAGGATCAAAAGGTGTTACTAAAATGGTAATCCCCCCCTCCTGTGAAAGTCTCCTGTGAAATTTTGATACCTTCTCTCCTCTGATCCCCCCCTGTGTCATTTTAAGTGATCCCCCCACCCTGATACCCCAGTGCTGTATTCTTCTTCATTGAAAAATCAGACATCCCCTGAAAATAAGATGTAGGGCATCTTTGGGAGCAAAAATTTATATAAGACACTGTCTTATTTTCGGGGAAACACGGATTAATCGCGGCACGTTAGAAATTTTAATTTTGCACCGTGCTCGCTGTTGATCGCGTCTATTTAAATAAATGAGCTTGTCCCCACTTCAACTAATAGCCACGGTTGGACCCCCAATCAGAATCACGTCTCCCCGCATTCTGATTGCAGGTGGCGGGCGGTTGTCTGATTGTGCCCATAGACTGAAATGGACATGACTTTTGATCGCGTGTGGACGATCAAAATCCCTTGCAGACATTGCCTGGCCATTCGCATCATCAATCGTGCACCGCCCTGCGATTGTCGTGCACAATTAAAATCGCATCCGCACTGCGGCTGATTGCCTATGCGGGAACATGAATCAAAAATACACAACTACCAGTCTACATAAACTGACCATAATGATAAGGGATTTCATTGCTAACTGTAGGTAAGGCAACAAGCTTTAACAAATCAATATGGTGAAATGTATAAGGGAAACGAAATGAGCCTTGTGACCAAGATCCCTGTATATCAAGACACTCAACCTGCTTAAAGCTGCACAGTCCTTTCTACTGATGAACAATAAAGGAGTAGCAGCACAAAGATGAATCCCTCTGCTCAATGTTTCTCACTGTAACATGCATCATAGTAAAGATGGTCCTGAAACATCAACTATATTTTTAGGGAGTTAAAGCCCCTGAAAAAAGCTGGCCATAGACGGTTAGATTTGTATCTGATTTTGCTGCTGATCAACCACTGCGCACACTCACAATGGTCAATCTGCTGCTAAATCAGCCACAAATCTAATACTCAAAAGCTAAATTCGGCCATGAATCAACAGGGAAATTGATCTAAGAATTTACTAACATGTCTGTAAATTTTAGAACGATTGCATTATCAGCGTCCCCATCCAAAATATGTGCCGGCACACAAAGGGTGCAGGGGCGATTCTCTGCACGACTGGCTGTACTTGATTACACCATCACGCACAGTCAATCTGCCAGAGAATCGGTAAAGAAAATCAATATCAATGGCCGGCTTAAGGCATCATCACTAAATTTGCTGGAGGTGTGAAAAGGGTTGTGGGAACATTACAAAAAAGTATTGCTATAGCTTTATACTTTGTACTTACTTCTACTTACTGCATCCCTATTTCTCCACCACACTTGATGATTATACTATGTTCAAGGGCTTTGAAATGAACTCACAAACTCAGCTAGTCGAAATTTCACAAAAAGAAAAGAAAAAATCAACGATCTCTTCAACACAGTAGAGCATATTGACTGAAAGTTCGAATTAAGCTTTTCCCAATATGAGCATTTGATGTGCTAGAGAAAATAAAATATGGAACCAAAAGAAGACCAAATTTTTGTTCTGTGTCGAGCCCTACCCCAGTAGGTGCTACGGCAGCTTGGGGATTTTCAAGGCATTCAACATCACTTAAGTAAAGCGTATAAGTATTTATTCTGAGGTTATCAGACAGTGATTAAACAGAAAACAGAAAAACTTTCAAATATTATAGTTTGTCACAGAAATAAAAGTCTAGTACTAATAAAGTATTTACTCGAACACATCAAAAATGTTTATGCTCCCCCCCCCCTTCCAAACCTGTCACTTCAATGCCTGCCCTTCCTGGGGTGGTGGGCCCCCTTGTGAATATGGGCCCCATAGCACTGCTATGGCTGCTATAGTGGTTCCTATGCCACTGCTCTGGTACTCAAAAAGGGGCTAAAAACTAGCTCTGCATACCTGCATTATTGTTACAAAGCTCATATGCGTACTAACAACTTGGAGGCGCTCCGTGTCTGGGCGGCCATAGCATCAGGATCACCCGAGGAGTCTGACTGTCAGCCATAGAGGGTAGAGATTGGCAGCACAATCAGCTTACCTCCCACAATAGCTCCCACAACCTCGATTGAATGCTAAATTGAAGCATGTGTGGCTAGCTTTAGATTTCTCTGTCAGATTTCCTTTAGCTCTCCTTTTGCTTTACCAAAACCATGTAATATGAGGGACTTTCTAAACCATCAAGTCTACCTGTGTTCAAACGCAGAGGACCCGCCACTACATAGTTGTTGGTAGATCTAAAGGATATCTGACAGAGAGATCTAAAGGTGTATGGCCAGCTTAAGAAATGTGCACCCCTGTTTAGCTGTCCAGAAGCTTAGGTTAAATATGTTTTATTATACTGCCACATATTTTGGTCCCTTACATCGCTAACTATATAAGCATCCCCAGTACTGCTACAATTATAAAAAATAACACTGCTGCATATAAGTGATCTGAAAAAAGTCTTTAAACTGTTTAAATAATATTAAAAATAATTTTCTAGCTCTGGTATATTAGATAGTTCCAATCCCTTGGCTGCGATAGCACCCTGCAGCTATTACATGGTCTACTTTTTAGAGTCTTTGATGTTTTGATGCGGTTCTGTTATTTCCACTGCAAGGCCTAAAGGAGCCAAAGTGTTTTCTTGCTTACAATATTAACTGTTAGGGGTCTATACATGAAATTTTGCCGCCCGCTGACAGCATTTCACACCGTGGTTTTTATATCTTTAGCAAGGGTGTTCAACAGCTTTTGAAACGCTAGCAGGAAAAAAAATTCAAATTAGGCCCCATTCACAACTCTCCATCTTACCTGCATTGACATGCATTCTCATGTGAACTAGCTCTTATTCAAGCTTTCTGTATATAAAAGTAGTCAAATGGTGTTGTGTGATCACTGATAACTAACTACTGGACTTTGATGTTTTTTGCCAGCAATAAAAGGAGATGCAGGGGCTCTTCATAAAGCAATCAGCTTCAACTCATGTACATTATGTCTGCATTAATTAGCAGCTGAAACATATAACACAAAAGCAGGGCATAGACGTTGCGAAAAACTGCCGATCTCCTGGTCCTGCTGAGAATCCTGGATTAAATAGAAGTTAGACTGCCTATTTTTGACCACTTGATATAGACTACACATACTTGGTTTGAATATGTGACAATTTCTGTCAGCAATCAGTGACTTTTTAAAAATAATTAATATGTTTTAATGATAATAAAATAAAGTGTTTGTTTTATCCCAAATACTTTTGATATCCCAACTACCCCTTCTTTTTTTGCAGTGAAAGTTCCTGGGACGAGCAACCCCATATGTGTTATCACAGCCTTCTAATTGTTGGTTGGTTGGTATTATATGTAGAAAATAGGTCTGTTGGCAATTCCATATGTGGATTCATTGTGTCCCAACAATGGTCTAGTAGGACTCATTAACCTTCTGGGTGTTTGGTCCGAGTTAACTCGGGCTGAGTTTCATCCATCATATTCAGGGTCAGCCCCCGATCATGTCACCGGTGATGTGAAGGGGACGGGGTAGGCAGCCCCATAGACCTCCATGTAATATATTGAGAATATTGTCCTCTGCTGCGATCCCCCTGGGCGTTACGCATGTGGCGCGCTCTTTTTAAAACCACACCATGGGCGTAACGCCCAGGGGGTTAAGCTAGCCATACACATATAGATTCACTACGCAGATCACTGACCATTATCAATTGTTTGGGGAATTGATCCCTAGCTAGTACTTACTATGGGGATCAAGAGTCCTCATCCAAAGCAATGGGGATCGAACATGAAAATACCGTCTTTCGATCAACCTTTTTGGGTTGATCCAACCGATACAGAACCGATACTATAGATAGCTTTAGTTTTATTTTCTCCAGTTCCCTTTTATTCCTGTGTCTGACTGATCTGCTATAATATACATCACATTACTACATTATTACCAACAGTCAAACCACAGACAGAAACGTCAAAGATCAAAACATTTACATAAGAAATGTGGATTTTTTTTACCTCTTAATTGTTTTGTAATGTTTTTAAACTGACACATGTCTGCTGTCTGTAGTGGCTGGCAGTTGGAAACATCATGCACTGTTAGTTCAGCAGCAAGTGGATTACAGAAGCAGCCCATATGAATGGAGACTGGGCATTTGGCATTTTTTTTTAAAAACTAACTATTTAAGTAGTTTCCCTATACGGGAATTGAGACTCAAATGGGAACTTTTCCTTCTAGACTTCCATGATTTTGTTTCATTGGAGAACTTGTATGTGTTTTCCTATTTCAATGTACAAAATTGGTTGTTTTGTTGTATTGTTTTGTTGCCTTGCTTGACAATTACAATTTAATTTCAACTTTTAAATAAAGAAGTCACTTTGTTGTTTACATTGGTAATGTTCATCCTCTGGTGACAACACATGCTTACAGAGTTACTTAGTGTTGTCTTCCTAGGCTACCAGGTTGAGAGTCTTTAGCTGGTAAAGGGGAATGTAGGCCATTGCACATACTATAACATATGCTGGATTTAGTCTTTGGGTTGCTGGTGTACCATAAAGCACAATGTAAGCAGATACACTTCAACCATGACAGGCTGGTTTCCTGACAGAATGACGTCACTCTCCTATCTACAATGTACAGACCGATCCTCCCATCGTTGTGTTACCGTGCGTTGCCATAGCGGCGGACGCTTGGTAACGGCGGAGGCGGTGCATGCGCACAACAGAGACCGAAAGGGATTGTGGGAAAGGAAGAAGTGGCCGGTGCTGAGAACACAGTAACCGAGCCTTGGAGACCAGTGTAAGCGGGGAGCCTGTGAGCCGAGCCTGGGGGTCGGGGACCTGTACGGTCCTTTTGCTGGTTGACAGGCCCGGTCTCCGGGATGGAGGCCGCGGTTATCCGGCGCACACAGGACACTCTGGGGAAGGTGATTAGGAAGCCCCCGCTTACAGATAAACTGCTGGGCAAGCCGCCGTTCCGGTACCTGCACGACATCCTGACTGAGGTAAGAGCCCGGTACCTACTGCCATAGAGGCGCAGGAGCTGGGCCAGCAACCTGTGGCTGCCATAGAACTTCTAGAGTTACCTGTACCAGAGTGTTAGATGTCTAGGTCTACGGTGTGCTGGGACTTGTAGTTCACAGATTATATAGACTGACATTAGCCAGACCTGTAGACGAATGTTCATTACAGGAACAATGAATCTGGACAGTCTAATAGTATAATAAAATGGCGATGTGCCTCAGTGTATCTAGAGCCCAGGAATGAGAATTCTTGGAGGGTTAGATCCTCTGCCAGGGTTTTATAGATTGGGTGTGTAGGGTCCATAACAAGAATGTAAAGGTCTGTGTTTTCTTCAGACTCAGGAGATGCACATTTAATAGAGGAAAGTACTGTATAGTGCAGTGGTTCCCAAACTGGGGGGCGGGAAGGTATTCCAGGGGGGCGCTGGCCCTCATTCTTAACCTGTGATTGAATAGGGAGGGGGGAGGGGGGGGGGGGGGGGTTTAATGTTCCTAAATAGAAAAGGGGGGGCCCTGCAAGTAAAGTTTGGGTACCACTGGTATAGTGCATACTAGAAGTGTGATATTTAGGATGTAGCCTTATACACAGCCCAACCTTTACAATCCCTGAATATGTTGTCCACTGTCACCAGGGCTGTCACTTTAACTGTAATAGAAAGAACGTTGTTTAGTAGGACACATTAGGGCATGTTTCCATTGAAGCGTTCCCGTGCGGTTGCAGCCATGCGGCTGAACGCATGCCATAGTTTTCGCACGTTTTTGCAACGCGATATTTTTTTAATGCAGATGCGTTTCAAAACGCTGCAGGTAGCGTTCAGAAACGCGCCCTAAACCGCATCTGCACCCGAACGCGCACAACCGCACCAGTGGAAACTATATTGAAGTTTCCAATGGATGCTGTTGTTTGCGGCGGCAGCGCATCAATGGAAACATGCCCTTAGTCTTATTTCCTCCTCTTTTATTCCTGTGTCTGACTGATCTAATATACTTCATATAACAGTCAACCCCAGACAGAAATGTCAGTTAAAAATCAAAACATTTGTAAGGTGGATTGTTTACCTCTTAAATGTTTGTAATGTTTTTAACTGACATATGTCTGCTGTCTGCAATGGCTGGCAGTTGGAATCATCATGTACTGTTAGTTCAGCAGCAAGTGGATTACAGAATCAGCCCATGTGAATGGAGCCTGGGCATTTGGCAATTCCAGAAATACACGTATCAGGAACTGATGTTTTCGTTTTTTTTAAACAAACTATATTTTTTAAGAAGTATTTAATCCAGGCCGATCAGTCTTTTTATGCTATTATGCTCATGTACATATTAATGCATCATTGGCTATATGGGGGCTATACAGGGCTCCACTGAACAGATGGGGGATCTGCCATCTGACAGCTCAGTCTCCTCCCCAAAATGAGGTGTGTATTATGAGGTGAAAAATATAGTAATTGTACAAAACACTACAGATTTAATATTTATAGCACATTTATGTAATGGCGCTATGGTATTACTGCTACACAGGCTATATGTGTGCCTCATATGATATATTAAATGTGATGTCTTGATTTCACGCAGTGAATGTGATTACAGGATTGACTTTTGATCCCGGCCTTTGTGCAGGAAAAAGGTTTCGCTGATGAGCATATGCCATCGTCGTTTTTTTGGTTATAGGTAGACATAGACTTAAAAGTAATTAGGGGGCTGAACCTGTTTCTTGTAAAAGGAAAGTCCTATTATCTATTAAGTAATGCTTAATAGATTGTGGTAGTCATTTTGTTTACATGACCCTTCAACCAATGGGCAATTATAAGGCCAATATATCACCATGTGCACATGAACGGGACGCGCCCCACATTGGACAACAACTGTACCGCATCAGGCAATTAAAAAAAAGTAGTAATCCACACCAAACGCAGGGAAAAGACATAGTGGAGACCTAGGCTTAAAGTAAAATGGAATGCTCAGTACATCTGAACATTTATTTTTATTTAAGAATGCAATTATTTCCTTTATTAAGCCATGTTATTGCTTTAATGTTTTGCCAATTTGTTTTACCAAACCCAATGTATAATAAGATGAACATGGCCACGGTATGCATACCCTGTTTCCCCAATGATAAGCCACCCCCCAATTTTTGCCCAAAACGTTAAAATAAGCCAATGGGTAACTGTGTGCCTCCATGTGATTCCGTCAGAGCTGGCTGCAGTGCAGGAAGGACAAGCAAGCTGCTGATCCCTGCCAAAAAAAGTAAGTCAGTGAAGGGGACAATGATTGGCACAGAGTGATCAGAAGGGGACAATGAATGGCACAGAGTGATCAGAAGCAGACAATAATTGGCACAGAGTGATCAGAAGCGGACAATAATTGCCACAGAGTGATCAGAAGGGGACACTGATTGCCACAGAGTGATCAGAAGGGGACACTGATTGCCACAGAGTGATCAGAAGGGGACACTGATTGCCACAGAGTGATCAGAAGGGGACACTGATTGCCACAGAGTGATCAGAAGGGGACACTGATTGCCACAGAGTGATCAGAAGGGGACACTGATTGCCACAGAGTGATCAGAAGGGGACACTGATTGCCACAGAGTGATCAAAGGGGACAATGATTGGCACCGAGTGATCAAAGGGGACATTGATTGGCACCGAGTGATCAAAGGGGACAATGATTGGCACCGAGTGATCAAAGGGGACAATGAATGGCACAGAGTGATCAGAATAAGACATCCTCCTGAAAATAAGACCTAGGCCATATTTTGGCGTTTCAAAAAATATGACAGTTGCTTATCATCGGGGAAACGCCGTATGATGCACTTGAATTTATTTGTCGACCAAAGTTGAAAAAATTAAATGCAGTGCAGAAGACTATACTTCTAAAGATTTTTCCTTAAATATGTCACCGTGAACAATATGAATGAAGGATTAGGAAGTAACTTGGGTAAAGCGGGACATTCTTAGCAAGGCACAGAAAAGAGACAAAAGGTGTGCAGAGTAATGAGAACAGAGCCATGATATTTGCTAGATGTTGCTGGGCGTCATTGTTTTTAAACTTGACATTTATGGAAATTTCCTTTTCTTAGGTTATCAGAACGACTGGCTTTCTGAAGGGATTGTATGCAGAGTCAGAACTAAAGTCCGATAATGTAAAGGTATGTACATATTGGTTTGTATTTTTTATTTATCTTTGAAATGGATAAGAGCTGAAATGCATTTAATGTTTTCTTTAGATACCTTCAACTCTGCAATCTGCAAGTTTAGTAAATATCATATCCGGGTCTACAGTTCATTTGCCAATTCTATTCTGTTTATTACATTGTGAACTGTATTGTTTCATAGTATCCAGGTATTGGGGATTTTCATTATTTCTACTTACATTTCAACTTACAACCAACTTGACTTACAGCCAACCCTCCTGAACCAATTACGCTTGTAAGTCAAGGATCCATTGTTATACTGTTACATTGTTGTACATTGTATATTGCCAACATCACAAATCTTAGAACAAAATGCACCTTTTTAACTGACCATAAACCTATGGCACAGAGGGACATTCAGGAGGCAAAAACAGTTATAATAGCAGTAACAAGTAATATATAACTTAGTATTCCAATTCCTTTTTTTAATGATGTTTTTGCCTGAAAGTCCCTCTGTACCATTGGTTTATGGTCTGTGAAGGTGCATTTTGATCTAAAGATTGTGATGTGGGCACATGCCGATTAGCGGCCGATTTTTAACCTGACTGACGGCGCGAGCGCGCACGCCCGTCGGTCAGATTAAAAATCGGCCGCTTATCGGCATGTGTATGGCTAGCATAAATGATGCATTACAAAATCTGTGGATGCCAATGGCGGCATTTAAAAGTGAATGTAATGGGTCTATAAAGCATTTTAGACATCTAGCCCTTTCACCTAGCAAGAATAGAAAATGGTGTACATTTTGTGTGTATTTCTTTAATGTAAAACAGCCCCTTATTCTTTGGAATCTGAACTGCATAAGGCATCTTCGGCAAACTAAGGCCTGGGGGCCGGATCCTGCACGTTTAGCTATGTTTTCTGGCCCATTGTCACCTTGTTAAAAGATGCTCCACTCCGCTTATTCTCTAGAGTGAGTGCACATAATGCCTAGAGGGGTCCAAACATTTCCTTGGGGTTGACACGCATCCTCATGGTGACAACAGGCAGTTTCTGCTCATTGCAATGACTGAGCATTTTTTTTTGGGTTCAGGAAATTTTTAAAGATAACAGCGTCCCTGCCACGCGTTGCCTTTTACACGTCATCATTAGTGATGCCCATGATGCATGGAATACAGGAAAGCACACACACAGTTCCTCTTTTGTCTCTACAGCTAGGTACAGTTTTAACTCTTTGTATAAATGGTAAAAGGGAAACATGTACCCCTACACTCACCCTACAAGATGAGGGGGTTCTTATCTTTTGCTCCCCCCCCCCCCCCCCCAATTTTGGGGGACTAGCAGATTTCCAATAATTCCCCCACATGTAGACCTGCATAACACCAAGGCACCCTATCTTAACTAGTGATGATCACGAATATTCGGATTCCGAATATTAATCGCGAATATCGGAAATTCGC
>CM070039.1:33331179-33350872 GCA_036250615.1 Ptychadena robeensis | reverse complement strand
CCCCCCCCCACTCCCGAGAAACCTCTCTGTGTTAGAGAGTATGCAGAAAAGAGATTGTCCAAGCGGTCAGAAGTGCCTGTCTACATGTCGTATACCGGTACTGCTGCAGCTAGTATTCCGCTCTTCTCTGTGTGTCTCTGCCCTAAGCACTCCCTGCTCTCTGCCCCTCCCTCCTACTAAGTGCTGATATACACCTTACTTTTATGGGTTTATATATCGGCACTTAGGAGGAAGGGGCAGAGAGCAGGGAGTGCTCAGAGCAGAGAAACACAGAGCAGAGGTGAAACACCAGCTGCAGCAATACCAGAAATATGCATTTAGGTGCAGGGAGGGTCAAAGTGCAGATAGTTCTTCCCCTCTGCTCTGTGTGTCTCTGTTGTTTTGACAGCCTGGAGTATATTTTTCTTCCCTGAATTCCGGGAGTTTGTTCATCATCACTGCTAAAAGCTAATGTTTCCTTCATTTGTATTTTAGGACAAAAGGGAAACCGAAATCAGGGAAAGAAGTGGAAGCAGAGACAGAAAAGAAAGACAGCAGCCGAAAGATGAGGAAAGAAAACATTCTGAGAGAGAACGAAAGAAGGAACGGGAAAGAGGAGAGGTGGAAAAAGATGGATTGCGAGAAGGAGAGAAAAATGATCGAGACAAAAACAAAGCAAAAGAGTCTCGGTCAGAAACTGACAGAGACAGAAATAAAGAGAAAAGCAAGGACAGGGAACGACGAAGTGAAGGAAGCCATGGAAAAGAGAAAGAGAGGACAAGAGATAAAGAAAAAGTAAGAGACAGAGAGCGAGACCATGAGAAAGAGCGAAATGTGGAAAAAGCGAGAGATCCTGAAGATCGCAGCCGTGAAAGAGACAGAGATCATGGTGACCGTAACAGGGATGAGAGGACAAGAACGCGGGAACAGGATAAGGAGAGAAGACGAGAAAGAGATATGGAAAGGGACAGAAGAAAAGAACGTGTAAGGGATAATGAGCACCAGGGGGAGAAAGAAGAAAGAAAAACAAAGGAAGACGTAAGATCAGAACGAAAGGTAATACTAGATGATAACTTCTGGCTGTCGGAGAGAGAGTTTGGAGTATTCATATTAAACCATAGTCAAATAATATATGGACAAACTTCGAATAACGTTATATTAACACACAAATTGAATAGACATTTCTTTGCTCTTTAGTACTGACGGTTCGCCGTAGATTGCTGTACTCTGCACAGTGTCATAGAAAATCCATATAAAGGTGCATGTGCAAGGTCATCCTCTAGTACATCTACATCAATGTATGGAGATAAAAGCTGCATTGCTTTGTGCAAAATAATATATTCATCATTAGCTGAGCAGCATACTTTCCACAGTTCTAAGACCTAATTTATCTTTTAACAGCATAAAACATCAGACGAGTCTGCAAAGGAAGCCTTGGACATCTCCAGAGACAGCAAACATGACACACAGAGAGAGGTATCAATAAGTTGGCAGTGTTATACTTTTTGTACTGCATATAATCATTTTGGAAAACAGATATTTTTTACTAATGAAAGTTGAAAAGCTCAATGCTAAGTTAATAATTGGGATGCTCATATTTAAAGCTAGAAAAAAATGTGTGCTAGTTTTAGCGCACAGAATTAGGTCCTTGTGAATGCCTAAGGGCTGCGGTGTTTACTGGAAAAGGATGTGTTAGTTTTTTTTTTGTCTTTATTGAGAACAAGCAACAGAGATTGTACAAAAATGAATAATGACATCATCATTGGAAGTACATAGTATAAGTATACAAGTTCTCAAGAGTTTTCTATTGTAAACTTTAAAGCAACCACAACAACAATAAAGAAATAGAAAATGTTCTTAGCTTGTAAGTAAGGCACAGAGACATGACGAATAGGACTCACCCCAAGCTGGGATTGGGCATACTTACTTGTCCTCTGCAAGCCCGCGGTGATGCTGAAGCTCGGCGGACTCACCCATCGCTTCCGGCACCGCCTCTTCAACATCATCGTTGATGCTGAAGAGGCAGCTCAATTGACTTCCATGTTAAGGAGGCAGCTTTGTATTCCCGCCCCACATCGTCATCATTGATGATGTGTAGAAGGGAGGAGAGAGGACGTGGAAAACCAGTAGAGTATTCTGCTTTGATTTCAACTGTGTTATGGGTGTACCGCCAGGGAGGTCAATGTAAAACTGAAAAAAAAACAAAACAGAAAAATTGTAATTAGATTGATGTATGTGATACTGTATTGTTTTCTTCAGGTGTGCCAAATTAGAATTTAGTAAATAGATTTACTTTTCCCTTTTTTATATAAATATTTATATATATTCTTTTTAGTCGTCCGTTTCGGCCAAAACAACTCGGCCATCAGCCTCAAAACTAAGAGAGAGAAAGCCAGCCAAGCTTGGTGGTGAAGGTAAGAACCATTATTGGTCAATATGGAATATAATGACCATATTTTTTGGCAGGGTTAGATGCCCTGGACGTTTACAGGCTCATTCTAGGCAGAGTAGCAGAGACAAAGAGCAGGGGCACATGTCCGCTGGGCAACAGGCCCTATGTAATTTGCATTACAAAGATTCAGATACTTATGGGTGTGCCCCTTGGACAATGCAGAAGAATACATTGTCCTATTTATTAGAATGGGAAGTGTTCTGTTTACGTCCGACATGGGGGAATAAAATTACACAAGGCCTAAATGCCAATATACACACTTTTTTCCCTATTGAGGGCAGAACAGAAGAGAAACACTGCCTATAACCATTTCTTTCATAACATGTTTATTTTTAGGGGGAAAGTGCATGTTATAAAGTGAAAGTATAGTATGTAGCATTTGGTTTGATTATAAAATCTTTTACTTTTACAGTGGCTTGCAAAAGTTTTTTCCACATTTTGTGGTGTACACATGAGAAGTGGAACGAAAATCATACATGATTTAATTTTTTTTTAGAAATAAATATATGCAAAGTGGGGTGTGTATATCAGTTTAGCAGCTTGTGGGAGGCATTGGGATATTATCCTTTACAAATCCAATGGTTGTAGTGAGCTCTGCACTTCCCAGCTTTCTGATTGTACATTGTCTGGACAGTGGGCTTCTGTTTTCTGTGGTAACAGTGGTACCCTAAGAATCTGAGCATGTCGGTAGGGTCAGTATACATGTATAACATAGGCAAACATGTGAATTTTTATTTAGTTATAGCATGCTCCCAGTTAAATAGGGGAGCAATGGAACCCTTGTTTCAGACTTAAAATCTAATTATTGTATTTTTCAGACTAGAAGACACACCAGACCATAAGACGCACCCAGTTTTTAGGGCAGGAAAACCAGAAAAAAAAAGATTTAATAAGTTTTCACATCAATTGGGTTAATGCAATGAATTTAATGGATGCAGTATTCAATTCAGCCAGAAGGTGTCACTAGCAGCAGTACACTCTCAGCAGAACGTCATACTTTACACTGATCTACAGGAGGAAGGGGGGGGGGGGGGCTGGGCTGTCTTTTGCTCTCTCTCTCCTCTCCCGATGTTACTGATTCTGTGTCCGTGGGGCAGCAGATTGATTGCTGTTCCCATGGACAGGAGAGCTATAGATGCAAGTTCATCTGTAGCTCTCTCTTAATTGCCAATGTTAGTTCAGGGCTGGCATAGGCAATTACACAGTTCAGATGGGAGAGCCGGAATTAGCCGGCATCTCACATTTGACAGCTCCCCCAGCTAATCTCCGTGCCAGGAGAGCTGGCGGGCAGCCAAGGTGCAGACCACGTTTAAGCATTTTTCCTTATCGATAATAATAAAGAAAAAAAAAAGAAAGCTCAAAGCCCAAAAAGGAGAAAAAGGGAGATTTTTCTCATACTGTTGAATCTACACGATGAGAAGTGATACAATTGAGACAAAACAATACATTTTAATCTTCCTATACACGTTAGCAATCTTTAAAGAAGCACGTGGTGCAGCATTGTTCTGATAAATGTGCATGGTTGTAATTTGGCTTTTTCTCCTTTGCTACAGGGGATTCAGCCAGTGACAGTGGTAAGAACATTTTTAACTTCTTTAAATTATCAGTGTTTGTAATCTACATCAACGAGGTCAAAGTGACAGGCTCTCTTTAAAGTACAGAAACTCATCCACTGAGTGCCCCCACATTTCTGTCTGCATAATAAATGTGATGGAGCTACAGGCTAAATAATTGGAAATTCCTAGAACACACTTGTTTAGCAGCTAGATATAATAATCTAGTTCCCTAGTATTCACAGCCAATATAATTATTATTTTTATAATTTATTTATATAGAGCCAACATATTACGCAGCACTGTACAATAAATTAGAGTAGAGACAACAGAAGATAACACAGATACAGGTTATGACACAGGAGGAGTAGAGGACCCTGCCCGATTACAATCTAATAGCCTAGGTTTCCTTATGTACATCTGTATTACACACTAGAATATATAACTTCACTAGAAAATTGCCATTATGGGTTAAAATCTCTTTTATTGTGTGACCTGTTTTTTGTATTAATTGTAGAGCTAGGAGTCACAGAGATGCAGAATACTGAAAATAATGAAGCTTCCGATGTGCAAACAAATCTCTCTGCTCACAGGTAATGATGGCGTTCTGTATAAAACTATTTTTAGGGGGAACTAAACCCAGAAAAGGGGTGGCCAACCCCTGTGGACTTTTAAGGTGAATCCAAATATCAATTCGAGTTCCAGTCGAAGGAGTGAGGTCATACTTTTATTCCAACAATAGTATCCAAACAGTACAAAGTAGTCACAAATAAAAACATGTCATGAGTCTAGTTCAGTCAATTAAATTGAATTGAGGGATGCTCCAAACCCATTACAAACCATAGAGTATAAAAAAAAATTTCTGTCATCAAAAAAATTAGTCCAAAGTATTATGTAATGTCCAATTCTCCAAACGAGTTCCTACGTGTTTCGTCCCATTCCGGGACTTCTTCAGGGATTTTTGGAGTATTTCCTAAACAATCATTAAGAATATCAGTACTTATATTGTCAATAATAGGGTATTGCATATATTATACACAGGCATCCATATCAATCCATTACTGCATTAGTTTATTTATACAATTCACTTTGTGTTTACTTCGCTGTAGCTTGTACATCGTTATCCTAACTTTACAAATATCCTTCACATCATTCCTTTATCCAGCATTTTTCTCACAATGGAGAAAAAAATTTAATAAAATAAAGTTTTAGCTTACCGATTAAAAACTTGTTCAGTGTGTGGGTGGTTGCCTGGAGTCGGTGTCCTCCTGCCGTCAATTCTGGGGCAATGTCGGTAGAAACTTTGTACCAGGTGTGGCAGGTAATGTAGGAAAAACACTAACATGGAGGGGAAGGTGGTCATTCTTTGCCAAATAGTACCGTCTGTATAAAACTACCGGTATGTTTATTTTCTTAAAGGTTTTATACAAAAATACAGTTTTATATGTGCTGACTGTAGTAGATTTTTGGATAGTTAGTGGAACAATCTAGGAATAAAAATGTGTATATTTGTATAGTATAGTTAATGTAATATAGAAGAATAATATATGATAATTTAAAATATAAATCTTATACTACATTTACTCTGCTCACTAAATACATACTTGTTTTCCTGGATGATAAACAGCAGACCAATTGTGACTGGTCACCTTAGTGTTCTCCTGTGTATTGCAGAAAAATTCCTCGGCCAGGGAGTGCACGTCCAGCTCCACCAAGAGTAAAGAGGCAGCCCAGTACAGATGTCATTGTCCCTGAAAGGTAGGTTCAAAATGTTCCTAATGCTGAATGCATGATAGATTTGATTAATGTATATAGCATCCCGAAAGTGGCGTCACAACGCTCCCGTCATGGGGTCCCCCCTCCTTCCTTATAGCTCTAGCAATTGTGGGGATGATACCATGTTCAGGGGGTTGTAATTAGGTACGTCACATAGTGAGGTTTTGAAAAAGAAATCCCACCATGTGTCGTAAAAGCATTCCCAAGATGGTGCTCCAGCCTCCACAAGATTTCTCCAGCCTCCACTTACTGCAAGTGTTTTTTTTACTGGACAGCTTACAGAGAGACAGTGGAGGGGATCATGGAGCGGAGCACAGGGTGTGACCCCTCTCCAGCGCCATGGTGCACCCCCCCCCCCCCCCCCCCCCCCCCCCCGCGCGCTCTCCACTGCCCCCCCCCAGGGGGTTGGGGACCCCGGGTTAGGAACCACTGACCAGATCAAAACTGGTTAATAAATCCTGAAAAATTACATCCAGTCACCACAAGTATAAAGTAAGCAGCTATGTATCACTGTAGTCTTACAGGCCTCCTTTGTATGTGCATGTTGCCATGGCAGCACTAGCAAATTTAAATTGTTGGGTAAAGTGTTAGAGTAGGTGGCCTAAAATGCACGGTCTATTAACCTCCCTAGCGCACCGCCCGTATCGCGCCGTTGTACGGCATCTCGTCGGAGCTCTACACGCATTACTGACAACAGCTGCGTGAGAGAGAAAGCCGGCGCTCCTCCATTAACTTCTCCCCTTCCGCATCCTCGTGACCCGATCGGGGTGGTGCCGCCAACCCGGGAATCGCTGCAGCTTTCCGGGGAGGCATAGGGTCTCCCCGCCGCCGGCTTCCCATGCGGTTGAGAGGACCCTGTTCACCGAACGAACAGGGTTTGTCTCAACCGCTAGGGAGGTTAAGCAAAGCACTGCTATCCCATGTTTTACTTTATTTTTGTAAATCTCTTTTTTTTATTGTCATACATATAATGAGCACTGTAATGAGGATGATGATGATGGGGTCCTTAGTGAGATCACTTTCTATTTGAAACTTAGGGTCGGCAGTGGAAAAGGTATATCCAGTGTCATTGTGGAGAAGCAGAAAGATGCTGATGATGATGACAATGAATTTATGGTGGAGGAAGCTTCTCCTCAGCTGTCGGATATGCCTGCAATGGAGATGGTAAAAAGTGTGGCTTTACAAAACCATAGTAAACGCAGTGTGTTAGTCTTGCTGGTTACATGACAAATGTATTTTCTTTCCAGGAATCCGAGCTAGACCTTCCAGCAGATGAGAAGCATGGTAAGGATGATGCTAATAGTTGTTTAGGTGTTATTTGTTGCTGCAGTGCAGAAAGTAACAAACATCCATACTAAACATGGTTAGGAAATTTTGACTGGAATAACTGCAATTTTACCAATTTACAAAAATGGTCAGCAGAAAGTTTACTTTATATATCTAAATATGTGATAGGAAAACCCCTGTGACCTGATCTCATAACCACATGATTAGATAATGTACTTGAGTTGATCAACCTCTGTATATATTTTAGTCTGAATCATCATTCATATCACTGTGAACTCTTTATTATTCATGTTAGGGATATGTGTGGTGGCTTCATCTGATATTGTTCTTGTGGCAATCTATTGCCTTTTGTCACATATACAGTCAAGGCCAAAATTATTGCCCCCCTTATGAATTAGACAGTAAGCCTAGACTATGCACAGATTTCTTCATATTCACCCTCAAAATGTCAACATAATTTTCAATTACTTTCGGGCTGCTCTTTGAGTAAAGGGGTTCTTATGTTGACATTTAAGGAAGAATATGTATAAATCTTATAGTCTAGTCTTCGGTATTATAGTCTAGTCTTTGGTTATTGATGGGTCTTACAACAAGACAATGACCCAAAGATCCTAGCGTTGTCCACAAAATCCAAAATCCCAGACCTCAATCCTATTGAGAATTTGTGGTGGGTGCTCAATGTCCATGCTCGAAAACCGTAGGATACCTGTGCCAACCTAATAAAAAACTACTGTAAGACATTGTTGTCGGTTGTGGATCAGAAGGAGTACACTATTGACTATTATTGGCCAGGTGGCTAATCATTTTTCATTTATCAAGAAAGAAAGACATGACTTAGAAATTACAATGAACATAAGCCAAAATGAAAACATGCACTCGGGGGTAATACCAGACGAGGAACAATGGCTTATCATTTTTGATGTCTAATTTTTGCCCTCTTGGTGGGCAAACTCGGTACAACTTGGTGTATCAGTAAAATATCCTAATAAAACTTAGTTAACATTGTTTTTTATAGTGTATTTGTTTCCAAAATAACAAACACTTGTTCATGGTAATTTGGTAATTTTTATTGAGAAATCAAGAGTGTTGTCTAATTTCATATGGGGGGCTTATCATTTTGGCCTGCTGATTTTGGATCATAGCCACCAGGGGGAGATGGTGACCACCTCTTCATAAATTATACCATAATAACTATCTCTAAAACGAAATATCACAGTCATTCTGATTTCAAAATCAGTACAACATACTGTTAGCAATTAATTTTAGATGTAGGCAATGACTTATATTTCTGTTTTTACAGGCAGTCTTGTTAAGAAAATCTTAGAGACAAAAAAAGACTATGAGACGCAACCTGATGGAGTCAGCAAGGTAAGATTAATTTGGATGACAATTTTCTTCAAGAGATGATGGTTTTTGTATTTTAACAGTTTCCTATGTAACACCCTCCTGTTGGGTATATAACTGAAATAGGGACAGGTGAGGGATTATTCATGCCAGCGCAAAATACTGCATTTTTGTTCAGATTTTTGGAATGTGTTGCATAGAAATGTAGCATATTATTTCTTCAGCACAACAACAGTAGCATTGGTGTGAGCTGAAGCTATAAATCATAATGGGAGTGGGCAGGGCTTATTTTAAGCCTGGCCCCAAAATAAGGGCACTGGCTGCAGCACGTCGTGGGTGGCCCACCAGGGGGCCCCCATGTGTGTTGTTTAGTGGGAGGAGTGTTGGCCCTATGATGGGGTGTCTCTATGATGGGGTGTCTCCTCCCCCGTCCATGCTGGAGAGAACTTTCTCTTCAGCTTGGACTGGGGAGTGAAGTTCTAGCCGTCCTGAGGGGGGGAGGCGGCGCTCCCGTGCGGGGGCACCCGCGCCTGCCTGCGCTGGTGGGCGACGTGCCCCCATTCCCCCAATGGGTACCTATTTATGGAGGGGCCATCCGGTTTTAGGGGGCGGTCCTAGGGGTGGGTAGGGGCGTGGCCAGGGGAGGGGGTGAGTTCCACCACCTTTTCTCTGAGGAAAAAAAAGCCCTGGGAGTGGGCAACTCAGCCCAATTCCGCTGGTGTGAGCAGGCCCTTACTCATGATACAATTAGAAGAAAGGGGTCATATAGCTGGTAAAGCTTTGCCACATCCCTTCATATTAAGGAAAATGTGAAAGTTGGTTGAACAGCCCAAATAAGTTTATGTGACTTTCATAGGAAATAAAGGTAGGTCCCAATTCAAGAATGGGGTTTAAAAATAAATGTTATTATACAGACCTAAAAAATTTATGATACATATAGTCCCATGAGTTGTAATTCACAAAATGAAGAATGGCCATTGTTTTAAAAATCTGCACATGGAAGTACACAGCCCTAAATGGACTGACCATTGCATCACCCCAGCCCAAATATATTGCATCCTACATTTCTGCACAACAATCTGAACGACAGCGCTGCTACGTAAGTAAATAAAATGTTCATGAGCATGTTGCAATGGTGTGTGGAAGAACGGCAAGCAAAGCTGTGGAGAGATGGTCAGGGTATAGACAAGGACACAATTTGTATATAAGAAGTTAACAAAGAACACATTGGCTGCCTGCCCCATTCTTTCTTGTGCGCTCCTTTTAAAGTCAGTAAATCTAAGGGCCCTTTCACGCTATATGCATTTTTTAAAGGCATGCCTTTCTGCATATATACAAAAAAGCATGTGTTTTTCACATTACGTTTGCGTTTCTGAACAAATCAATGAAAAATGCATAAAAAGTGAATAGAATTTTAAAAAAATGCAACGAATGCAGTGTGAATGGTAACATTGGATGTCTATGTAAAAACGCTTGCAGCAAAAAAGTTCACGTTTTTTAAAACGCAACGCATATAGTGTAAAAAAGGGCCTGAAGGTTTGCAGATATAAGCGTTCCTGATTGCTCATCATTGCTCAGCCGCAAATTAATTGCGCCCACCTGGACAGATCGACCAGGGTCGCATTGATCGCATGGTCATCAGACTTGTTGGTCAATTCCTGGCCGATCGCAGTACTTTGTACAGGGAATGCAGAATTATTAGGCAAGTGGTATTTTTGAGGAATAATTTTATTGAACAACAAAACCATGTTCTCAATGACCCCAAAAACTCATTAATACAAGTCTGATATTTTTTGGAATAATTTTTAGTTTGTTTTTAGTTTTGACTATTTTAAGGGTATATCTTTGTGTGCAGGTGTACTAATTACTACGTTGCATAATTATTAGGCACTTACAAAAAACGAATTTTATACCCATTTCCATTTAGTATTTTTTACCAGTGAAACCATTTATAACATCTCAACATTCACAAATATACATTTCTTGACATTCAAACAAAACAAAAACAAATCAGATGACCAATATAGCCCCCTTTCTTTGCAATGGACACTCAAAAGCCTGCCATCCTGGCTTCTGTCAGTGTTTTGATCTGTTCACCATCACATTGCTTGCAGCAGCAACCACAGCCTCCCAAACACCTGTTCAGAGAGTGTACTGTTTTCCCCTCCTTGTAAATCACACCCACATTTGATTAATTGACCCCCGTTCTCATTTGGGAAACAAGGAGGCCATGTCTTGTTTTTTCTTCTTTTTACCCTTTCTCTTCTTGCCAGCCACGCTGTGAATACTTGGACGCTTGTGATGGAACATTGTCCCTGCTGAAATCTGTTTTTCTTGAAGGATGCAGACTTCTTCCTGTACCCTGCTTGAAGAATGTGTCTTCCTCCAGAAACTGGCACGTAGGACTGGGAGTTGAGCTTGACTCCATCCTCAACCCGAAAAGGCCCCTACACTCATCTTTGATGATACCAGCCCAAACCGTACTCCACCTCCTCCTGTGCGTCCTGAGTCGTACTGGAGTCCTCTGCCCTTTAACCAATCCGCCACGTGCCCATCCATTCTGGCCCATCAAGACTCACCTCTCATTTCATCAGTCCATAAACCTTAGAATATCAGTCTTGAGATTTTTCTGTCCACAGTCTTTACGTTGCATCAGCTTGTGTTTCTTGGTTCGTGGTGGTCGTCTTGTCAGCCTTTCTGTCTCGTGAGTATGCACACCTTGTGCTTTTGGGCACTCCGTGATGTTGCAGCTCTGAAATATGTCCAAACTGGTGGCAATTGGCATCTTGGCAGCTGCACAACAGCTTGACTTTTTCTCAGTTCACTGTGCAAGTTATTTTGCGCCTTTGTTGTTCCCACGCTTCTTGCGACCCCTCTGACTATTTTGAATGACCGCTTGATTGTTCGATGATCACGCTTCAGAAGCCTTGCAATTTTAAGATGTGCTGATGCCTCTGCAAGATATCTCACTATTTTTTACTTTTCTAAGCCTGTCAGTCCTTCTTTTGACCATTTTTGCCAAGAAAAGGAATTTGCCCTAATATTATGCACACTAATTGGGTGTTGCCTGTCATTAGACCACACCCCTTCTCATTACAGAGATGCACAGCACCTAATATGCTTAATTGGTAGTAGGCTTTCGAGCCAGACAGCTTGGAGTAAGACACATGCATAAAAGAGGATGATGTGGTCAAAATACTCATTTGCCTAATAATTCTGCACTCCCTGTATGGAGACCGGCGTCCCCATCCAAAAAAATGTCTGACACACAAAGGGTGTGCTCCGATTCTCTGAGTGACCGGCTGCAGCGTGATGACACTGCAAACAGCCGCTTGAGAATTGTGAGGAGATCGTAGTGTGTATGGCTACTTTCACACAAGGAGACAGGCACTTTTGCAGCAGGACTCAGGAGCTAAGTAGCACGGACATGAGAATGAGAAGAGAATAATATGAGAGAAGAAGCAGAGTGATCAAGATATGAGATCATCATTCTGCTGCTGTTATTTCCATGTTAAATCAAAGATGAGGCCAGGACTTGGTTGTATTGCTTAGCTGCAGTTAGTGCATGGTTCTGCAGTCCTCCGATATCGGTAAATGCCAGCACAGGCAGAATTACAGCAAGTTTGGAGAATAAAAGATTTCTTGAAGATCAGCATGTGTAAAAAAACAAAACAAAACAACTTTTTAATTGCATGTTTTGAACAGGCCATAAGGGACCAATTAAGAGAAGTACACTGGCTTTATATACATTACAAGTGCAATAGCGAAAAGTCAGGTTCAAGGCAGTATATGCAATCTAATAAGAGTGTGTAATTCTCAAAACTATATGGCCAGAAAAATAAATATTACATTATATCATACCCTCTCTGATAAAGTCATGAGATTTCCTTTTAAATCTCAAATTTAAAAGGATTTTTGATATTTGTCTTCTTATCTATATCTGCCGTATACAATTTAGCTTCCACTTAAAAAGAACTGTTGTAGTAAATTCACATTGTCTGCTCTGTAGCATTTCCTTCTGAATATTGATTTTTTTTTCTTGATGCATGGTGGTAGCCCTGGTAAGCATTCAATCAAATCAAAATCAATCAATCAAAATCAATCAATCAAAGTGAAATCCTTGTATTGCTTTCTTTTGCATCCAATAATCATTTTTCCAAGTGGTCTTCTGGGACAGCATAAAAGAGAGGGATGTTTGCCTCCAACAGGAAGACCAAATGTCACCAGTTTAAAAGCAGGTCCTTCTGCCCAACTGGTCAGTTATTGTGTTTCCTCTGGCCGAAGGAAACATGTTACTATGAACCTGGTGCTAAGAGCAGGACTGGGATTTGTTTGAAACCTTACGCCCCACTACTTGCCTTTCATTTTAGGGGAGCTTTCATTATCCATTACCCCCCAGTCATTTTCTCTTCATCTAGAAAGAATGATGTGTCCTATTGCCCTTCCAATGCCTTAGCCTAGGCCAGTACCATGTTGTAACTTCCTCCCTTGGTGGACTTCAGCTGGTTGGTGGCATGCCAGAGTTTTGGCATTGGTCAGCAGGTGGTGTGTGGATTGAGACAGTCTGTTGAGGCAGCTCCTGTGTATGTTTCAGTCTCCATGCAGTTGGCATGCGTCTGTTGGGGTTTCATCATCTTATTGGCCACCTACATTTCCAGGAAGGCGCCATACACGGTGGGATCAAGGATATTTTCTGGACGCCACAGCTCAGGCAAGGAGACATCCGATGCTTCTTTTGGACAAACCTGACAACACATGGCGCAATGACTTTAACGTATCAGCTTTTACTGATACAGGGCTACAGTTTTGTAGCATGTAAAGTTTGTCCATACTTAGTCATTTGTTTCCTTACATAAGCATCTATGTCAAATGTGTCTATACAGCAGACAACATTTGCCTATACTTGCCCAATATTTTCTTATATGTGGAGTTATCTATTACAACAGTATAACCCTAGAACCTAGCTTCCTATATGGAAGATGTATTTAAAGAATACACAATTGACAGAAAAAAAGTACAAAAAGTTAAAAACATTAGACAAAAAAAAACATTGAACACTCAAAATATTAAAAATGGGAATATCCAATCAGATGATACGATTGAGAATGAGCAGATACTGTTTAGGAGATACCCAAGACCCATCTATAGTAGTCAGACTTGGTGAAATAGTCCCAAACTCTCCACGTTTTATGAAAGGTCTCAGTACAGTCCTGCATTCTAAATACCACCTGATTCTACCAATTTCTGCAAGCCATTCCTTGATGGATGGAGGTCTTGACCCTTTCGACAGAAGGACAGCCTTCTAAATTCTGTTTGTTTTTCTGTTTGTTTACTGTTGGAGGGAGACCTATCTCACTCATGTATTATCCTAAAAAACTCCTATAAATAGTTTCCGATTTTTTTTTTTTCCTTTGTCTCGTCCAGTTATGCAGTTTTCTAGGTTTAGTTCTTATTCGAACCTTCAGTGGGACTGAATAATAATGGGAATAGTGGGAATAATGGTTCAATTCAAATAAACATACCTTATGTGTCAAATTTTTACTTGTTTCTATCACAGCAAATGCCATGCAATATACATAAAATATTTTAAGTAAGTAGTCGTATAGACAGTACAGATTTCAATTCATATATTGTATACCAAATAATACATCATAGAGGTGTATTCGGATGCTTAGCCTGATGAACCCCAAGGGGCGAAACATGTAGCGTCTGAACAATACACCGCTATAATGTATTATTAAGTCTACAATATATGAATTGAATTGATACTGTCTATATGACTACTTGTTTTAATATTTTGATGTATATTGCATGGCATTCGTTGTGATAGAAACAAGTAAAAATTGTACACATAAGATATGTTTATTTGAATTGAACATCCATTATTCCATAAGTCTCACTGAGGGAATGGGGATAATGGTGGGAAGGCCACATATCCAATCTACAACCCCAATCTAAATGGGTTTAGTACTTTAGAACATGGTTAATCTGGTGATAGCGGACAGCTGAAATGCAGGAGTTAGGGTGGAGCTCTTGACAGGGCCCCTTAGACCCACCAAATTCTTGTTCTTAGAAACCATTTCTTGTCATCTCCTATTTATCTTTTTATTTTATAACCAGACAAATGTTTCTTCTTTTCTTTTACAGGACTGTTCTGCTGTTATAACTGTATAGTGTTATTGTATATATGATTAAGTAGAATGTTTGGCCATTCTTTGGGCAGAGCTCCACTGTGCTATTTATGATCTTGTTTATAACTATTAAGCTTGGCTTTCTTTCTAACTACCAGTTCAGATTTCAGACCCACCCAGTGCACACATATCATATTAACTGGTCTTGAAATCCTTGCTCTATTGTTTAATTTGCAGTTGGAACTTGTTAGTTTATATCAGATTTGTGGCCATAGTAATTAAATTTGTTCTTCTGCCAACAGAATGTACTCTGCTTATTTTACTATATAAGGACCCCAAGAGATATGCAGCTTTTCAGCTGTAGAAGGGAAATTATAGTTTTAATAAGCTCTAGCTTAGGGGACCCAAGTGACCAAGAATGTGCAGTTGTAAAGCTTGTATACTTGTGTGGATATACTCTTCCTGTCTCACATTTTACAATATTCATTAATTATTGAGGTAAGCTTAGAATAAAGCAGAACCACATATTAGTGTTGTAGCACAACAGAGCCATGCATGCCACTGTAGTTTGAAAAAAAATCAGAAGACTTGTGAAAGATTTTTAAAATTGTTAAAGCTGCAGTTCTTTTTTATTTTTGTACAGTCAATCCTATAATTATTCGTACCCCTGGCAAATTTGGGCTTGAAGTTACTTTTTTGCAACCAGCAAGTTATTTTTTGACGTAAAATGACATGATGTCTCCCAGAAGATAATAAGACGGTGTACAAGAGGCATTTTTGTGGGAAAAAAATGTTTCTCAGCTTTTATTTACATTTGAGCAAAAAGTGTAATGTCCAAAATTATTCATACCCTTCTTAACCGTCTGGGCGTTGCGCACATGGCACGTTTTTTTTAAACCGTGCCATGGGCAATCGTGGTGGAGCACAGCATGCTTCGTTGTGATTGGCTGCCTGGCCGGAGGTTCAGAACATAAATCCAGCGTCACTGGAGATGCTGAAAAAATGCTCCTGACCGCCGGGATAATCTGGCGGACAGGTGAGTATCTCACTACTTAACTCGATCTGAGTTTTATGATGCATGAAAGGAGGTTAATAGTCAAAAGAAAAGCCTTTATTGGCTATTACAGCAATCAAAGCTTCTCATAATTGCAGACCAGCTTTTCCCACAGATTCTCAATTGGATTCAAGTCAGGACTCTGACTGGGCCACTCTAAAACGTTGTCGGCTAACCATTTCTTCACTTTTGCTGTGTGTTTTGGGTCATTGTCATGCTGAAATGTTCACTGGTGCCCAAGGCCAATTTCTCTGCAGACTGCCTGATGTTGACGTTGAGAATCCTCATGTATTGCTCATTTTTTCATGGTGTGGTTTACTGTCATTAGGTTCCCTGGTTCATTGGCTGAAAAACACCTTTAAAGCATTAGATTCCCACCACCATGTTTGACAGTGGGGATGGTGTTTTTTGGGTTGAAGGCTTCTCCTTTTTTACGCCAATTGAAGGAAACATCATTGTGACCAAACAATTACATTTTTGTTTCATCTGACCATAACACAGAAAAACAGTGTCTTCTTCTTTGTCCAGATGAGCATTTGCAAAGACCAAGGTAGCTTTTGTGTGCCTTATCTGGAGAAGTGTCATCCTCCTTGGTCTGCATCCATGGAACCCAGCAGTGTCCATTGGAGTGTCTGCCTTGAGACATTGCCACCAGCAGAGCCCAGATTGACCAGGATGGCCTTGGTGGTGATCCTGGTGTTTTTCACCTCTCTCACTATCCTCCTGGCTAGCACAGGTGTCACTTTTGGATTCCGACCACGTCCTCTGATATTTTCTACAGTGCGGAACATCTTGTATTTTTGATTAATCTCCTATTTATTTTAATGGACTGAATAGATCAATTCACTTCTGGGTGCCTAATATGGGAAAAAAACATTTTTTTTTAAGTGTGTCAATATATTGATTATAGTTGACAAATGTATGTCTGGCTATAATATAAGGAGCCCCTATATTGGGAAGAGACCATATTTGAGTGTAGTATATTTGTTTCTGTCTTGTTATTCCTATTACTTACACCTTCTTACCATGTGTATTTATTTTAAGATCAGTCGATGTTATTCATTTATAGAAGAACTGGAATCATTTACTCTGTCCTGTAAATCTGGTCCGCTGTGGGTCATATAGCTGTAGGTAACAAAATATAAAACTGACAGGAAGAGCAAAGCCTAAATATGCGTAATGATCTTGTGGTTTATATTGCAACCAAATCGGCTAATTAAGAATGCAGTAGGCAGCGCTCTCGGAGGAACATTTTTCCAAGCAGCAGTCTAAGCAGATGTTTGTAGCTAAATCACCAATGTACAGGTTGAGCGTACATCTGTTCCTCTGAAGAACTGCTGACCTGTCATCCTTGCGTGAGCTTCTCTGTATTAAGACTTGTGATAAATCATTAGTGTGTAGTGGCGGCAGCCATCGGAGTGGGAGAAAATCTATTGTTTTCTTTCTTCTTTTCATGCAAGGCTTATTGTTCAGCATCACATGCCTGAGAAGTTAGTATAGTTTCTCAAAAGAAAAAAAAGTTCCAGTCACTAAAATATGCAATATTATTATTAGTACATTTGAATACAATATATAAGAGCTGTTTAAGCGCTTTAGCATTTGTAAAGGGGGTGTAAGGGGGTGCCCAGGGCACCGATCTCCCTAGGAATGCCCCTGCATTATGGGTAGATGAGAATCCTTTGCTTTTCCTCAATGCAGTATAAGCCAACCTGAACATAAGCCCAGGTACCTAATTTGAAAATAAAAAATAACACCCTGAAAAACTAAATGACTTAAGTATAAGCCTAGGGGGGAAATGCAGCCGCTTAGGCACAGAAACACTCAGCAAATGTGATTTGTGGTTTCTAGATGTCATTATTTCAACTAGGTGATTTGTTAATTGCAAAGCTCTTGAACATGGTATCATCACCAAAACAGCTGGAAATATAGAGATGGGTTGTTGGGACATTTATAAATAAATGGGCTGATGTATTATGAACGCGCCCGGGCATGTCCGTTATAAGTCAGTCTGATGCGTTTATTGACTTTCAATGGACGTGTCATACAGCAAGCCTCCATCACAGAGTCATCATAAGCAGACTGGGCTGACAGATTAGGGTCTATGATGGACACTCAATGCAGGGATTTTAGCACACCCTTGATCGAAGGGTTATCGGACATGTTTGTAAATTTGTATTGATCGTACTCAAAGCGAATCAGCTCGATGTTAACAATTAGCATCTTGTTACGTCTGATCGAAAGCAGTATTGTGACCAATCGATTACTTACAGATCAATATTCGATATAAGGATCTCGCACTTCGATTGAATCTCGGATATTTTTTGTTTTGCTTCCTTTTGAAATCTGTCAGAACTTTATCTTTAAGTTTCTTTTTTCTTCCTATCCGAGTAATATTCCTGTCCTAATTTGTGTTAAAAAAAATCTTAAGCCCAAAATTCTGCTAAGATTTAAAATTTCAAGAGTATTTTTTTTGTCGAATTTTAAAAATGTAAAAGGTAACACACATTGTCATCCTCTCCTGGTGCTAAGCTCTATGCACTGACTTGTAAATCATAGGTCTACGATTATGCCTAATGTATGGTTAGTACGGGTTAGTACCAAGAGAGGATGATGAGGATTTGTGTTCTCTGTTATTTCTTCACCAATAAAAATCCTTTATTGATATTGGGCTGATGGAGTGAGGTGGAACGTGTGGGGTGGTGGGGCTTGTGTGTCCACAGAGATCCATATGGGGGTGGTAGGTGCAGATGAACAATTGTTTTTCCTCCTAAGAAAGTCTTAGTTCTTCTTCTTCTTTTCAGGACAAGACTCTTTTGTCTGCTAATGGAAATAAAAAGGAAAAAGATATGGTGACAAAGGAGATTGAGAAGCTCAGGAGCTCCATCCAGATTGTGTGCCGGAGTGCTCTGCCACTTGGGAAAATTATGGATTATATTCAGGAGGACATGGACACGATGCAAAATGAGCTGAAGGTCTGGAGGAAGGAAAACGGTGAACATGCAGAGGTTCTTTTAAGAGAACAGAGGTATTTATTGTGGCTTTCTAATGGTGGTCTATTTATTTTTATAGTTCTACAAATAAACTGTTGTTTGATTTACCAGCTTAGAGCTAAGCGCTACGCGGTATGGGCGATCGCAACACAATACTCTGTTTGTTCCCACCCTACCTCCTCTCCTCTACACATCGCCACTGTTATCAATGGCGCTGGCAATGTGGTCTTGGAAACTGATGTCCCTCCATTAACCTGGAGGCGGTGCCACAATCCAATACAAGTTTTGACGATCCTTGCTCAGGCAGAGTTTGTTTTGTATACAAACTCTGTACGAGCTGGGTCCGTCTCAAATGCTAGGGGGGTTATGCTAGCCATACACATGCCGATAAGCGGACTATTTTTAACCTGACCGACGGGCGTGCGCGCTCGCGCAGTCGGTCAGGTTAAAAATCGGCCGCTTATCGGCATGTGCCCACATGGGGCGACAGATCCCTGTCGCCCCACAGCTCGGCCGGCCAGAGAATGGACATGTCCGATATTCTCTGGCCGATGCAAGCCGATGCCATAAGCTTCAATGAAGACGGCGTCTTCATTGCAGCTTATGGCCAGCACACAAAGGGTGCTGCCCGACTGAAGGGGCCCCATAATGCACCGGGGTGCAAACGTGATGACGTCATCACGTTTGCATTCCGGTGAATATCGGAGTAGGTCTGTCTGACGTACTCGGCATGTGTATGCCTAGCATTAGGGAGTCTTCTGTGCTTCTTGTTGTGGTGTGATTTGGATGTGTTTTTGGGCACAACTTCTTTTCGTTATTGTTTATTTTCAGTGGAATTTATGTTTTTTCCATCTAAAATGTCTAAAAAAAACACGTCTGAAGCACTAGGTGTGCTTTACATGCTTTTTTTTTAGATTCGCCTATACATTCTCTTTTGATGCGTCTGCATGCTTCTGACGCAATTCACCTCCTAAAATGTGGTGAGACGCTTATTTAAAAACTCAATTGCCCAGTTCACAAGTATGAATTTCAATATAATGGGCAGCATTTCGGGCGCATATAACAGATGCATGTTAAGTGCTGCCAAAAAGTGGAGTCCAAGACGCATTAAAAAGCTATGGACGGCC
>CM070039.1:33306794-33322389 GCA_036250615.1 Ptychadena robeensis | reverse complement strand
ACTCAGGATGTCACCAGACTCCTGTATGGACATACTTTGGGAAGTTACAGGCCTACAATGTACAAACAACTTTTCTCCATTAAAGTCTATGGTGCTCTTTTGGTACAGAAATCTCTACCTTAGCAGTACGCTAGGGAGGTTAAACCCACAGATCTCATACCTCTAACCAAGGAGGTTAGTCTTTTTTTTTGTATATATAATTTTTATTGAGACCGCAAATTACAGAATATCAAGATAAAGGCATTAAAGTTCAGCATGAAGTAGTCTCACATTTTTCAATATAAAAGGTGTACAGAAGAAAAGCAATATAGATGAGTTATATGCAATTTTGTAACAGTCTACATTACAAAGCATAACAGCATTAAACATCAAACAGTGCCCTGTCGTGTCCACCAAAACCCCCTGTCCGCCCCCCAGCCCCGATCCCTATACTCCGCAATTACTTCAGCCCTTGGAGTCTTGGATCCCTATAGAGACAGGTCTTAGCCCCCAAACCATAATGCACGCTACACGGTAGCCCCCCGTTCTTCTGCGGCCGGCCCAAGTGGGCCCAGGGACCCCCGCACCCGCTCCTGAAGGTACCATGTGGTGTTATGGAATGCCACCATGAACTGTAGCAGATCAGTACGCGGCAGCTCCCAGAGAAGTTGCGCCTCAAAGGACTTTTGCTTAACCCCTTGCACATAGTCTAACACCTCCCGCCAGTAGGTCTGAATAGATGGGCATGACCACATCAAGTAGTCATCAGTGTCTGGGTCCGGGAGGGCACACTTTGGGCATGCCTATATCAGGGTTAGCGGGCGGCGCCATTTGCTTGCCTTGTTAAATGCATGATATGCCCTATGTATGACCTAAAAGTATGTCTCCCTCCAGGATTCACTAATGATTTGACTCTGTATAGTAGCCCAGCCCCGTTCCAACAGCTCGGCTGTATCCTCCGGCGTAAAACCCAGGAAGGAGGCCCAAGCTTTGACATTGGACCTAGGACTCTCCAATTGAAGGCAGAAGCATCTCAAATAAACATACAACCACGAAAGGGAGACTTTGGAGGTAATAGGAGCTAAGAGGCCTGATACCGCCAGGTGCAGCTTAACACCGTGGCCCTTTACTCCCTGGGCCCGTAGGTGCGCTCGCACCTGGGCGTAACAGAAAGCATGGGACGGTGGGACCGAGTATTTGGCCTTGAGCGCGATGAAAGGTAAAATCTTGCCATCAGAATCTAACATGTCCACCATATGGCGAATACCCTTACCCTCCCAGCTCCTGATTAGCTTGTTGGTAAGCCCCTCCGGAAAGCTAGGCGTGGAGCGGAGAGGCATTAGGGGAGATGCTGTCCCGGGAGCCTTAAGGACTTCTTTATTTTCCCTCCATGCAAGAACGGTGTCCCTGAGGAGAATATGGTTTTTGATCAAGGGGGGCAGCGTGCAAAATGGAGCATGAAGAACCCCCAGTAGCGACCATGGTCGCACCAGGCGAGCCTCTAGCCCCGTATTGGTGAAGTGGTCTGTAGAGCCCATCCAATCCCTGACATGGCGCACAAGGCACAACCTGAGATTAGGGAGGTTCACCCCAGTGGCAGGCACCGTATTCTGCAGTTTCCACAGGGCGATGCACAGGCTTCTCCCATGCCAGATAAATCTGGTAGCCTCAGAGTAAAATTGCTGGACATCCTTGTGTTTGAGCAGGAGAGGGAGCGTTTGCATGGGGTAGAGAAGCTGGGGAAAACAAATCATTTTAACTAGACTACAGCGGCCTAGCAATGACAAAGGCAAGTCATAACATTTATGCAATTCCTGCCTAATCTTCTGGAACAGCGGCTTATAGTTGAGGGAATACGATTCCGCAGCATTAGGGGAGAAAAACAGTCCTAGATATTTAATTGTGTGTCCTGCTATACATATGCCACAAGCACGGAAATCCGCCAGAGCCTCAGGACCAGGTGAACGGCCCAGAAGCAACAATTCGCTCTTTTACCTATTGACAGTAAAGCCAGTGATAGGACGATACGTCTCAATCAGATCCAGTACCAGGTGGAGATGCTCCTGGGGGCGTTGTAGGAATATTAAAATATCGTCCGCGAACAAGGGAATGCGCAGTCCCCTATCCGCACACCCTCAAGACACTGGGAGGTCAGCAGGCGTTGCGCCAGCGGCTCCAGCGCTATGTTAAACAGGGTGACAGAGGGCATCCCTGTCGAGTCCCCTTTTCCAGTGGGAACAGTAAAGATATGGTCCCGTTTACACATATGCACGCCATGGGCGATCTATATAAGGCCTCTATGAATGTCATGAACCTACCACTGAACCCCATTGTCCCCATCACGTTCCTCAACCAGTTACAGCTGACATTGTCAAATGCCTTCTCGGCATCCAGGACTAAAACCGCCCCAGGATGCCGAGAAGGCCCCAGTAACCGGTAGTGCTCCAGCACCACCAACAGCTTTCGGACATTAGAAACCGCCGACCTCCCCTGTATGAAGCCCACCTGATCTGGGTTTATAAGTAAGGGCATTAGCGAGGCCAGACGGTCCGCCAAAACCTTGGACAGAAGCTTAACATCTTGGTTTAAGAGGGATATAGGGCGGAAAGAACCCGCATCCAAGGGATCCCTACCTGGCTTAGTTAGAAGCTTAATGTGTGCTAGGTTGCCAGACGGCAGATATGTGCCAGTGGATAGCATATGGTTATATAGGGTAGTCAGGGTAGGTGCCACCGAGTTCTTTACTATACCTCCTCCCAGGTCCCTGAGCTCTCGGACATGACATGGGGTACGCACGCCCCTTGTCATGTAAGCCAGAATACGCCCTGACTTGCCCCCCATGCCTAAAATACATTGCTTCCCTGCCTGAATCCTATCATCATGCTGTTCCAACCATGCATCACTTGCTTCGATTCTGGTCAGTTGGGGCACTACAATATGAGATATAAGCTGTCCTAGCTTTTAGGCATGCGTCACGGTAGTCTGCCAACAGCTTTTTTTTGTACGTGGCCGAATGGGCTATGATCCTACCCCGAAGTACTGCTTTAGCTGCCTCCCAAAACAGTGGCGGGTCGGATTTATGCGCCGGAGAAAACACAGCATTAAAGTCCCCTCCTATTAGAAGTTGCGATCCCGGGTGGGCATCTAGGATAGTCTTTGACAACTCCCTGTAAAATGGGGCTGCTGAATCGTTCGGTCCATAGATGATGTAGATAGTAATGGGGCGATGGGTAGAAGTCAGGGTGACATATGCCCAGCGGCCCTCGCGAGTGTCCGATCCCTGAGCCAGGATACGCTGTTGGAGAGACTTGTGCACCAGTATAAGGACCAAAGCTATGCGGCCGCCAGTAGATGCGCCAATCACAATTTCTGTGGGTTTTAGGTGGGATTTCTGGAGTAGTGCCACCCCAGTACGCAGTTTTTTCAGGTGTCGCAGTATCTTGGAGCACTTATTGGGAGACCGCAGACCTTGTACATTCCAAGTGGTAACGTGTAGGGAAACCAATTAGATCAGTAGTAGACGAGAGATCGGGCTAGAAGTAGAGTAGATTGTAGGGCTGGACAATAATTCAATATCAATATATATCGTGATATAATTGTATATCGAAATGTCAGAAATGTATATCGAAAATGTGTTAACAGATTGTATCATTTGTCACTGAATCACGTTCAGTCAGGGGCGGTCTTAGGGAGATCCCTATCCCTAGACGAGCAGCTCTCTGCCGCGACCCCCTTTCATGCTGTCGTCCCATGCCTCCCCATCGAGATGTGCGGGCGCAGTGATCTAGTAACTCCTCCACTATGCTTTGCTGCAGCTATGCACAGGGAGGCACATCTCCATAGAACAGGGGACCCATCGAAATCCCGACATGTCCCCTGTCCATAGAATGAACTTTCAGTGATACAGGGATATCAGTTGAGGGGAGGTGAGTGCACTGAGCTCCCTGGTGCTATAGCGCTGCCCATACCGTAGCGCTGCTGCCACTGAGCTGTGCTGGGGCTTGCTGGCAGCAGTCGAGATGAGCCTCCCCTGTGCTCACACCCTCCCAGCACATGGAGACCAGCCTCACTATCATTTTAATAGGAGGAGCCTGGAGGTATTATAGACTTTGCAAATTCAGTTTGCAGACATCCATTGTGTGTGTCCTCTGCAGATTTTTCCTGAGGCTTTTTAATATTGTCCATATCGATATCGGAATTATATCGTATCGACCAAAATGAAGAATTACATTGTGATATAAATTCTTGCCATATCGTCCAGCCCTAGTAGATTGTAAGAACTGATTCAAGTGGGAGGGGGGCTCGTGTCCCAGATGAGCTCCATCCCTTTTCCCTAGTAAGGACCGGGCTGTGAGGGCGAGGGCATGGTGGGTGACATACAGCAATCAGACAGGGTGAGCAACACAAACAGCCACCAGCAACAGCAAACCAAAAACAAAAGAAAGGTCCATCGCCGCCCGATGAGTGATGGCAGTCTTTGGCGGCGATATCATGTCCATCAATGTGACTCCCTTTTTTCCCCCATGTAAGTCACCCCTATGAGGGGGTGCACCAACGGTAGCAGAGGGCAGCAGGTCTTGTTAGGATGGCCCCATAGTGAGCAGAACACTCACTCCACCCAGGGCAAAGGAAAGTCCAGAAAACAATACAACAAGGAAAAGAAACTCCGTCCACTTGTCAAGGATATGCAATAATGGTGTTTAACTTGGCACCCGTGGGTGCCCCCCCCACTCAGCCCTGAGGTGTGGGAGTCGGGGCAGCCTGCGGTGAATTGGAGGGCCCCGGGCTACTACCTGGTGACTGGTGGGTAATATCACGATATTATATCACGAATTGCTCGCTGAGAAACTTCATGGCTGTGTTGTCAGTTGCAATATGGCTGGGTACTGCAGAGCGAATTTCAGCCTCCTCCTGACCAGTAGCCCACATACTTCTGCAAAGGCGCGTCTGCGCTTAGTGACTTCTGCAGAGTAGTCCGAAAACAATAACAGCTTGTGGCCTTCGGCCACCATATTGCGCTGAGCACGATAAGCACCCAATAGGGCCATTTTGTCAGTAAAATCCAGATAGCGGATAATAACAGGTCGCGGGGATGAGCGATTAGGTTGTGGGGGTCCTATGCAATGAGCCCTCTCCACCTTGCATATATGCAATAATCCTAGAGCATTAGGAATCGTTTTCTGATAGAATTGCAAGAGGTCTGACTGCTTGTATGTTTCTGGGAGGCCCACCACGCGCAGATTATTGCGACGGGACCTATTCTCTAAATCCTCAATTTTAGCATGGTCACTTTGGGCTTCTAGAGAGGTATAGGCAGCCTGCAGGGATCGCAAAGCGTCCTCAGTGTCACTCACCCGCGCCTCTACGGTATCCAAACGTGTCCCCTGGGATGAGACATCTTTTTGAATTGTTTCAGATTGTCCTTTAAAAGGCCAGTAAGCTCTTCCTTAAGGTGCTTGGCCATCTCGATTGCCAGTTTCTGATAATCAATAGCCACCGTTGTATTGCCAGGCTGGTCAGAGGCATCCTCCTCACTCAGCGCGGCACGTGTGTCCTCCGCCGCCATGTTGGCAAGCTGGCGGCGGCGATCCTGTTTGTGCATCTTTGCGCGTTGGGAATGTCCTGCACGGGATACATATTTGTCCATGCCGGTCGGGTGCCGTACCGGTAACTGGCTGGCGGCTTGTTAAGGCCCCCATACACTGCACGGATTCCCTGGCTGATTGATTCAGCACCGATGGATTCCGGCGATTCCGCCGGCATCCACAGGTGAGAACGATCAGCCAATCAGGGAATCCGATCATGGCAGCCCACCTTGCACGGCCGGATCCGTGTCCGATGGATCGGCTCCCTGACCGCAACGCCCCCTGATCAGAGCAGAATCGGACCCAAAAAGACCAACAGGTTGGTTCTTCCTCGGATCTGATTCTGTGCCCCCGATCCATCGGATGCGATCGGACGGGCAAGGTGGGCTGCAGAGGATTCCGGCACGATGGATCCGCGTGCACGCGCCCGGAATCCATCGTGCCGGAATCCGGCACGAATCCGTGCTGTGTATGGCAGCCTTTAAGCAGGCGATGGCGGGACGGAGCTTCTCCTCCACACCGCTGCTTACATGGAGCGCTGGAACCGGAAGTCTGAGGTTAGTCTTGATTGGGAAAAAAAAACTCCTGCAATACAATCTTCAGCCACAAAATGTCCCCAGTGAACACTTGTCATAAATGTACAGATCATGTCACTGGTCATAAGGAGCGTAGGGGAAAGCTGTGGGGAGTGCTGTAAAAAAAGTTATTTACACCCCTGCATTAATCGCATTCCTTGATAGGGATGACGACATAGCCCATCCATATGCACGCCTAGCAGCACTGACCGGTGTAGTACTGGTCTGCCAGCACTTATGTTTTTGATTTTATGATTGTGTGCAATCAGAAGAAAGATGAAGAAAACTGACAGCATTGATAGCCAATAGGCTGCAGTTTATTTCTTACCTGCCTGCCACTGTGCTGGATGACAGGTTACATGCCCACAGAGAGGGCTCTGAGAGGGTATAATATATAAAAAGCATTTGCTGATTCCTCCGATATTCAGAATCACTGCGGTCTCTCCAGGGATAGGTAAGTACACGAACGTATCCTGAGCTGCACTCGGGGTAACCCCCAGGGAGGTTCATCTACTTTTTATACATTACACCTGTCAGTGGAGGGCCTGATATCAGTGCTGCAGGTTTTCTCTCCTCCCTGTGTGCGCTGTACACGGGTCAGCAGGTCTGTGTTTTCCTCTCCTAGCATATGTGGCAGATTTCTTGTGCTGCTTCTCCCTCCTCCTCTATGAGCTCTGCTATATAGTGAGCTGTGCATGTGTATTATCCATTCATCCACATTTGATCGTGAAATCGACGACCGATCTTAAGCTTATCTAAATGCCCCCACCTTGGGTAACAATGTTCTAGTTGTTTGGAATTGTCAGTTGTCTTTGTCCTGTTATATATCATAAGGAAATAAGTGATGACATCTATCATGTAACATAGCTTTTCATAATGTAACCTCCCTAGCGTTCTGCCCGTAGGCGCGGTACAGGCAATCAAAGTACACTGCACTGCCCTGTTCATTAATGACACCATCTATGTGGGCTGGAAAGCTGACACCCCACCATTAACATGGAGGTCTATGGTGCAGCAAAACAACCGCCGGACGAGCCGGGCTCAAGAACGCTAGGGAGGTTGCTGTAGAATTGTGAGAATTCAGGTATTGTAGTATGGGGGTCAGTGGTTTGGGGATGCGTATATACTCATTCCAGGTTATTTGTAATAATGTAAGTACACTATGGGCTTTCCCCACTTAAGCAATCACCGCCATGTATTTGATGGGGCTCATCCCCACAGCTGCGGTTGGCCATGGCTCACCAGACGCGGACAGCCGATCATCCCTGATCACGCTCACAGATATGAATGGACATGTTTAATAACCGCGTCTCAAATAATTGTTTTTTAAACATTCCCATTCATTCTCTATGGGCGCAATCAGGGGCGTTCGGGTGGAGTGAGGCAATATTTCTTGTCCCACCCCCCACTTCCTGTCAGACTTTAAAGAGGAAAGAACACCCCGTGGTCTCTGTGCCGCAATTATACTTGCGGGAGCCCGCGGGCAATTGCCCAAGTTTATGTAGTGTAAAATTAACTGGTATTAATATTTATTTCAAGTTGTCAGTTTTACTGTTTTGCTTGTGCTTCGTTTTAGAATGGGTAGGGGTCATTCCATTAATAGCTGGTGGTGGGCTTATAACCAAGGGTGCACATAACTTTTTTAGTGAGCTCCTCAGATGAGTACCAGGAGATGGTGTTTGGTACTCACCCTATATGTAGGGTGGTCTTCCCCACTGTCCTCTGCGTCAGCCTCCTGAATGGTAGATTCTGCTGCAGATGGACCTCCTTGTTCCTGATTGAGCCTCCGATTAGCTGTCTCTATCCACAGGTCACCAGCTGGCTTTGGGTCACATGTAACTCTCACAGTACAACATTCCTGGAAACCCCAGATCTTATACGTAGTGCAACTGTGAAATGTTCTGGCTTAGTAACTAACCCCTGAGACTTCCTGCGGTCCAAACGTCATCCTTTCATAGTTATATTCCAGCTGTCACTCTGTGCCTTTCTCTTGTCAGACTTTACGCCTACATATCTACTCTGACTTTCATCCGCCAGATCAGCAACACCCTCCAACACCTTTTTTTTGGATCAGTCATTTACATTCCCAATGTCACATCCCTAACTGCAACCTTTCATGGTTACTCATATTTCCCTGCAGTTATTCGAGTGATATAAATGGTATACATGTAACATTTAGCTGTGGCCGCCCAGACATGGAGTGTCTCCCAGTTGTTAGTACACATATGAGCACATAATGCAGGCAGAGCTAGTTTTTGGCCCCTTTTGAGTACCAGAGTACCACCCATGTGCACCCCTGCTGATATGCCTTGCTATTACTGTATTGATTTTGTTGAAATGTTGAATTGTTGGGTTTGCAGTTTTATATGTAATTATATAAAACGTTCTGGCTGGGATTTTGTTGAGTGTGTGTAGGTGCTTATTTATTGTATTTGCACTGTTATCTGTGATAAATCATGTAATTATTACAGATATCAGGTCTTTAACCTACTTTTTCCTAAAACAAACTGCCCGCATCAGGATCGGGAAAACACGCCTGTGCGAGCCCGCAACGATTGTGCATCGCTGCAGACATGCCAATCTCTTCAGGCTTTTTCCGGCACACTTCACCAGCATCTAGATGGCGCCGGCAATGTGTAAAGAGGAGGGTGGGCAATCGCCCTTGAGGTGCCTGTGAAACTTGCAAAAAAAACACCGTAACACCCAGGACATTAATGCACTTGGAAAGTGTGTGTTTCTTGGTAAAGTGCTTATTGCCGAGCTGGAGTTACTGGTTATGCAAGGAGTAAGGGCTTAATACCACCCATTACTCCTTCCATGTTATTACCTGTAATCATTTATTGTATGATTACAGATAAATGTATATGCTGTATACAAAATGGATGCAGGAACGGGAAATATGGGCCGGTCAAACAGGAGAGGATCGAGGGTCTTCACCAACGTACTTTGATTGCTGAATGATCAACCCCACCAAAAAAGAACATGTCTGATCCCCGCCTTTTTAATTTCCTGTTCGATTTTTTTGGGTCGATCCTACCAGGTGGGCAGGTATTGATTCCTGTTCAATTGAACACAACAGATCGCTTTTTGATTGATCGGACAGAAAAATCAATATGTCTATGGCCTAGGTGGTTTGCAGTGTGGCCATGCAGCGCTAGAGTCCTAGGTTCAAATCCTGGCCTGGCCACTATCTGCAAGGAGTTTGCATGTTCTCCCTGTGTCTGCGTGGGTTTCCTCCCACATTCCAAAGACATGCTTATAAGAGAATCTTTTTGGGTAAGCAAATTAACCTATGTTACACGACTGTGCCATATGAATGTGTTGCATATACATGACTATGGTAGGGAAATTAGATTGTGAGCTCCTCTGAGAGACAGTGATATGACTTTATATGCTCTGCGGAGTAATATGTCAGCGCTATGTAAATACATATATATATATAATAATAATAATGTTTCCTTTAGTTGGTGAAATGGGTCACTTGAGTGTTAGACCTCACTTTGTCTTTAACAGAGGATTTGGTGCCGCAATGTGTGCTACGGCATGCGTGCAATGACAAGTTCAGAATCGGCTCTGAGTTTGTTAGTACACCTCAGGACAATATTCTTTGCTGCCCAATATGCTAATCACGTATGGCGAGTAGCTGGAAGATAGTATCACACCGCTATCATACAAAGAAAAGGGTTGTAATGTACGGAGGTTACACACTTCAGATGCTAATGCTGGAATTAACTTGTATAATGTTCTTTCTCTTATTGATGACATTTTTCTTCCTTAAGTAACATTTTTAGATTTTGTGTGATTTTCTTTAATTGATGTATTGAGTTTTGCAATGTTTTGCAGGACGTAACTTGAAGGCCTGGCTGCACGACCAGTACTGCGACCATGAGCTGGAGCAGTGTCAGGACACCCTGCTACACAATGCTGCCTGCGTGGGGGATATAGATACGCTCAGGACACTCTTACAAGAGGAGAGGTTTCTAAGGTACGGCCTAGACCAGGGCTGGGAAACTTACTGACTCGTGGGCCACAGTGGCTTCTTACATTTGATAAAGGGGCTTAAAGAGCTTGTAATGTCAAACTGGCCATAGGGGAACCAATGCCATACATTGCCGGCATCACTAATAATGGCGGTGACGCGTGACGGGGGCGTTGTTGTCTTTTTTATTTTCTGTACCGTAAAATAGTAATTCCTAGAGACTACCTGTTGTCACCATAAGGATACACCCAGTGTCATCACATGATCACATCACTGCATCGTCCCGAAGTCAATGTTTGGACACCTCTAAGCATTATGTGCACTCAAGTAAAAGGGACCATTTTTTTTTAACAAAGGGCCAGAAAAGAAAGCTAAATGGGCTGTATAGTGGTAAAATAATGCCAATTTGGAAGTGCAGTTTTCTGTTAACAATGGAATTTATTCTGTCCAATTTCATTCATTAGCTACAGGTTTTATCTGTATAAAATGAATTCAACTGATTCTTTATTTTACCTCAAACCTAATGGTATTGCCTTTACAGTCCCTAAATCCCCAACCATCTAAACTGGTATGGGGAAACATATCCTTTCCCTTTTTCCATATTTTGTTGGGATTTGGCAGACCAGCTTATGAACGTGGCTAACCCTTTATCATCTGTTATATTTATCTGTATATGTTCTTCAAAAAACTATTAGCTAAGATTCAGAATATTCGTATTACTAGAGCCCATTATTTGTATAGGCTAAAGCTGTGTAGAGCTATAGGACACAGTCGGTGTTAACCTCCCTGGCGTTCCAGCCATTTTGCGCCATTTCTTCCGGCACGAAACTGATCTGTACAGGAGATCGTAGCAGATTATACTGTTCTCTGCTGTGCTTCCCCGTCTTCCCCCTACCCTCTATACATCACCAGCAATGGAGGTCTATGGAGGTCTATGGAGCCTCAAGACACGGGGCCGGAACAGTTCAACGAGGTTCACAGAGGACAGGCAGTTATGCCTGATCACTGCACAGCCAGTTTGTTCTAAGGACAAACTGTGACCGTACTGAGTTCGGGCAGTACAGGAGGTTACTTACTAGAATGGTGAAAATATAAATCTGACAAGTTCTAATTTTACAACTTAACCTTCCTGGAGGTAAAATTGTTTATTTTTTCTGAAAGCTGTATGGGAAATACAAATCCATTACCCCATAATCAGTAAGCTGGGCTATACTAAGGCCTTATCCCCACTTTGATCAGCTTTGGCGATCACACCCATGCATTTGAATGGGCTTTTCCCCACAGCTGCAATCAGCTTTGATCACGGACGCGGGAGGTCGCACCAGATCGTGCCCATAGACATGAATGGCCGCATCCCCATTCATTCTCTATGGTCGCGATGAAAATCTAACCCAGATCCACACTCGGGAATCCCGCCAGGCAGGTTAATACCTGGAAATAATTGGTAAAAGTTTCATACAACAGTTATTGTGTAAAAGGTAGGAAGGTGTATAGTAATAAGTGAATACAGGTCCAGAGGCTGAGGTCATTATTGACGAGTCCACAATGTTTGTTTTATGAATGTAATAGAGAATGAATTGCATTTTCCACCCTGAACTATAGAAGATAATTGTAAAGTCCAGGACACCCCTTTAGTGAAAAGTTCGTCCTTATATTTTGTGAATTTCTTCTGAATGTTTGATGACATAGATGGATTCTATTGTAAAGAATTATTTAAATGGCTGACAAGTGTCTTCTGCTTCCTCTCACAGACGTATAAACGAGAAGTCGGTTTGGTGCAGCGGTTGGCTCCCCTGCTCCCCGCTACGTATTGCAGCAACAGCTGGCCACGCGGATTGCGTCAGTCTTCTGATCCATCATGGGGCGGAGCTGGAACTAGTAGATGTTAAAGGACAAACGCCTCTGTTTGTTGCCACAGAAAACGGACACTTGGAATGTGTGCAGGTCCTCCTCAAAGCTGGAGCAGACCCTAATGGAAGCCCACATAACCGCAGCTCCCCGGTATACCACGCAGCTCATATGGGCAGAGCGGATATATTGGAAGAGCTGATCAGGTGAGAATGAGGAATAAGCTGTGAATACTTTCTGGATACACTGTACGATGTTCCTTATTGTACATATTGTTTATGTGGCACATTACACGCTGGTAATTGTTATGAATGGCTGTCCACAGCGGCAGCAAATAGGAATATAGATTCTGAAATGGTTTAGCTCCTGCCAGGTCCTATGACGTGAGTGGCCTCCTAATCACAGTATTTTGTACATCGTGGATGTGTATTCTGTTGAAGTTAAAAAGATGTGAAGTTTTAGTAACTCTTAGGCTAACACTTTACTACGTTTTGCTAAAATGCGATAACATTGTATGGGTCACGTCTTGGTACACACCCCATTCACTTGCAAGGGGCGTATACCCACGATTTTTAGAATGCAGAGATGGGTCATACACACAACTCGGGTATTATAAGGAATTCCAACAAAACGTAGTGAGATTTTAGCTTTACTCTGGTCTTTGTTTACGCTGTGTAAACCTTAGTTTATTTTGGATAAAGTTGCAATACTGAGACCTCCAGGAAATTAGACGGATTGTCTTTTGTTCTCTTCAGTTGGGTTCTGTGGGGATGCAAAATCTTTTTTGAGTGAATTGAGACTAAACACAAGAACAAAGCCAGTCCAAGCATCTGTGAAGGTTCTCATTCATCCAGGTCATTGTATCTGTAGTGTAAATTCAAATCAACTGGACTTGCTGTGTTTTGTTTCTTCAAAGCCAGTCAGATGACTAGCGGAACATCTTCAAGAAACAAAACACGGCAGGTCCAGTTGGTTTGAATTAAACATAGAGATACAGTCCAAGCATATTCTTCTTGTCAATGGGTTTTATAAGGCAAGCGATGAGAGACCATATGGAACATGTATACAAACAGCAATAAACTGCAACAGGGATACCAGTCTTGTCAATGGAAACCTATGTATATTTTTTTCTGTCTGTGTTACCATTGGGGATTTGTAATCACTTCCTGTCAGTTTCACCAGGACAGCTAGTTAGGGCAAGGTCGAGATGGAAGTGAAAACCCATTATGGGTTCATTGAAGATAATGTTCTGCATAAGGACATTATTAAATCCAGATATTCACAAAACTTCAACTAGCTGACTTGAGTTAATTGAAAGCCATTGAAGATTACAGTGAGGTGATGATACAGTCTGGCTTCAATTAGGTGCAAAGTTAAGTCAAAATCTCTACTTGAAAAATTGGACATAACTTTGAACTTAATTTATGCAAAAACATCACATGCTAGAGCAATACTTTTTTTGTAATGTTCCCACAACTCTCTCTATATCTTCAGCAAGAAGGTTGATGGTAAGATGTTCAGGGGTTTTCCCAAATCAACCAGATGAAATGTCACCCCCATCCATTCTCCAGCACATTCTGTATCTGAGGCAACTGTTCTAGAAGTGAGGTTGGCATAGAAGCTACTCGGATGTATGAAGTCAGGCAGGTGATAGTTTTGTCTATGTGATACAAGGTAAATTATTTCTCACCTTTTCTATTTCCAGATACGGAGCAGATGTAGATATTGATCACCAGCTGACAAGTGGTTTGGGATCTTCCCCGCGCTGTCTCACATCCCTGTCATGCACACCTTTGTATATTAGTGCCACGTATGAGAGTTTGCTTTGCTTCCGCCTACTGCTGCAGGCTGGTGCCAACCCTGACTATAACAGTTGGAGTAAGGTGTGTGAGGCAAACTTTACGCGAGCATCTCCATCCTGTCTTGTGGAGGCCGTCCTCCGTCATGGCTGTGATCCATCCTTTGTTCAGCTGCTCATTGATTATGGAGCCAATCTGAGTCTTGTACGTAAGGAACCAAGTGATGGGGAAAACTCCAGAAGAAGAGTAAATCCAGAAGCCCTGAAACTCTTCCGGGAGGCAAGATGTAAGTGTGCTTGGTGTGTGCGCGCGCATTGCTCTATATGGGAAACGGAATCCCATCTGCCCCACAACAGACAACTGCTCATACAACTCCTTCAGTTAGGCTGGGTCCACCCTACAAATGGGGAGGTGTTATGGACATGTCAGCTGTGGGCTAACATTTCCAGTGGGATGGGAATATCCCGACCTGATGTTTTGGGTAGTAATGTTATAGAAAAGAGCCTGCAGGTGTTTGTTAAGATAGCCACATGTTTAGATTTGCAGCAGATTTTGTCATGGTGGTCAATGTGCTGCGAAATCGGCTGCAAATCTAATGCTTAAAAGCTAAATTCGGCCTTATATTGGCCAGCAAATCAATCTAAGAAATTACGGACATGTCTGTATTTCTTAGATCTATCCCATTACTTTGGATAGTGCTCAGCTGATTGTCCTCATCACGCGCGGTCGATCAGCAGCACATCTAAACGTGTGTGCCCGGCTTTAGACATAAACCTAAATTCTCACAATGCTTATTCTTCTTGTAGGTTGTACTCGGACCCTATCAAGTCTATGTCGCATCGCTGTGCGGAGGGCGCTGGGAAAACACAGACTGTCCTGTATTAGTAGCCTCCCTATTCCATCTCGCTTAGTGCACTACCTGCTGTATGAAGCCTAGCTAGGATGCAAGCGCACATCATATATACCACATCCTAGCACATTGCATGAAAAAGTTACCCTTACTGGAGGATTATCATCATGAAACCAGTGCCTTATGCCTTATTACACGTTACAAGGGAAGAAACTGCAAGCTGAATGTCTTTGTGAGATCCTCTTCTGGCAAACACTGTAAGTAAAATGAGAACCAGTAGGAATGATTATCGTCAGTTATATCTAGTGATATCTTCTGTATTAAATCCGGTTATGAAGGGCTCTATACCGTCCGTTTATCCCATGGGGCAGTGTGTGTGATGATGGAGCTCAGAAACAGTCTAGCTGTTGGTTTTAGTTGCTATTGTGTAAGGACCATTTCACACTAGCGGTTACAGCTAGCGATAACTCTACCACGGCCGTTACCCGTCTCTTGACGGTGAAACCCTGTGATTGTGCATATCGCTTGTGTCTCACATACAAGTGCTGTGTGGCAGGCTCTTTACATGATGTATGTTACTGTAAACATGAAGCCAGTGGGAAAGGCACACTTTTCCTATGGAAATCTGTGTACCATGCATTAATGCTAGCCGCGCTATGGTGCTGCATACTCTGCTAGTGTGGAATGACCCCATTCCAGAGGGAAATGGAGTCTGGTTGCTTTGAGCAGCAGTAGCCTCATATGTACACTTGCTATCCTTGTCACCAGCTGCAGTGTTTCAGGCGCCTGGCTTTACTGTTCACAGAAGAATATATTGTAAATAGTAATAACTTTTTTTTCTTCGTTCAGGGCTCAGTAACCCCCTGTTGTGGTGCAGACATGGCTGGAAGCATTGGACCATTTCTACGATACCAGAAATATTTACAAATAAAAATACTGGGGTTCCTTTGGTGGTGTTTTGTGATTTTTATAGGGGTGGG
>CM070039.1:33288126-33302431 GCA_036250615.1 Ptychadena robeensis | reverse complement strand
CAATGTAGGAGCGCTTTCAACTGCCATGGGTGTACCATAGCCGTCTCTAGATGGTAATTTAGCATTATTTTCAAGATCTTTGCAAGCTGAGCCCTAGCTCCTTGGTAGAACAATCAAACTAAACTTTTCTGGGTTATATTTTAGGTGTGTGATGCTCCATTATTTTGTGATTAAAGTGTAACGTGTAGCAGTGAAAAGGTTCCGGTGATCAGGACCACTTGTACCCAGCAGTTCTTTGCTGCGTCGGGCACTTGGTAGTATTGAATGTTTGCTTGGTATTGTGAAATCTGGGATGCAGTGTAGGGTCTCAGTGTCCTAAAATCCAAGTCGGAGGTTATGGATCTCATAATCTCAAAACATCAATCATAAAACATCCACAAATGGGTTACCACAAAACACTGCACATTTCACCAACAGTGAGTCCAGATCTAAATGAAGGCTTCAAATCTGAGAGACCAGGGCTAATGGCGTAGGAAGAAGTGCGCCAAAATTCTGATAGAGAGATGTCAATTACTTTGTGTAACAATCAATTACTTATTTACCCCAGGATGTGCTACCAAGATGCATTTGCAGCAACTTTCTGGGCTTACATTGTTTATTTAACACAAATGCAGGGGTGCCAATATTCTAACACTCTGGCCACAGCAATATATATATACACATATATATACACACATACATATATACACACACACATATATCCATAAACATATACATTCCGGAAAGCACATTGTATGGTTTGTAACGAATGTATTTGTATTGCACTGCTGCACATAAGTATTTGAACCCCTGAGAAAATCAGTGTTAATATTTGGTCCAGAATCCTTTGTTTGCAATTACAGAGGTCAAACGTTTCCTGACCAGGTTTGCACACACTGAAACAGGGATTTTGGCCCACTCCTCCACACAGATCTCCTTCAGATCTGTCAGGTTTCTGGGCTATTGCTGAGCAACAAAGGATTTCAGCTCCCTTCAAATATGCTCTATTGAATTTTGGTCTAGAGACTGGCTAGGCCACTCCAGAACCTTGATATGCTTGTTACGGAGCCAATCCTTGGTTATCCTTGCTGTGTACTTCGGGTAATGTTGGAAGACCCAGTCACGACTCATCTTTAATGCTCTGACTGAGGGAAGGTGATTGTTGCCTTCCATCCTCACCTTAATACATTGCAGTCATCTTATCCCCTTCACAGAAAAGCATGAGGTTACCACCCCATGCTTCACAGCAGGGATGGTGTTCTAAAGTTTAGACCAAAGAGTTCTACTTTGGTCTTATCTGACAACATGACTTTCTCCCATGCCTCCTCTGGATCAACCAGATGGTCATTGGAAGACTTCAGATGGGTCTGGACATGTGATGACTTGAACAGGGGAACCTTCCGAGCAATGGGTGATTTGAAACCATGACGGTGTAGTGTTCTACCAACAGTGACCAGCTACTCCCGTGTAGTTCTGGGTTGATTCCTCACCCTTCTTATCAGTGATACTCCACGAGGTGTGATCTTGCATGGAACCTCAGTCCGAGGGAGACTGACAGTCGTCTTTAGCTGTCCATACACCTTCAGATTTCTCTGTCAGATTTCCTTCAGATCAGATCTACCAACAACCATGTAGTATAGTGTCCTCCCTGATAGAATACATAGTGAGTGGAAGGTGTAGAAAGGTCCTCATATTACATGGTTTTGGTAAAACAAAATCTGATCTGAAGGAAATCTGACAGAGAAATCTGAAGGTGTATGGCCAGCTTTTAGGCTCTTCCATTTTCTAACAATTGCTCCAACAGTTGATCTATTTTTACTAAGCAGCTTGGCCATGACCTCATAGCCCTTTCCAGTCTTGGAGGTCCCCAATTTTGTGTCCGGTGTCTTTTGACAGTTCTTTGGTCGTACCCATGGTAGTAGTTGGAGTCTGACTGACTGTGGGGTGGACAGGTGTCTAAAGCAGCCCATACACGGGTCAGATTTTCAATCAATCGACTTAAAACGATAAATTTTTTAGTCGATTGATTGAGAATTGCCCACCTGGTTAAATCGACTAAATCTGATCAAAATTTAGTGAAAGTTCAGTCGTTTTTTGATCGGACTGGATGGTAAATTTTGATCGGTCGATTGAAAATTGGTTGGTTTTTTGAGAACCAAGTGTGGTCAACCAATTTTTGATTGATTTTCTTCTACCTATTCTACCTCACTTCTGATTGAAATTTTAATCGGACTATTTTGGATCGATTGTTTTGTGGATTGAAAAAAAAAAAAATCGATCAAAAATCTTGTATTACATATGGACCATGATACCATTTTATACCGACTTAAAAATGTATAGTTTTAAGTTGATCGATTGAAAATCTGACCCGTGTATGGACTGCTTAAGTATATATAAGTTCCGGTACTCTCTGAGTCACAGATATGGATGCTTACCCCAGTTACTCCTTCATCTGTCTGAGAGATGTGACGCAGACTCCTCAGTAACTGCCGCTCCGTCATCTCCAGACTGAGGATGCCAAAAGCAGTGATGGTGGAAGGCGATGGTTTCCCTGTTAGTGCGGTTTAGAATGGCTCCAGTTGATGAAGGGGGTAGTGAGGGCTGCACCCCATTCATTCTCTATGGGTGGCTGTATGCATGGGGAGTGGTACCCAGGGCCCCAGGCAGCACCTATCTTGCTAATAATATATGTTGAGACAAAGATCTGTCCAAATTGCATAATTTAAAATACTTATGACTTCCCTACAAATTCCAGAAAGCGCAAACCTTCCGTCCCCGGGACTGCCTGTACCTACGCTATGTTAGGATAAGCTGTAGACACAAAAGAGTTCCGAACGGAGAGCATCAATAAAACCTGGGTGGGGTTAGTAAACTTTCTAGGAAGGATCCAATCCTCAGACATGATACCAGTAGGTGCCAGAACATGTGATGTATTTCTATAAAGGGGGGGTTGTGAGCTGATCGGTTTGTGAATTTGCGTCGAGCAGAACAGACTAATATTCATCGCCTGCTCTTTCAGATCTCACCGCCCGCCTGTCTTGGATTAAATGGGACTGAAGTCTTCTGTGACCAGGTGCCAGGTTCTCACCAGTGACAAGCCTGGGATTAGCGTCTCCTCACATTCCCAGGAAATACGCCGAGTATGGAAATGGAAAAGTTACCTCACATGCAGCACAATGTCAATGTAAATTGTACACCTGCTGAACACATCCGAAGAACCAACATTGCCAGGTGACAAACACACACCTGACACATCACAGACTAGGCAATCCCACTTCACATCAATGTTTCTATAGATTACGAGTGAATGAACAACACAGAATTTTTGATCATTGGGGTGGGCATACATTCTAGTGATTATAGTGCATCATACCCCTGTGGGGAGACTTTACAATACTATACAGGGCAATCGATCTGAAGGTTAGGGGCATTTTGTTGCTGGAAACCACAAAACTTTTCATAAAAGATTAACAACATCTACACAATAATTATAGGTTAAAACAGGTATTACATTCCATTTCTTTAAATAATCAAGCATGACTGATACATGCATCGAGGACAATTTAGCAAAAACAAATTGGCACAAAAGCCGACATACAGTATGTGCACATGAACTGGTCGCTGCGCTTCGCCGTCTCAGCGGCTTTGTCAATACCTTCTGTGCCTACAGTGTGGTTTCTAGTATCATTGCCCTGTGTATGTAACACTTGCTGAGGTTCAGTTCCTGAAGATGATGTTCGGAGCAGGGCATAGGACAACTGGTAATGGTCAGATGTGGTGATCCCAGCAATCCAAAGCTACTGAAGCCCAGCTACTAGTAATTCTAATTCCATTGAAAACAAGTTGGCTGAAAGGATGAGGAACCCGTCAAATACCGTGCATTGCTCCTCCACCGCCAATCATAATGGATATTCTGCACAGTGTTTAGAGGTGTAGAGACAGAGTATTACATAATGAATTTCTGATACTATGATGGGGACAGGACAAGTAGGAATGGAGCTAGAAGAGTGCCAAGTATAATCATGTGTGTACAAGTTCCTCTTAAACCATCCACTTTTAGATCTCTCTGTCAGATATCCTTTAGATCTACCAACAACTATGTAGTGCCGGGTCCTCTGCAAGGTAGACTTGATGGTTTAGAAAGTGCCTCAAATTACATGATTTTGGTAAAACAAAAGGAGATCTAAAGGAAATCTGACAGAGTAATCTAAAGGTCTATGGGGACCCTAACTCTAGTACAGAATACCAGGCAAGTTCTCATGTTATGCTAATATGAATTCAATTATTGTTAAGCCCGCCATACACCTTTAGAGCACTCCATACAATTTCCTTTAGATCTACCAACAACTATGTAGTATAGTGACCTCCCTGATAGAATACATAGTGATTGGAAGGTATATATCACTGCTATGTAGTGCCGGGTCCTCCCTGATAGAATACATAGTGATTGGAAGGTATATATCACTGCTATGTAGTGCTGGGTCCTCCCTGATAGAATACATAGTGATTGGAAGGTTTAGAAAGGTCCTCATATTACATGGTTTTGGTAGAAGAAAAGTTGATTATACAGACAGCCTCAGAAGACCCCCCGCCTGCTTGGTCTACCATGGATGTCATCCTGTACAATGTAGGACCAGCAGCCCTGCACACAATGGGAGACAAGTGATTTGCAGGATTACTGAGGAGAAAAAGAGCGAAAATAACTAACGTTACCACCAACTCTGCCAAGCTGCAATATATTACACGTTTTTTTTTAAGCAATGTGTGAACTCCATTGTTTTGGTAAAATGACATCACTTACAATGCTTTGGTATACACCGACCAGACTGCTTAATCTCAAATAACTGTTCATCTGTCCTGGTAAGAAGAGTAAGTCGGTATTGTAGACTTATGGCGTCTTATTTCATATCTTAGACTGATGGGGAAGTTGATTAACAGGTGTCCAGAATACAGCCGCACAGAGTCCATGCTGAAGAAGTTTGCTGTATCCAAACATAACAATGATTGTGTGTAGGAGACAATGTGTTAGAATGTGACGCAGAAAAGAAGAAAAAAGAAGATTGTACAACATAATCCATTCAGGAATTTTGGGGAGATTCACAAGGGAACTGCGAGTGTTATCAGTTATTGGGGATGTGGGCTACAGAGGTCCCATTCCTTGTGTCCAGTCACTCCTGGACCACCTGAGATTACACCAGAAGCTGGGCTACAGAGTATTTACAGCAATTAGAATTTTGTCCCAGTCTGGTGGAGAAGCATAGAGTGCCAGCTGCATGAGGTCCAGCGTGACGTCACCACAGACTGATGATTTTGATGATAGGCAATCTACAGGGTATTGTTGAGAGGAAAATAAAAGACTTCAGACCTAAAAAAAACGCTGAAGGCCGCCATAAAAAAAATCTGCACTTCCATAACACCTGAACAATGCCACAAGCCGACAACCTCCATGCCATGTTGTACTGATGCCAATGGCGCCCAATCCAAGTATGGAGTGTGTACATGGACATACTTCTCAGCAGGCTGACATTTCTGTAGTCATGTTTGATTGGCCTTCTGTCAAATCAAATTTTCTGAGATACTACAATTTGAGTTTTCATCGGCCATTGTGCACAAACATAAATATGAAAATCATTGAAATGCATACTTCCTGTGTATTGAATCATATAAAGTATATGAATAACTGTACTGAAATAAAATATAATTGTGCATGAAATGTCTAACAGGTTTCCTCAAGCATTCTGAGCTTAACTGGAACCGAGGGGCCCAGACCAAACCTTGCAAAGCAACCTACACCAGTAATCCCCCCTCAGCCCAAAGCAGACAGGTAAGATATCAATGAGCGCAGTAAGATCGATTCATCACTCCCGAATAGTGTCATTGAGAAGGGTCACACTAAGGACCCCATGATCACTTGTGATTTTAATCATGGCGTGGCAATCACGTCCATTCATTTGAATGGTCTCATCCCCACTACCGCCCAATCGTGCCCAAGACATGAACACAATTTTTGAAAGCGTCCCCATTCATTCTTTATGGGCACAATCAGGAACAACCGAAAATTGCAGCTCCTGATCGTGACCAACGAAAATGGCAAGCGATCTCCGTCCGCTATTAGGATCGCAGGAGATCGCTCAAGTGGGGACATAGCCTAAAAGTGGCCATACACAGTTTTGTATTTCCATTCCATCACCTCAAAACCACACACCTCGTACAATCGAGCAAATCGAGCGAACATAAAATGTATCAAAAAGTGACATGTTGCTTAATTTTAGCCGATCGTACAAGTATCAGGTGGAAGCTTACTGAACGTGTAATAAACGCTTCCAGCCACAGGGGACTTGATGACGCTGCTAAACAGATGTAATCAATCGTGTTTAAATTGATCACGCTGTGTGGTGGTACAATCGATCACTGTTAGACTGACTATCGATATTGAAATCGCACAAAATGATCAAATCTAAGATCAATCATGCAAAAAGTGACCGTGTATGGCTAGCTTTAGGGTGAGAAAGCTTTTCAGATATTGCAATTCTTTTAGATAACAGAAAACTACCATTAACCAATTTGACAGGGTAGTGCACTTTCTACACCATCCGTCAAAAACTGCATATATTGGACAGTCTACCATTCTAAAGCCCCCCATACACCTTACAATCTTACCATACAATTTCTGTACAATTAAAGCCCCCCCATACACGTCTAGATTTTCTGTTCAATTAACTTAAAAAGAAAATTTTTTGGGGGTCAAGGAAATTGGTGATTGATTGTATGTTTGCCAACTGTAGTAACAGATATTTGATCAACTTTTTTGGGATCAACTAAAAGTGCAATGAATCTCAATACAACCAATTTTTTTTCCAATTTTAATTGTTTAAGGTTGATCTAACCATGTGGGCTGCCATAGATTTTCAATCAATCAACCAAAAAAAATGATTGAATTAAGTTGATTGGATGAAAAATCTAGACGTGTATGGGGCCTTTACTTTTCTTCTACCAAAACCATGTAATATAAGGACCTTACTAAACCTTCCAATCACTATGTATTCTATCAGGGAGGACCCGGCACTACATAGCAGTGATATATACCTTCCAATCACTATGTATTCTATCAGGGAGGACCTGGCGCTACATAGCAGTCATAGAATACATAGTGATTGGAAGGTATATATCAGGGAGGACCCGGCACTACATAGTTCTTGGTAGATCTAAAGGAAATTGTATGGAGTGATCTAAAGGTGGATGGGGGACTTAAGTCTGAGGCCTGTAAACTTCATCACAATAGTAAAATATTGAACCCGTTTGTGTTGTGTGGAAGAATAGCCAGAGGAATGACACAATGACACGTCTGGAGAAAACCATACAGTGTATAAACAGAAACTGGTCATGCCAACTGTCAAGCACGGAGATAGATGGGGTATCACTATAGAAAGGTGGACAGGTGCTATGCGGCAAATTGCGAGACAGCCAAAGCTTAACCAAAATTAGTCCAGACCCTAAAATGACTGATGATGCTGTGGGTCCTTAAGATAAATAAATACATTAATTGAAACCAACACTTAGAAGTCACAGCTTTCATGTGTTTTGGTATGTCTGAAGATTGGGCTGGCCAAGACAGACTGTTGATTTGGCGATTCCTGTGGCACACAGCATTCTCCGGCTGGATGTACCAATCCTCAGGAATATAGTCTCTTTTTCTCTATAATACTTTGTATGTGTCCTGAACTAAACCTTGCAGAAGCACCTCAAGATCATCACTGACCGTCCTCTAAATGTAATGATCGGTGGGAATCTGAGGGTTGTAGACTTCTCCAGGTCTCAATCTAACCAAAAAGACAAGTGTTGGACTCCTCAGGGAAGACTTCCTCAGCCTGTTGCTTTGCTTTTTACAGATAAAGGCCTTTTATGATTTTGTATGACCTCAGCGCCACCTGCAGATGTCACTCGGTGGGTGTATGGCAGGCTTTAGGATGTTACCAGCTCCTATCTGCACAAATACTGTATAAACCCGAGGCACCTAATTCTATCTGCAAAAACTGGGAAAACGCATTGACTCGGGCATAAACCTAGGATGGGAAATGCAGCAGCTACCTGCAAAGTCAGATAGGTGAGTTTTCAAAACAAAATTCCACCATCTCCAAATGTCCACAAGATGGCACTGCAGCCAAAGTTTTATTACATTTCACCAGCAGAGTCCAGCTGGGGCAATGGTTCTCCACCTTTTCAGATCCGCAATCCCGGACATAGTGAAATGACACTTCCTGAATTTGGAACACGGAAGTGTCTGTGCAGAACTTCCACATTCCAGCATGATCAAGTAAGTGTAATGTCCCCTTTCCCTCTTATTTTCCCACCTTGCTTGTGCAAATGATGTGCAGGGTGGGAATTTAGGAATGAGGTTACTCTCCCTCGTAAAAGCATGATGCTTTCAGTTAACATAGCGACCCCTGTAAAATGGTCATTCGACCCTCTAGGGCAGTGTTTTTCAACCAGTGTTCCGGGGCACACTAGTGTGCCGCGAGATGTTGCCTGGTGTGCCGTGGGTTTTTGACCCCACCCTCGGCCCTCCTATCTAGCTGCCTCTTATAGTATAAGTCTTATACTATAAGAGGCAGCTAGCATCCTCACAGAGCCGGTCCGTGTATAACGGGGAGGTGTTTTTGCTCTGCTGGTACACATCTGCGTTCCAGGGGGGGCACCTGCTGATGACGTACTTCCGGCGGGGTCCGGAAGTGCGCCGCGATTATGCGGATCGTCTGTGCCCTCCGATTTTTTTCATTAAACAAGTGTGCCTTTGCCCAAAAAAGGTTGAAAAACACTGCTCTAGGGTAGTGATGGCGAACCCATTGTACATGTGCCAGAGGTGGCACTTGGAGCCCTCTCTGTGGGCATGCAAGCTGTCAGCCATACAACAGAGGATAGAACTGCAGCCTATTGGCTCTCAATGCTGTCAGTTCTCTTTTCTGATTGCACACAGCGCCCCATACCCTCTCCTATTCTATCTTTCTAAGAAAGTAGAGTGTGTTTACATGTTTTTTGTGTTGTGTATATGATGTGTGTATATAATGTGTGTATGTGAAATTCAGGTTAAATTGCCATGCCGGCACTTTGAAACCCAAACCCCACTTATATATCTCAAATTGGACACTCGGTCTCTAAAAGGTTTGCCATCACTGCCTCAACCCACAGGTTGATAACCACTGAGCTCGGAAATGCTGCAGATAGAATACGAATACAGAAGAATGATCAGTGATAGGACCACCCACAGAGGCTGCCACCACCTGCGAACACCCATACAGGTAACCATGACTGACTCGAGTTTAAGCCGAGAGGGGATTTTTTTATACTCCAGTATATACAGCAGACATTTTTACTTTCACTAAATATTCTATCCAGTTGTTTTATACTTTGGTATCACGGCAGTTATACAGGATAACTCTCTCTGTCTGCTTTGTGAGTGTTCTGGAGGATTTGTCTATTGCCTCCAACATTTGACACCAGGAACTTTCCAAACACTATTGGAAAGGCATTTCCCCTAAATACAATCCATTTAATCCCAAATTTATGTTCTGTGGTTTTCTGAGAAAATACATGAGAATGGCACACATCACAAATCAAGCAATGACTAAAAAAAATATTTTCAATTTCACTCACCTCGCTTCATTCCAGACAGCTACAGCACAATGTTTTGTAGAAACCTAGTTGGTTGAAATGATTACATAAAATATGGATAACTGACAGATAGACTTCCTCAGTCAACAATACCTGGACCTTCACACAAGTCTTCCAGAGGCTCTAACCCTTCTTTATTATCTTAACAACTACCTTCTGTTCCCTCGTGGGACTTTAGTTGGAGTAGTGGCCCAATAGGTAACTATGAGGTAATTTTCGAGCAGAGTGGGAAACAGGTAAAATAGTAACTTTATTGGTGACCACTGTCACAGTACATATTTAACATAATAAAATGACCATGTCACAAAGTATACACAACACACAGATAGCCCCCTATACCGTAACACACATGGGGTATAGTGGCTATGACTAACAAACACAAACTATGAGCGTGTTGGGAAGTAAGGTGCATCGAAGGCTACATGTTTCGCCGGGTACGGCTTCTTCAGGCCATGCACACCTTAAGCTGTGTGAATCTTAAATGGTTAAAATCAACCTCGTCTGAGGTGGAAAAGAAATACCAGGAAAGGTCTTACGATGGCTTCGTGGGCGGCATGAGTGTCTCAACAGACTAGCAGGCGGATCCCGGTTCGAGTCCCACTGGAGTGCCCCCCATGGAGATGGACCAGAGGGGTGTGTATTCTGGTGTGGGTCCGCTGCTCGGGTATGCCGGTCTGCACTCTGCAGCACGATCGCTCGGTGCCCGGACAGCGGAGATCTTTATTATCTTCTTTGCAGAACTGAGGGGGTTCTAATGCTCCTCAGCGCTCTGGATCAATCCAGGCAGCGAAGCTGTGAATCCCGGCCTTTCGTACATGGGCTGAAATGGGGGCAATTTTATGCTCACATAAGTAGCCATTCCCAAAAGTTCATCATGCGGACTCCACCCCTTTCCCCCCTATGTGTGGCCTTCATAGTTATGGTTTTTATTAGATCTTCTATTCCGTCTACAACCTTGTACATGGAGTCTCACTTGTCACCTCTGTGCAGGGATCTAATTTGGTCCCATCTTCCTTCTCCAGTTGGACTACTTTTGGATGCCCTGAAGTTGAAAGAACAAAAAAGCAAAAATACACAAACATTTTCTTGGAGTCCATTGAAGGATACAAGTTGTACATGAGCTGAGGGTACATTGCTCATTAACCTGTGACTAATCTTCCAGGGGCAAGAGGTATACTTTCTGACACAGAACAGCTTCTGGTAATATGGGGCAATAGTAACCTTTTTTTTACTGTAAAACACAATTTTATTACCGTGTACAATTTAAAAAAAAACACTGGGGCCATACATCTTACCAATGACTTTTAAAATAAGCATCAATGGAGGAAAGTTGTGCTACGTTATCCCTTAAGAACATAAAAGTGGGCATCTGCATGTGTTCACCAACCCCAGATTACTCAATATGTGATGGAAGGTCAATACCCTAGAGCAGTGATGGCGAACCTTCAAGAGACCCAAACTGAAACCCAAACCCACTTATTTATCTCAAAGTGCCGTCATTGCAATATAACCTGAATTACACACACATCCATCATAAACGTGCATGAAACATGAAAACACACAACTCCACTTTCTTAAAAGATAGAATATGAGAGGGTATGTGGCACTGTGTGCAATCAGAAGAGAGGGGGAACAGAACTGAGAGCATTGAGAGCCAAAAGGCTGCAGTTTTTCCTCTGTGACAGCTTGTGTGCCCACAGAGAGCGCTCCAAGTTCCACCTCTGGCACGCGTGCCATAGGTTTGCCATCACTGCCCTAGAAAGTAACCCAACAAAAATTTGTATTGTGTATATTGAATGCAAAACTTTCCTTTTTTTTATGTACACAGCCACAAAAATTTTTAAACTACAGGATTACAGCTGATGGTTGCTAAAGTACATAATAAGCAATTGTTCTATCGGCCAATATACATTCAGCCCTCTGGTCCACAAGTAATGTAATGCACACAATGTGGTGAGAAACATTGTAATGTACAAGAACTTTTATTTACCTAATTTTTCTTTCTCTCTCCGTAAGACGCACCCATGGTTTTAAAGAGAAAACTAGAAAATACAAAAAAGTCAGACAGAGCAATTCAGTTATAAAATATACAGCATGCTCCAATCAAGTGGGTAATTTTTGGCTTAGCCAAAGGTAGTGGACCACAGCCTCCTGGGATGCTGGCCTTTTGGTCAGACAGGGGAGTTCAGGGTAATGTTTAGTTACACAGATTTCCCCCAATTTTGAGGGAAAGAGTGCATCTTATAGAGCAAAAAATATACCTTTTAAAACATAAAAAAACCCTAAAAACGTACCTGTAAGGAGAAATTTATGAAGATCCTTTGCGGCCCCCCTCTCTGCCTGTCTTGTCTTACCTGCCCCCCCCCCCCCCCCCCTCACAGAGATAGACAGGTAAATCTCCAATCTCAGCTTTTCATTAAACTGAATGGAACGTATCTTCTCATAAAAAAACATAAATGGCCTATAAAGCACCCGTAGTTAACCCCCGGAAGCCTGGCAAATAAATATGGAATGTCTCATATGATTCCAGGGAGCAGCAGGTAACTTTATTTTTGGGGCATTTTTTGGGAGTGCTACCAGCTCAGAGGTAAGTCAAACTTTAATTTTACATAGATATTTTTTAGATACACTTTAAATCACTCATTCTTGGAGGAAGACATGCAAACTTATACCATCCCAAAAATTACAAAAGGAGTCGAGAATAGGTAACATTTGTTTTATTTACATCACAAGAGTAACACGCTGCCATCATGTGGTAGAAAATACTGCACTGCTAAGAAAGTTCAAATCCATCATCCTTGTCACAGAAAATAAGGGAAAAAAAATAAAGACTTAGTCAATCAGTGGAAAAAAAAAAGTAGATAAAAAAAATGGCAAACAATACAAAATGAAAGAGAAAAAAAAAGTGTTCAGCTCCTGCAAAGGAACAGAAAAGTGGCAGAAAAAGAGCCCGAATCTCTGTAACAGCAGGCCGAAACCTGACCAGAGAAATGCAAAATGTCCCAAAGGGTTTCTAGTTATAAAACGTCATGACGGATCAGCTTTAAGGACCCGGTAAACAATGCATCAAATTCTCTATAGTCTTAATTTTATATTTATATATATATTATGTATATATATTTATATACATGAGCGTCTCGCCGCCAGAATATGGAAAGTCACACTCCAGACACATGTGTGATCCCTTCTTCCAGTTTGTATATAGAAAGCTGGCCTCTTGTGGGTGCAGAATACACAACCTCTCACTGGAGGGTGTAGGGTTGCTGTAAAGTTCTCAGCTCTATGTATTCTCTTCCTTTAAACACAGTGCGTTGGCAGCATGGGGTAAGCATGTGGACACCCCGGTATACAAGGCAGCAGTTGCTCTTGCCCTCTATGTGAGGGTCACCTCTGAAAGAAGCATACAAATCACACACACGGGTGGCAGCTCCTTGCCAGTGAACGTGAGGAGATGAAACAGGCAGGCTGTGTGTTCAGCATCTAATATGGCGGAACACCGGTGCTAGAGAACCGCAGAGCTAAAGATGCTGGGAATGATTCAATGTATTCCAATTAAGGGGTGCCTGCCCCACTTCACCTTTATTTCTTGTGGTGACACCAAGCAAAGGGTTAAAAAGCATGTAAAAAAGTCTGTACTTGCAGACAGTCAATAAAAAAAAAAAAGGAGGCTGTCAAAACTCTACCCACTCCCATCCCACTCTCCAAAAAATATTAGAGATATTAACACAAGGTGGTCACTTTTATCACACAATGGGAGGACACACAAAATGCCTCATGAGTAAAAACACACAATAATGCTTATACCGCCTGCGAACTTCATCATCACTGTTGGGAAAGAAAAGTTATACCACAGAGCAGACAGGTTGGAACAGTGAGAGAACTTGCAGCAATATGGCAGAGAGCACATGTGAGATGGACATGCCTGACTGACCCTGAAGGCTGACATATGGTACACAGTGTTTGCACGGGGCTGCATGACTGCAAACCCCTAGAATAGTGTTCTATTACTAAAATAAAAAATCTATCTACATACATCATGGGAGGCTTGACACCACTTCATGTTTCTTATTAGGCCCCATATACACTAGCATACAGCACATATATTCAGTGACATCCTATTTGCAGGCAGCCGTTGAGCCACAGGCAGAAGTCTGGGGGAATGTACGGTCGTCCGAAAAAAGGATGAGGAGTTATACAAATATCCAACTAGAACAGGGCTGGGCAAACTGACTGGTGGGCTACAATGGCTTCTTAATTTCTTTAAGGGGCCGGACCAGGAGCCTGTACTGGTCACCCAGCATAGGTGTGCTAACTCCAGGCATCACCGACATCATTGATCGCGGTGGAGTTGTGAGACAGGTACATTGTTTTATTTTTTACATTTCCTATACTGCTTTCAACAATTTTGCTTAGATAACTTTTAGAGGCTGTTGCCATGAGGATTCGCCCACAGCTTCATCACATGTTCACACCACTGTAATATTTCAATACATCTAGGCATAATGTACGTTCATTGCAGGGAATGAGTGGAGGGGAGCCAGAGTGTCTATTCAACAAGGTGACAGTTTGCCCATGTCTGAACTAGAATCCTAAACCTTTGTTTAAATATAGCCACAACATTGCAGACATTGTATTAATTGCTCTAGACATCTTATAA
>CM070039.1:33264696-33279374 GCA_036250615.1 Ptychadena robeensis | reverse complement strand
CACACAGACACAGGAATGCACGCTGTGATAGGGACGTCACAGAAGCAGTGCATTCTGGGGGCCCACTCAGAGCTGATGTTTCCCGGCAGGCTTAGCTTTCAGCTCTAACAAGGGACCTCGGTGCCGCGGTTCAACGTCACAGCATGGGTTGTGCTACCTCGGAAAAACTGTCTTGCCTGCTGTAAGATTTATTTTTTTTTCTTTTTGGACAGTGATTGCCCTGTCTATTGGCAGCCTGATGCTGATAGTGCAAAGTGACCTACAATGTGGTAGGTCCGCTTTAAGTAGTATTTACACTGCTTGTCCAAAAAAAAGTTGCCACCTAAAAAAAGTCACTCAATCTAAAATTTCACTGGGGCATTGTTTCAAAAAGCTTCTGCAATGTCACAAGATTTATTTCCATCCAGTGTTGCATTAATTTTTCACCAAGATCTTGCATTGATGATGGTAGAGTCTGACCGCTGCGCAAAGCCATCTCCAGCACATCCCAAACATTCTCAATAATCTATTGTAAAGAAAACCATTTAGATTAAGCTAGCCACACATGGTTCAATTTAGCGTTCAATCGACATTAGATTATATTTAGTAGTTCGATCAAAAAAAATTATTTTTATTTAATCGATGTAAACCACATGGGGAGTACGATTATTGTTCAATTTCGACTGAAAAGTAATTGAAGTAATCCAAAATCGTCAAATGAATTCCTCTTACAATTTTAGTTTCAATCGGGAAGTTAAAGGGAAGTAGCCACACAAATGGAGCCCAAAAAAATCGAGCCAATCAAGCAAAATTTTCCAACCTGACCGATCACTTTTCAATCGACGATTTGACAAAAATCTATCAAACTTCGATTAAACGCTATATTCGAACCATGTGTGGCTAGCTTTACTGTATTTTAGGTACTATGCTAAGCTTTACTACCTACCTTGTATTTGAATGACTTTCTCCAATGAGATCACTGCATTATTATTCGGTCTCTGTTGTAAGACAGATTCTGATATCGGCTCTAACTGCAAGTGAGAAGGGACACAGAAAAATGTTTGTCACAACGCATACCAAGATAATACAATTGTCAATAATATGTAAAACATAAATTTTTCCTTATATCATACTTTTAAGTCTACTTAGTACATTATGACTTATTATATTATGAAGTTACAAAAAATATTTACTATACTATATAAAATACTATAAGTAATTGAGAGCCATGCTGTAAAATGTGTTGTCTCAAGGAACATAGTCTGGCCTCTCAGTTCTTATCTCAGACTATTTTATTTCTTGACTGGGAAAGGAACAAACACTTAAAATAATAATAAAATAATAACTAGCAAGAGCTGTGTGCAACTCAAACCATTTAATTTCCTTTTTTTTTATTTTTAAACTAATTTTGGGTAAGTTAACCAGTATTTTTGGTAACTGGCCACCGAGTGGATACTAAGTATTTTGCCCCCCAAAAAAATATATATATATATATGTTTGGGGGTGAGGTCTATTAAAAGAAACTACATATCTATAATACATTAAATGAGTGAGAGAGATGGTCCTTACCTCATTACCTAGTAGAGCAGATACACAAGATTCAGAAGCATCACAAATGGCTGTTAAGTCATGACCTCCCTCAAGTGCCAGAATAACACGGCCTCCTGCCAACCCCATCAGCTGCTTTGTCAAATATCCAAAACCTTAGGGAAAAAAACACAATGTTGTCATGGCTTTAAAATCTAGATCATTCGATACTGATCAAAACATTGATCGAAAAGAGATCGGACATGTTGAAAAATGTTTGTCGATTGTACAACGATCGAACTAAAATCGTAGCATTTTGTTTGTTGGTCAGGGCGATTGTATTCGATTAACACACTTATATATGACTCTTTCATGTGTTTTCGAAACTAAAATCATCGATTTTTGTCATATAACGATCAAACTTTCCATGTGGTACTACTTTAGATTCACTTACGATTGGTGTCCGCTGAAAAGATCAAGATTTAAAATTGAATCGAAAATCGATCGTATCAGATATCTGGCCCATATCATATGCGGTCATCCCAGTTTTCGAGGGGGACCAATCAATCCTGCTCGAAAACAGGGATATCAGATATGAGCGTAAACCTCGGCCGATGTCCGTTGCTTTGCATGGAGACAGCAGGGTCTCCATGCAAAGCACCGTCTGAGCAGGGGAGACAGGAGTGCTATGTCTCCGGATCCCGATACCGGACAGCAGCACCAAAGCAAATACCAAAAACAAATTCACTTTTTTTCAGAATGTTACTTTTTATCTGCAGTAGTTAGCTGTCTTCACTCGAACTTTCACTTGTCACTATGTTAGTTAAGTTCTACTACTAAATCTTCAAATCTGATAAATCTGCACCCTTATACAGTACATTACAGTAATTGATGTTTTGTTTCAGATACTCTTTCCTTGATAACAACCTTACATTAACAATTTTAGGCCACATATTATAAACACAGGTTCAGTAGCATAGTCTATTTTAGGGATGAGCAAACTTTTTGCCTTGTGATCCACTATGGGTTTTCAAATGTGACATAGGAGCCGGACAATGATCCTGAGTCATTGTGGCTAGGACAGGATATTTAAAAAATAAAATATGTAAAAAAAAATAAAAAATAGAATCTTTTGATAGAGAAGCTTAAACATTCTATTGCAGCAAACTACGGCCTTTAGAAAACAATCTAAACACTTATCCTCTAGGTGTCATCTTAACTTATTTCAGGGAATGAGGGGAGCCAGAACGTCTTGACACCATGGTGACAAATGGACAAATTAAAAGACTAAAGGGCTGGTTTTAGCCCCGGACCTTAGTTTGCCCACGTCTGATCCTTACCATGTCTATGCACTTACATTTGGCTGATACTTGATACCCTCCTAAAGGAGAAGGATGTCCTTCAACAGCATCAAACCCTGCAGACACCAAGACAACATCCGGTGCAAATTCACGGGCTATTGGCAGCACCACAGTCCTAAGAAGAGGATAGATAATAATAAAGTGTTTAAGCTGTAATCATTAAAACAAACTGCAGATTGGTTAAAAAAATACATCTTCACTTCCTGAAAGGTGAAACACCCAAAATAATATCATCATGAACAATCTAAAAATGTGAGCATCTCTACAAATGTGGGAATGCAATACAGAGAAATTACAGTATAAGGGAAACGTATAGCCTTTTTTAATTCTAAGGCTTTATGTGCCCAGGCTTAATCATCTGGTTATCGGACAGTCAGATAAACAGATAAATACAACCTCAGTCCATAGGAATTCTATAGCGGCAAAGTAGCAGCCAGCTCTATAATAAGCAGAATTACCAGTTTGCTGGTCTGCAGCATTAAGGTCTATATTAACACAATGCTAAGAAGCAAAGTCATGCGCATAATGAAGTATTTGAGAAGCACCAGAAAAGTAGCCCATCTGTCTGCGAAGAGGTGTAAGACAATTTCCAACATTTGAAAGTTCATCATTTTATAGTGAGAAGAATTTTTCAAGTCTTAAGAAATTCACCGCAAGGTCAGACTGGACAGTGTTCAAAGAAACTCCCAACCAAGCAGGCATGCATATTAACCTCCCTAGCACACTGCTGAGGTCCAGATTTCTGTACCAAAAGTGCACCATAGACTTCAATGGTAAATTTTTCTTTATGTTGTAGGCCTGACACTTCCCAAAATATGTCTGTACAAGGGTCTAATAGACATCCTGAATATAATAATGTTTGAAACAACCAATTATGTAAAATAATTTTTTTTTAAATAAAATTAATGAAAAACAACACAAAAATCAGGGCACAAAGCTATGCTGCTATGTACTAAATATCACCTAAATAAAGTCTCTGGTGTCCCAGATGTGCCCATTTGCAGTTAACCCTCTCTAACCTGGTGTGATGAAACATTACTTGGAGGGGGAGGTGAGGAAGAGAAGAGAGAGGAGCTGGCTGCCTGCATGTCACATCGGAGACCCCGGGACAGCGCAACACCATAAGTATGCGCTGCCTGGTCCATCTCGTCCAGTGCGATAGAAGCAGTAGCAGCGCTGGACGAGATGCTGATGTCCTGACCGCTAGGGCGGTTAAAGTTAATGACAGGACAATTTTTAAAGACTGACAAGTGTAGCTTCTTTAAAAGTGCAGCAAATGGAAACATCATGATAGCACCACTTATACTCACAAATTTTAACAAAACAGTATGTATGAAAGAAGCCCTATGGACAAATGAGACTAAAATGGAGGTCTGGCCATAAGCCCCAGGGCCCTGTGTGCAAAAACCCAAATGAAGCATATCAGAAGCACAGTATTTAGGCATATTTTACAGTTAAATGAATAGGGCACCTTGCAGTCATTGAGTCATCCACTAATGTCTTAAGCTGGGAATAGACGGGCCGATTTCCCGTCGACCCCGACCCAATTTCGGTGGGCGGGAGTCATCACGAGAATCGTCCAGCACCCTTTGTGTGCCGCCCATTACGCCCATGCGATCCAACATGATGGCTGATTTTAGTCCAATCCTGCAAGTTGATGCACCAGATTCCTTGCCGACCTGAACCCGAACGGATGCGGGAACACGCATGGCATCTGATCGGTGGTTGGGTCGTGCAGGAATCGGCATGTCTATGCCCAGCTTTAGAGAGCCAACTGTGAGGCCATCCCAGCTACGGTGAAATCCTCCTAAAAACAGGGTCATGCAAAAGGACACAAGTAAACAATGACTTATAAGTTGGTTTAACCATCTACCTGGATCACACCACAAGTCGGTCACCCAGTGATCCGACTTGTTGCTTCATTACCCTGGTCCCCATTCAAAGAATCTCCCAGCGAATAGTGCACAGAAATGGCAGGATCTATGCGTGTATGGGGGGCTTAAGCGTGTTTGTTAGTGATCTCAAGGTGGTTGTTGGCTTTTTGCATGTCAATACATTAAATAAAGAAAACTTGTGCTTTTCTCATGAGTGTGGGGCTCCTGTACATTTTAATGTTTTGTTTTAGATTTTTTTTTTAAGATGAATGTTTAGGGGCTTTGCAATGAAATCCCAAAGCTAGTCTAAATTTCAAAAAAAATTTGACCATCTCAACTGTCTATATGTTGCATTAATCTGTAGTGCTGTTATGTACCCTGTCCATGCAAGGTAATAAGCCTCAACTTTGGCCTGCCTTCTAAGGATATGTTCTTCTGTTTTATCCATCTTGCCTTTATAGGCTTTAGGCTATGTAGGCTTTATGTTCCTACATGTGCGGCTGCCCACGGCGCAATTCTAATCGAGCTCTTCTGTGACGTGATCCGCGACCTAAAAACTCGGTTCATCGTGTTTTTGATTGCGGGCCGTAGCCGCCCGCGGCTGACAAGGGTTTAAAGTTTCCTAGTGCTTACATAGTAGACGAAGGCATCAGTCATTCTTTGCTCTGTCTGGGTATCTACCAATTTTCTAGGTGGGTTCCACTTGTAAAGTGTTTCATTGACAAAGGCGTTAAAATTCACACCACTACAGGAAACAATAGTGACGTATGGCATAGATGATTTAAGCATTGCACAGTGCAGCAGAAGTACATACAAATGCTATAAAAGGATAAATTAACATTTTGTTACCTGAATGCAGCCAAGTAATCCGCATCCCCCATAGGTGGGTCAAGTCCTCCGGTAAAAGCCACATTCACATTAAAACCCACACCAGCACTGCTCCCAACCTTTATGAGAAGAAGCACAAAAAAATATCAATCAAAATCTACAGAAATTGCAAGTGTGGGTGTGCAAATTCATTTTTTATGCAAACTGCTTACTGCTTCCGAGTTTTTTTACAAAACAAAATTGGGGCAAACTTTTTTCTGTGGGTGGATTGTTGGAAGGGAGGGGCTCCAGCTGCCGGCTCCCAAACATGGGCTCTGCAGAAGCAGAAGGGGCGATCCGCCCATAGATAGATTGTCTGTCTGCAAAGCCAGTGTAAGTGAGCGGGCAGCTTGAGCCCTGCTCCTATACATTCTGCAGAGAAACAAATACTTGCCAGCAGATCGTCCCCATCTGTGAATGTAAGTGAGGCTGCCCGCTCACATACACTGGCTTTGCAGAGTGGCACCAGGAGGTGGGAAAGCTGTCAGAGGTAGCTTCCCTGCCTCCTTAAGCTCCAAATCTTTTTTAAAAAAACACAAAATAGTAAATTTAGCACCTTATTTCAAGGAAAGAATACCAGAAGACAAACCTGGCGACGCCTATATTGCTGAAAATATTTTTTATCAGTTGATTTTTAAAGGTTAAGTTAGATTTATAAAAAAATTTAAAAAAGGTACAAACTTCTAAGGACCAATGTTATGTAACCTTCTGAAACAGCTAGAGCATCAGTTGTAGACTTAAAAAATGACTAATGAAAATTACAGGAACTCCTAACTGTTGCAAAAGTACCTCATCAGGAGCCCCACTTCCAGGAAAGAAGTTTCCGTCATCATAGCGATGGAGTGATATATAAAGGACAGAAGGATCACTGTAAAATGCCTGTTGGGTACCATTCCCATGATGCACATCCTACAACACAAACGTAAAAAATTTGTAAGTCATAATGGTAAAAGTAGATATATTAAAAATGGTTAAAGACCAGTTCATGGCTTCATGGTTCCACCATTTATGAAACCCCAGCTTCCTTCAGATTTAGGCAATAACTTTACCTTTTACTTGATGTTCACAAAGAATCTTAAGACACAAGATTATGATAACATTGGGTTTATACTACATTAAGTAGGATTTGAACATAGGGGGGAAAAAGCTGCATGTAAAAACAGCTTGCTTAAAGCGGTTCTGTACTGAAGGAGAAAAAAAAAACATGATACAGAGACCATGCTGACGGTCACAGGACCATCAGCAATACAAGCTCACTCCGCAGATCCTATTAGGATGTGAAGGGAGATGCCCAGTGCTTCTTTACTGAATCTAGTTGGTGGGCAGTCCTTAACCTCCTGGGCAGTCTGCCCAAGTTATCTTGGGGTGAGTTTAATTATCTATACTAATACTCAACTGTCTGCTGAATTCCCCTGGAGATTCTGAGCATCGGTATACCAGCTGAAGCTTCAGTACCTGCCCCGATGATGTCACATATGACGCCGGAGGGGCAGGGGGAAGGCAGAATTGACCTCAATGTAATGGAGGAGACTTCACTTTTTGTCACTGGTGACGCAGGAGCCGTGTTGGATCCTACCCGAGGGCGGAATGCATGAGTAAATGTTTTAAATAAACAGGTCCTTTAACATCCACATACCCAATCCACTATCAATGTCTTCTCCACATTAAATCTTTGCTGGAGTAGCTTGGCAGTAACAGCGATAGAGTTGAAGTAACAAAAGCCCCTAAAAAGTGACAGGAAAATAAAACATTATTTTATTCTTGCAAACTGAACTTGGAATTGTAAGATCTACTGTTATAAGGAGCATCAGAAATGTTAAAATGGTTAAGTGAAAAATAACTATTTCAACCTAAAAACAATACTAAATAGATAAAAGGTATTTCTTTTTACAACCTGTTTTTACTATTTTGTCATTCCTCTGTCTTCTAGAACACACTTCTGCCCATGCTAGGACTCCTTTCCTTGGGACTGAGAGCTATTTGTGGCACATGTAAAGCCGTGACGCAGGGATGTGGTGGATACATAACAGGGAAGCATAGAGTCCCAATAGTAAAGGTAACCTCAGCAAAGCTTAAAGTGCAAGGTGCCCATATTAAGGCTACCTTTTTATAAATTTTGCAAGTTCAAAGCATCAAGAAATCATACAAATGTAAATGCCTGTACATAAGATATTTTTACATTTACATGAAGTTCAAATTTTTTATTTATTTGCACATAAGCAGTGCCCTAAAATCCCTTACATTCTATCTAGCATTTTTCCTGAAACAGTACACTTCATGATATGTTTGTGTGACTAGGCATTCTGGACCCTATAGACTCATTGCTGTTGAATTGACTATTTCATTTGATCACTTTAAAATCAACTCTTTTTTTCTATACTAGAAAAGTTAACGAAATAGAGCAAAATCAAATGATTGGTCATGTTGGAAAGTTGTTGCCCCTTTTTATTCTACAATTTTTATTCTACATTCAGTGCTTAAATAGCATGAGTCAATGTATGTGTGGCTACCTTAAGACATTGTGTCTCTGACGGATTCAGTTAAGAAGTTCAGATTATGACACAAAAAGTGGAATGATACCAAGTCAGTAATGGGAAAAAATTATAACTGAATGGCAAACACTGCCAAGACAGGTGAATTCTGGAAGCTATGCCCAATACATCAGGCAGAGGAGATTTTTATCTTCATTTTATTTGTACTTGGCCAGTGCTGCAGGCTGTCCACATGCACTAGGGACATCAACCTCTATAAAAAAAAAATGAGGCTTTACAAAAAGACTTATTAGCTACCAATGTGTTTTGTGTTGTAGAAAGAAACTGTGCTAAGGTAAATAAGCTAAATCAGTTCAATCAGAACACCTGCAAAGTTGAGAACTTTTAGAAGTCACTTACATAGGAGTGCTCTCTTCAGCATGGTGACCAGGAGGGCGGACCACAGCAAAGCCATTCTTTGTAAAGATGGATACAAAAACATTACATTATAACTCATATACATAGATCTTGAACAGTGGCTCATAAATCATTTGTTTTTGGAAATAGGGACAGAAATAAAAGCTACAGTCCTGTAAGGGTTTACTGCTATCTGGTGCTCCAAAAGAAAAGTATTCCCTAAAATAAAGTTCTTCCCTGGGGATAGATTTCACCAGAAAAACTCAAAATTTACAGGGAAGTATCTAACTACTAAAGTTATATTTCCTAAGCCTGTTCTCTCAATCTAAATCTCCGTTTTGATGCTTTTAGTGAACGTGGCGACCCTTGTGAAATGGTCATTCGACCATCGAATGGTTTACGATCTACAGGTTGAGAATCGCTGATCTTGAACAACCTGAACATGATATAATTACCAAAATTGTTCACTTAAAACAAGGAAGCTAAAAAGAAAACTTCCAGAGTTTATAGAATTTGAACTTTAATAGCAAAGAGTTTGGGTTTTCACCTTCACATAAAGGTCAAAGCTTCATTCTTCTCTGATGCACATACCTTTAACTCTCCTGCCACAACCTTTGAGGCAAGCTCCACAACACATCCCACAGCTAAACGAGCAGCGCCAGAGGAATGGACTTCATTCCAAATAGTGTCACTGTCAACCTAGCACATAAAAGGAACATTTATTGTGTGGTTTAGGAAAAGAAACCTTTATGTTAAACTTGCATTAGTTGCTTAAACAGATGAAGATATTAAACTTTTTAATGATTATTAGAACATACAAATATCCATCTTTTGTTTTCAGATTTTCAATACACAATATCCAAAAGGTATATGCCTACTATGATTTCATGTGAAAAAGTCCTCAATAATTTATCAATAAAACAGTGCCATAGAAGCAGCCACACAGTAAACACTCACCCCAACCCCGCCACATGGGAGACGAACGAACATGGAGGTCAAAGATCCTGCATAAGGAAAGGGGAATGGTTAGTGCAGAGCGTTAGTAGCATTCAGCACAAATAAGTGCCTAATATACACAAACACAAAACAGCATTCTGAAGTCAGCAAAACAACCCCACACCGCTTATGGATAAACGTAAAAGCTATTCTTTTTTTTCCACTGAATTCCTAATATACAAAGAAAAACATTGGAATCAGATTTATGAATCATACTAAGATCCTTGCATTTCAGCACAATGATCAGACATTTCATCAAGACATTAACGTACCCTCCAGTTTTTGTCGATTTAAAGGGTTGGTGCCATAGAGCAGAGTATGAGCCTCGGAGTGGACCATCTGCAATTCCTCCAAAGTGGCTTTTCTGCCACGTATACACTGCAAATAATTTAAAATACACAGTCAAGGAACAGTAACTGGCCTGTATTAATAAACAAGGAGCATATAGCAAGGATCTTTTCAAGAAAGTGGCCTTCTTATAAACTACTTCTGGGGGGTGAGGAGTGGATGACAAAAAACAAATAAAGTTATAAAAAATCTAAACCTTCATATACTGACAGTTGAATAGCTCACCTCACACATGCCTCTCAAACCAGTCTCTTGTAACCTGGACCAGATGCTCTGGATTCTGCCAGCATGTTCTGGGTGGATATTTGTATTTCCACAGATGCATTGATGTTTAAGCATCAAGGTGTCATACACAAGACCTACAATATTTTTACATAGTAAAGTCACAAACAGAAATTATACCAACATTATATTACACAATTAACGTAATAGGTAAATGGTAAAAGTACCTGTAGTGAACCTGGGCTTAGTGGGAGTTTCCTGAACCGACATGGGAAAGGAGGCAGACGCTGGTGAAGACTGTGCCCTTGATAGAGGTCTGTGCCCACTAAAAGGCATAACTAACCCAGCAGCTTCCATGGAGGCCTGATAGTTCCTCAGCTGATGAATGCGCTGCTGTTCAAGCAGTAGTGTTTGCTATTGGTGATAGACCTCCAGTTATAAATTTATTTAGTGGCATAAAGAACTTAAACAAAGTAAAATAAAGTATATTACCTGTCTGAATAATAGATCTTGCTCTGCTTGCAGATTATTCTGCTCTAGTTCTTGTGTACTTGACTCATCATCACTCTCTTCTCTCTCCTGCTTCACATGGACAACACTGCCGATACTTTGCTCTTTGAGCTCGGATGAATGTTCTACATATGCCTCTTCATGTAGTGCCTGGTGTTCACGCAGCTCTTCCTCGGTCTCTTCAGGGTGACTTTCATGTTGTCGTGAAACTTCATTTACTTTAGGAATCATCTAGAAATAAGATGCAAAAAATTGCAATGTGAGAAATCTTACAAAACATAAGAAAAAGGAAATAAATATACTGCCATGGAAAAAACATGGAGGTGACCAGAGTGGTGCGGAAATCATAAATAAATATCATCAGATCCTAAGGTGGTTCTAACAAAAATCAAAACTAAAACACAACATTACACCATGTAATAATTCATTTAACAACGACTAGAACAGAAAGCCACACCTAGTGCAAAAACCTCTATAAAAGAAGGCCTGGAAGTTCATGGTATGAAGCATTCAGCTGTGTGTTAATACAAGGATAAAACAAATCAGCAATGATCTTACACAACTGTTGTTTCTGACCAACAGTCCGGAAAGAAGTACAAGGCAATTTTACAAACAGTTTGAGGGCCATCATTTTTTAGAGTGAGAAAGAGTATTCATAAGTGGAAAACATTAAAGAAGGAAGTCAATCTTGCCTTAAGTAGACAGCCAGGGAAATTCACATCAAGGTCAGACTGGGTGGCAATTGGATAAAAAAAAGCTACATCTCTACAAAGTTTTACTTCTTCACACAGAGCAGAGTGTCTTTTCACTTTCTATGCCTCAGCCTGCAGCACGCACATCACAACTGGGACCTGACAGGGGGAGCTAACCTTGTTGATGCTGCCCGCACCTCTCTGGTCACCTCCGAGACAGCAACTGTCACGATGGGGCAGATGAGAAGGGCTGCCTGTCCTCCTTACAGCTCCACGCTAAAATGCATGGGTTGTGCAGATACCAGCAAGTTGCATAGCCACTCACTATATCTTATTTTCGGCATATAGCTTATATTGCGCAAATGCTTAGAAATCCTGCTACAGCTTATTTTAAGGGGAGGTCTTCTTGTCGGGGAAACATGGTATATATCTAGCCCTGCATAGTGAGATTTGCCAGTAGAGAAAGTGAAGAAAAATGCACAAAGAAAGCAACTGCATACCTTATTAAGATGTATCTGCTGCTGCTGAAACTGCTGTTTGTGCTTCTCGAGGAACTGCTGGTGCTGCTGCTGGATGACCAGGTGTTGCAGGGCATGAGAGTTCTGAGGCAGAGGAGCAGACTGTGTTCGGCCCAATGGGCGGTGCTGACGTAACTTGTGGATTGTAGGAGAAACCCGATCAGTGGATACTAAAGTCTGGGAATGAAGAGGGAGTGCTCCCAATCCTAAAGCGGAAATATAGATCTGTTGCTGGTGTTCATTGTAAACAGAAAATTGATATGTGCTGAAATTGGATGGAGTTTTAACTCACCTGAAACTAATGGGCTCTGTGCATTGGGCTGCTCTAGCAGAACCATATGCTGTAAAAGTGAATTGTGAGAGGTGGTTCCATCAGAGCCAAGGTAAGGAGTGAGGTGAGCAGCAGGAAACAAAGAAAGACGCTGCTGGATGGTAGGAAGTGTAATGCGTTCAGTATCTTGTCCAGATGCACCCTGAAATTAAAAACATTGGTAATATAAATGTACAAACTACTATTACTGCACAAGTGTTTAAGACTTAAGTGGCTAAAGTTGATAAACAGTAAAATGCTGGATTGAAGATTTAAAAATCTATTACTATTCTGAGAAATAAGAGCACATTTTTATAACTGCAAGACTTATCTCATATATTGATGCTCTACAGCACCAATGGTTTTAATGGTATGCAAAATGACCATACCAGTGCCCACAACACATTTGTGCACTGTATGTTGTATTTTTAACAGCACATTTTCTGTAGTGTCACTACAATTGTTAGGCTCAAACTATAATTGTCAAAACCGCAATGCAAAACACAATGTGGTTTTAAATTGAGATCCATTGCAATTGCTAAGCATTTTGTCTACAAAACGCACTACATTAGGGTGAACATTAGACAGGTTTCCTATAGAAAACATGTACATTCATATCCCACACCTTGATTTGCCGTTTACTTTTAGGAACACAGTGTGTCAAGTCCACAGTGCCTTATGTAAAGTACAACATTGCGTTTTAATAGGCTGCTAACGAAGAAAAGACACAGGTACCTGCACCTTTTATCCCTAATGAATAAACATTTAACAGACTCTAGTGCTATTTTACAGCCATAATTCTTGGCAAGCAATGGTGGGTGCACAGATGAATTAGCAACAGTAATTGGAATCAGCAGCCAGATTGAGAAAAAATAGGCGGAGATGCCTAAAACGCACATTACTTCAATAAAAGAATAATAAGGGGCCCAATGATTCTGAACTATGGTTTACCAAGCACACTTAAATGTTCACTCAGGAACAGACATCCTCAGTATCCATTTCTTCACAGTGCAGCCAATTGTAAGATTTTATTTTAGTTTTCTGTTGGAGCAATTTAAGCCACATTTTTTTTCACAGCCTGGATAGTTTTGTCAGAAACTTAAAATAACTAGCGTTCCAGACAAATGCATTGGACATTAGTAATATAACAACATGAGAAGGATCAGGACAATATACTTGCAGGAAGATTGCCTATTGTTTGCATAAGGAAATAGGAAAATGACAAGCGACATTTCCAAAATAATGGTTCTGATTCATATCTAATTTTTTTTCATGAACACAAAATACAAACAATTTACATCATACCCACCATGATTTCAAAAGATAGATTCAAACTACAAAAGATAAATACAAAGCAAAACACAAAGGGCAAGTTAAAACCCTTCTAGTGAAGGTATACAACTGTACACAGCAAGGAGAATTGATCTGTTGAATGTGAACAAGAATTATAGATAAGCATACAATACCTTATTCTTTGCTATAAACATACCAAATGTAATCTTATAGTGTTACGGCCCCCATACACAGATCGAATTTTTGTTTATTTCCCGAACGATCATTTGGGAATCGATATGCCAGTAAATACCTGTTCGATCACCATTACTGACGAGTAATTGGCCAGGAATCGATTGTACAAAGTGATGTGTATCGATTTGCCAAATGATTACTCAGTGATTCTTTACGTCACCACGCTGTGATTGATCGTTTATAGTAGAGATAGTGATAAAGCATCTGTATATCCTGACAATATGCTTCTCTCATTAGCTCCCTTTTGACCTGTTAAAAACTACGGTTGGAGCACCAGTCTAAAACAAAAAGGTAGAAATACTTCTTTAAAAGCAATACAGCCCCCACTGCTAAGAAATGGTAAGCAACAGAAAGCATTTTGTTCTGGGGATTTTCTTCTAATCATTACAATGAGAATACAATTCAACCTTTCAGTCACCTAATGCAAAATGTGCAATTACTGTACGTACATTAGCAGATCCACTGGCAGGCAGTCCCAGAGTTATGTTGGGTAAAGATGGAGAGGTATAGAGAGGGAGCTGGGACACAGAGCCCTCCCTGTTCGCCAGTCTATGGGCCAGAGCAGCCTAAAACATAAGAGTAATCAATAATTAGAATACAACTACATACTAAGCACGTTTTCCATGCAACACCAAAAGCAAAAAAAAATACCTCTGCGTGGATGCCCAAAGATCCAGCAAGGCCATTCTCAGTGGTGATGTTGCTTGAGCTGTTATTGGGGGAACTAGGGCCTGAGCCAGGTGCACTATTACAAGCTGAGTCTAAAAGAACAATAACAATACAATAACATAGATGCAGATTTGCTTTAAATAAAACCAAAATCAAATTATTAAATTTCTACTTATAACTAACTTTTGAAAAAGCATGCACTAGACCAGTAAGCCACAATTACTGCTTGGTGAGTGCACAAATTAGGTTAAAACAAAAGCAACTGTATAAACTAACATTAATACCATTATTTATTAAGTTTACAATATGGAAAAATAAAAAAATATATTATTTAACCTCCCTAGCGGTTGTGAGGAGTCCAGCTCGTCCAGTGCTGACATGCTGAAAGTG
>CM070039.1:33232702-33252997 GCA_036250615.1 Ptychadena robeensis | reverse complement strand
GTTCTTCACACAAACTCTGGACGAGCTGGGCTCGTCACAACCGCTAGGGAGGTTAATATGCTAATGTATTGTGTCCATCCTTTGAAGAAAAGGAAGGCAACATACATGAACCACAGAACTACTGGCACTACTAGGAAACCAACACTGTACTGTAATGGCCAATTAAAGCAGAGAAAGGGAGTTAGGCAGAAGATGCTGCTGCATTTTCCTTAAGCTAGGCACCATGCTGTCATTGATCGGGGATGTCGGGGATCAATTGAACAGAAATCAATGTGCACCACATGGGCACATAGATTCCTGTTCAATGGGGACCCCTTCTCCCCAGCTTGCAGTGTGTGAAATCGCAACACGGCACAAGCTGGGGAGAAGAAGCCCATCTCATACAGCTGCCTCACTCACACAGCTTCCGAGTGCAGACTGCTGGCTCCGCCCCTTCACACTGACAGCCGGCGGCTGTGGAGGAGGCATGAGCCGCAGCTGTTTTAATACTTTCCATAAAGACTCATGTCTCCATGCAAAGTATTGGAGATTGAAAGGGGTCTTTACAACATGTTGGAACCCCGTTCAATCAAGTTCCTTCGAGCCCGCTCTATTGATCCCACCCGAAGGAAGACACACACGGGTAGGTTTGTAAACAGATTAGAGTACAATCAATCACCATGAGCGCGCAAGTTAATTGATTGTACTCTAATCTTTTTACAGACCTACCTGTGTGTGTCTAGCTTTAGTGTTCTGACCTTCTGATGAAGATAGGGCAGTTGAAGGCTCCAAGAAGAGGCAGGGCGAAGGGGCACTTCAAACATGATTCATGATTTCCCTTGAAACTTAGAGTCATGATTAAAGTTGAAGCTAACAATCTAAGTATTTGTCGCCTCAGCTGAATTACAGCGGTTTTTCAAATGTTTTACAGCTTCAGTCTTGAACTATCGGCGATCCATTCCCTTCACTTATACAAGCGTCTCTAGTCCGGAAAAAACATTTACTTCATTATCAGCAAGATTTAAGGCTGCCATACACGCACCGAGCGGTGGCCGATTTTGCCGCCGACCGATGGGTGTGCACACTCGCCGATCGGGGATGCCCACATGGGGTGACAGATCACGGTCACCCCACAGCTCAGCCGGCCAGAAAACAGACATGTCCGATAATCTCTGGCCGCAGCTGTTAGTTTCAATGAAGACCGGCGTCTTCATTGAAGCTAACGGCCGGCACACAAAGGGTGCCCGCTGATGTTGTCAGCTCTGGAGAGCAGTGTGATGATGTCATCACGCTGCAGTCTAGAGCTCATCCCAGCTGGTCTGTCTGCCCCCACTCGGTACGTGTGTGGGGGCCTTTAGGCTAGGGTCACAGTGGGCGCTGTAATGTTATGCACTGCATGCATTTATTTTTATAGCAGAGAAGTCGCTCGTTATGACTGTTTGTTAATTGCGACAACTCCAGGTACCCAAAAATCCAACTCCTCGACTCCGACTCCACAGCCCTGGTTCTCTGGACGGTCGAGCTGTGGAGCGACAGATATGTGTCGCCCCATGTTGGCACCCGCGATCGACGACCGCGAGTGCGCACACCCATCGGTCGGCGGCTAAATCGACCGCCGCTCGGTGCGTGTATGGCAGGCTTTAGAGTAAAGAAGTTCACCTGGGATGATGGCCCTGATGTCCGCCATGATCAAGAGGTCTCACAACTGTGTCCCTTCAACATCAACTCCAGAAGAAGCCAGGTCAGCAACAATAATCTTGGCAAATGACATCTCTGACTCTTTACCTCTACAGAGTTCTTAAAATCTAGTGCCGATGTTGACAATTTGAGAATGTGTAGAAATCTAGGTTATCCCTGGGTCTTCCAACGAAAACAACAGGAGTGGTCCGCACAGAGCCTCAATCCTATTAAGATGGTGGTCAAAGAGAATGTCTATGCTAGAAAAACCATTTGGACCAGCTGGAACAATTTGCAATGGAAGAATCAGCCAAAACCCCCAAGCAGACCAGTGCCAACTTAGTAAAGAACTACTCCAAGAGATTATTGTCAGTTGTGGCTCAGAAAGGGTACACGATTGACTATAAATGGCCAGGGGGCTTATCATTTTGAATGTCTCATTTTTGCCCTTTCTTCTTTTAACTCGAATCAACAAAATATCCTAATTAAAATTAGTGGACATTGTTTTTTTAGAATATATTTTTTATAGTGTATTTGTTTCCAAAAAAACACAAACACATGGAGAAAACAAGTGTTGTCTAATTTCATAAGGGGCTAATAATTTTAGTCCTGTATGAACAGGAGGAGTGAGCATTGTCCTTTGCACAGCTCTGAAAATGTAAACTCACCCCAAAAAAAATGATATTTGGTCATTACTGGAGAGAATGCAGGTAGACAGAAGGAGGTTGCAGTAGATCAGCAGTTTATAATAAATAAAAAAATGCTTATGACACAGAGGAGATCAGTCTGACCCGCTGGTCTCCAAGCAAAGCTTCAGCTGAGCCGGGGAGAGAGCAGAGCCGTCTCCGCCGATATCGGACAGCAGCGTGATGTCATCATCACGCTGCTACAGGGTTCATCGGACAGCTCGAATATCGAGTCATCTGTACCCTGCTTTAAGCCCACCATACACGTTCCGATTATTCTCCTGACCGATTTTTCGTCCGATCGTGTCACCCGATTTTCACCTAGGCACAAAAAAACGGAATTCGAATTATCACCGATCGATCAGCCTGTCACTATTTATTAACAGCAGATCGACCAAAATTTACGGACAGGTCCGAAGTGGTCCCGACCAATTTTTCGGGCGATTTTGAGAAATCTGGATCGGTCGCGTACATAATGCCGCATCCGATTAATCTCCCGATCGATTAATCTCCCGACCACGTTGGTCGGTCGGCAAAATTCGTATGAAAAATCGGAACGTGTATGGGGGGGCTTTAGACATTGAAAAACTGTGGGATGATCTGAAGAGGAGATGATCTTGCAATCTGACAGATTTGGAGTGTTTCTGCAAAGAAGAGTGGGCAAATCTTGCCAAGTTAAAATGTGCCATGCTGATAGACTCATACCTAAAGACTGAGTGCTGTAATAACATCAAAAGGTGCTTTGACAAAGTATTACACTCTTATGCATCCATATTATTTTATTTTTATATTTTTTCTTCTCTCCACCTAAAAGATTTCAGTTTATCATTTGAGTGGTACAGTTTATAGGTCACATTAAAGGGGGAAAAACACCTGAAATTATGCATCTTTGTCTCATTTTTGTACAGCACAGGGGGTGTGTAGACTTTTTATATCTACTGTACATAAACACTCAAAATAAAGTTCTAAAACTTGCTCTCTTTTCATTAAATATACAAAAAATTTTTTTAAATGCCTGTTGATCCTGCTAGACATTTAAAGAAGTCCTACTTTTTGTTTTCTTTTACTGTATTATTCCATTGAGCTTAATTATCACTCCCAGTGTTCATGTGTACTACAGAACACATACTCCTTCTGTTGTGGGCATAAGGAAGGATTCTGTAGTTTACCAAAAGAACAGGACTTGGCTAAAACTATTCCACCCACAAAATGTGTTGTAAGCCTACAAAAAGAAATCAGGATAAAGCAGGGTACAGCCGGCTCGATACTTGAGCCCTCCGATGTTCCCTGCAGCAGCGTGATAACATCATCATATCGGCGGAGCTGGAGAGACAGCTCTGTTCTCCCCAGCTCAGCCGAAGCTTTGCCTGCAGACCAGCGCTCTCTATGCAAAGCATCTGACATCGGCCGTATTTACGGTCATGTCCCATATGGCTGTTTTCGAGCGGGATTGATTTGTCCCGCTCGAAAACAGCGATGGGAGCATATAATATGGGCCAGATAGATGGCCGTGAGTGCGCACGGCGCTCGAAGCGGCCATCAATCTGGCCTATATCTGCATGTCTGTACCCTGCTTTAGAGAACATTTCTTCTGTCAGATTCACAGATATGTTTCAGTATTGTTTATAAAAGGGACAAAATGTGTATGTACTGCAGAAAAGCAGAACTGGTATCGCCTTTGACAAAGCTGACATCCCAACCACAAGAATCCAAAGCCCAAGTGTTTATCATTGGAGGACGTTCACCCCACAATACAATAAAGAGACCACTAATTTGAGATAACAAACCTACAGAGAGCAGACATTTATGTATAGCAGTCCAAAAAATAAACCATATGATTGCTATAAGCCATGCCTGACAATAAGCCAGCTCACCTCTGCAGTGTGGCTGGTGGGCGGCCATTTACCACACATTGAGATTTTCAAACTTGCTGACAAATATTTGAATGATAACAGAAGAATTATTCTCTCTTCAGCATAGTTCAGATGAATTAAAAACACAAAAAAATTTAAAACACAAAGATTGCAAAGACTATGTCCCAAAACTAAAGCTATATCTGTTCATCAGTGGCCAGCCTAATATAAGGTTAGGGTATGTTTATACATGCTGAATCTGTAGAGAATTTAGAGATAATCCATTAAGTAGTTTACCAAACTGCTTAAAGTTTCCATTTCTACTAGCCATGTGCATAGCATGTCATCAGTTGTTTGTACCAGGGTTACAAGTTTAAACCAGGTGTTTATACAACTTTAGCCATGTGTCCACTGCGGTTTCCCTGCGGTTGACCATGACAGTTGACTTGTGCGGGAGCCGGCCCTAATAATTACCATAACAAAGGGTCTTGCAGACATGTTAATTCATCTCAAATGGACGTGTCTCTGGCCGCACCACAATGAAGATGTGGCATACCTCGATTTTTGAAACAGTGCCGTGTGTGCACCACTATGGTAACGCAGGGTGTATACAGTGCCATTCATGAGAATAGGGAGAATGGGGGCAGATGCATGGCCACCACGGGGAAAAAGAAGCTATGGACACAAGCCCTTAAACCGGTAATTGTGAGCAAAATTTAAAATCAAGAGTTGACTAAAAAATCACAAAGAAATCATATTAATTACTATGGGTAATGGCAACATTACATTTCATTCTAATTAAAGGGAGGGGGATCTCAAAACACCTTAATTGCTGATAATGGAACAATATTAAATAATTGTGAATGCATATCAGCTCAAGTTATTAAAAGATTTATATTTATAAAAGAGCAAAGAGGTTCCTGTTGAGAACTAATGATACCATGTGCATCAATAGAACACCTAAGCCATATTAAGAGTGGAAAGAAAAAAAATCTATTTGGTTAAGAAAGACAGGAGAGAAAAACACGTAGTTTATTTTCTGACAGCGGTGCGCACACAGATGCAGTAAAATGCAGGTGGATGGACTCACCAGTGCTTGGCATGTGTTTAGCACGAGTCTGCGTTATAAGCTCCACTGGTTGGTCCCGACCAGATATTCCATCTGCAGAGAGAAAAGAACGTGGAAATTCAATGGATGGTTCATCAGCGTCAGCTAAATAAAAGATGGAAACAGATGTACAGTACAATAGTCTTATGAAAAATGGAGGATCTCTGAAGGTATACCATGAGAGAAGAAGAAGCTGTATCATGACTGAACTAATAGGAGCATGTGTAGTTCTGCTGTGTGTGTGGCTGACGATCCATGAAGATCCTGTGTCAATGTCTTTAGAAAACATAAACTAAAAACCAATGAGTGTTAAGGATCGTCTGTTCTTTATAGGTGAAAACCCCAAATATGATGTCAGCGCAGGGAGATTTGAGGGGGCAATTTAGAGTCTCCCCGATTGATATGTTTATTCATCATGTAATTTTCATGCTTTCCCTATACAACACCTGCCCGGTCCAATTTGGAATTAATAAAACGTCTTCTTCGTTTTGAATTTAGAGAGGGAGACTTGATGAACGAGAGCCTTGAGGCAGAAGGAGGAAAGAGAAGCAGAAAAGGCTATTCATTCTGGGGCAGTTTGATGACAATACGGTGCAGCTGCCGACTGGAATAAAAACCCAGGAGGCGGAGGCTATAAATAGATCCGAAAGAGACGGCGCAGGGAGCCGACAGATTAAAATGCAGAAACACGTAGAGCAAGGAGAGCGTGCAGTTCCCAGGACTTCACAGCCAGCTTTCTACAGAAGAAAAGAAATCCAGTGTAAAGGACAGCAATGAAATAAAGCCATAGGAGGAGGAGGAGGAGGAGGTGGAAGGAATGAAGAACGCTCCTGTGAGAAAAGCTTCATTCAGACCATGGCTAGTAACCAGCCAGCAGCCCTTCCTATTCTACATGTAAGAGGCATGGGGGTCAATGCAGCATCAGAGTAAACACTCTGATCAAACAGTGTGGCACGCCATCAAATGTATACAAATCCTCACATCTGAGCTAAAATGTACATGTATAATGAAATAGCAGAAAGGCTTAAATATACTGGTGATGGAAGCCAATCTCACTGATTCACCGACTGGGAAACCTGTTGAAATTTTAACACCAACTTTAAAATCATTACAAAAACCATATAGAGGAAAAAAAAAAACTTATTTTTCGGACTATGAGACGCACCTGACCATAAGACTCACACAGTTTTTAGAACAGGAAAACCAGAAAAAAAATATTTGAAGTGTTCAAATCAATTGGGGGGAAAAAATCCCCTGTAGTACCAACTTCAGCCACAACTGAAAATTGTGTCACTAGAGAGCACACATCATTGCAAATCATCATCTTCCTCACACATGGGGAAGGGGGGTGCTGCTGAAGATGTCTCCCCCTCTAGGCTGTGTGTGTGAGTACAATTTTCCCACATACCTCTCTGCATTGCTTATATCAGCAGGGTTCCTCAAATATAAGCAATACAGCCGAGATGGGAGATCTGGCTGTGTGCAGATCTCCCATCTTCCGGGAGAGCGTGGATGCTGGCAGGGAGCAAAGGTGCGACCACCTGCAGCAGAGTGGCCACACATTCGGACCATAAGATGCAGGCACTTTTCCCCCACGATTTTGTAATAATAGTAATACCCCAGAATATATAATAAAAAACCTCACTACCAAATGCAGCAGATATCTGAATCCAACATTTGTTAATATAGAGACAAACTAATTGGATTGAGGCAGTGTAAAAGTTTACCCAAACCACAAATAACCTGAAAGATCATTTAGAATTTAAATGTATAACTAAATAGCAGAAAGGCTTAAATATGTGATGGAAGCCAATTAAATCAATTCACCGACCCAAAAACCTGTTGAAATGACAAATAACTAACCAGACAGAATACAAGTACCCCAGAATACATCATAAAAAACCTCACTTCCATATGTAGTTATCTGAATCCAACATTTGTTAATAGAGACAAACTAATTGCACTGAGGCAGTATAAAAGGTAACCCAAACCACAAATGACCTGAAAGCCCTGTGAATAGCTCCATGATAAAACAAAGCACTCAAACTATAAGCATTAAAGACATGGAGGCATAACAATACCCTTTCTCAACGCCTCTATTTTATGGCCATCTGAGTAAAATTCTCCTGACAAGTCAATGAAAAAGTCTAATCTCTAGGATTTATTGCCACCTTCCTATAATAACGTCAAGTAGGGAATTCAATTGCCCTGGTTAGCAGGATGGAATTTTTACTAAAAGGGCTTGGTGGGGGTATGCTTAAGAAGGACATAGAAACGGCTGCAACAATGTCTTGACTTCCTTCTCATTACAAAGTAACATAAGTACTGTGTAAGTACCAGACTAGACTGGCATGATTATTATGAGCACTGAACTTCACAACCATCAGGGAGTTCTCATGCCTTCTTAACTTTACTAGTTTAGATACATACGCAATTAAAGTTTAGGTTCCTCTACATTTTTTTCCCACCCAGTGTCTGTTTGCTCCAGTGCACAGAACTTTATGGCATACACAAGTCACAATCATAATTAAAAATACAAAATACATGACAAAGGAACTACTACAGGATCAGAACGGCCAGATGTTAAGCGTCAGTAGCAGGCATTTTCCCTCTTTCCACTGACCTTCATACGGTTGAATAATATAGAGTATTCTATGGGTAGGTGAGGGCATTGAAAACAGAGCTAGAAGTATCCCAGCCAGGAATTACAGCACAGTGACCTTATACCTAGAGATTAAAGAACTTAGCCTGTATCTGGACTATAGCATCTATAAAAACTGGCCTGAAGAGCAACCTTGTACTTAGGAGTCACTTAGGGCTGTAGCACCTAAACACACTTCCATTTTTAATTCTTATATACAGAATTCACTCAGGTATTCAACCAATTATTGATGAATTTCAAGTTAAATATTAACATTATCCTTCAAACACTGTAATGCCATGAACACATTCTTAGAATTATAGGAAGTCTTTCTATAGTGTCATCGCTGCAAAGACTGGGCCAACTACAAATGTGAGGCTATAGATTTACGCTAGCCATACACATGTCTACTTTGGCTTTGAGGATTTTCAATTTGAAATTCAAATATTGACTGCCTATCTAAAAGCAATCAATGGTACTACCACACAGGATACAAATCAATCAAAATACTTGAAAAAAAAAACTGTCCGACACTTATAGAATCAACAGAAAATTTTCAATCTGAAAAGCTTATACTTTATGTTCAAATTACAATTATTTTTAGTCAAATCGATTCAGTTAAAAAGGAAGAAATTTCCTATTGATCAAAGGAAAGATATATATTAAAGGTCGCTCAAACAGAAAATTTATCCTTGTTGGACCAGCTTAAAAGGTGTCCATAGAGTCAGAATTTCTTTTAATTAAGACAGCAAACCAAAAGCATATTCTCAATACAAGCAGGGGAACCATAAAAAAAGAAACTATGCACATAGATAAAAATATAAAAATCACAAAGCAGGCCTTGCTTGAGAACTGTGCCATAAAAAAAAAACATTTCTTTCAGACTTGGCTTCTCAACTCTCAACGGTAATAAATGACTGGTGCTGATCTTGCTGTAAATTCTAATGTTTTATTACAAGGCAGAGTCTGGATCAGGAAGAAATTGACAGAATTGGTTCGCTCCATTGGTTCTCTCTGCATTGATGGGAGGACAGGGCTCTACTTTAGACCATCACATATTGGGGACAGTGACACCTGCAGGATAAGGGCAGAAACTACAAGTAGACAGACAATCACCCCCATGTCATTGTCTACTAACTAGAAAGACCGCTTATTTAAATTTTTTAGCAGAATCTCTATAATATGCTCAATAGGGGCATTTTTCAACACAATACCAGATAAAGATTTGACAATGCCATCATTATGTTTACTGCAAGTAGCAAAGAGCAGAGAGGGTGAGACTCGGTCTGTACCTACACGTTACACAACTATGTTGCAGGGGGAACCCAGAAAAACAAAATGCCAGATATAGAATGCATTATATATGTCGTCTCATATTTTGCATTGTTCTGCTTTAAGAATCCTGTGAAATATCAAAAAACTCTTTCCTTTAACACTTGGCTCGGCAACAAGTCTTTTCAAAGTGGCAGAAACCAAGAAGCTTCCATTATCCGCCATGTATAAAACTGATGTGAATGTACATTTTTATTACAACACAATTGTCAAGATAAGCTGTAGAATTTGTATTATAGTTTTCTCCCTATTTGTTTGCTTGCTAGTTGTACTTTGTATTGTCTATCTTACAGAACCACCGAAAATAACCAAGAATATTTAAACCCTTAAAATTGGTGAATGAGACAGTAGAAAGAATTCCTGACCTACAGTGCCTCAAATCTACAGCCCCCCTACCATCACCAGCTGGGAAAGCCTTCTACACCTGCACTCCTAAGTCAAATAGGTAAATTTTCCCAAGAAATTCCAGCATCTGTAGTAACAATTCTAATAGCGTCCACAAACTGGCACTTCCGCTTGTTTACATTTCACCAGCCCGAGTCCAGCTCAGGATTACCACTTTCAGTTTTTTTATCCCAAGCCGGTGAAAGAGTGGAGCACAGAGCTGAGCTGGCAGCAGCTCTATGTCAGAGGCTGCAGGATGTCACCCACCCTTCAACATCACTAATTGTGCCCACCCACTGGGATCGCCAGCACCCTCCCAGGTTGGGAACCACTGTTCAAGGGGATGTGGATGGGTTGCTGTTGGAGCAGCATAATCAACAACATAGGCCAAAATTAGTTCAAGTGCAGTCCACAGCATCTAAAACGTATCAATTTATTTGTGGGAGTGGCAATTGTAAATAACATATCAAAGCATCATTTTTAAAATCTTAACCACATCCTTAATATTCATAATTAAAAGACGTGTCAACATTTGCTTGGAGGGGTTCAATAGGGTGCATGTGGCCCAGACCAAAACCAACAAAAGGATAGACATTCAGGCAGTGGCTGCAACAATTCATCTGTTATTATAGAAATAATAATTAACAATTTATTTAAAGCAGATCTAGACTGAGAAGTTAAGCTAATGCTAACCTGGTTATAAAAAGTATTCTTACCTGGTTACTGTTCAGATCCTCAGCCTATAATACCTTCTGAATCACTGACCCAGACGGTACATGCAGCTTAGATGGTTAGATGGTGGAGGATCAGCATACATATCAGTTACGCTTGTTTCAGCTGTATGACAGAAACTACTGAAGCCACAAGATCACCCTTACATCCGCACAATTATAGCATCGATTAGAATTAGTTCAGTAATGCAGTATTTATCCCCCCTCCCTGTTATGTCTACTTTTACTGATCAGCATCACAGAACAATGATAATACGTTATCTCCTTATTCTAGAGAAAAAGAACAAGCTTACAAATGTAGGACTGACCCCACCTGAGGGACTGTCCTATATCTAGCGGGGATTAGAATAAAAATGGCTTCATATAACAGTTTTATGTTTTCACAAAGGAAATAGATATTTATAGCTACAAAGCCAACAATGAAACATGCATTTAATAATGACCACCATAAACAGGAGACAAGCCAAAACCACCTGCCTGCTGGGGAAGCGGCCTCTCGCCGGCTCTGCCCTCGGTGGGAAGAAATAAACACTCGTTTTCTGAAAACGGTAATCTCTGCATCTCTCTGGCGGAAGCTCGTACACACGCTGTGTTCAGCCAAAGCTATTTATAGAGTTCCCCACAGACTGGACATCACGTGCACCGTCATGGCATTTTAATAAGCCTTGCATCAAAATACACCCTGCTTTGTAATGCACAAGAAGCTTTTCATATATAGGGCACAGCTGGCATGCACTAGGATGTAAGAGTAAGCTAATGTATAAATGGTACAAAGACATAAAAAATAAAACAGCTGCAGATTCCTATTCATATCTTTAAAGAGTGTATAAAAAAATGTATGTGCTTCGGCACACCACGAAGCAGTGATCTCGAACAGGCACTTTGTTTTATATGATATACATTGCAGAACAGTCGTGAAAAAGATCATGTAATCACTGGAGGAAACTGATTCAAAAATCCTGCCATATTACCCTAAAAAAACTAGCTAAAAAAGGACATTTCTTTTTACAAATACATATTTTAATCCATTATTTTTATGCTATTCTGAGTTTCCTTCTCCGAAATCCTCTGCAAGTGCTGCCCCAAAACTCCTGGATCCTGGTCGATCTGACCAGGTGGGCACACCCGATTTGCGGCCGGGCGGGAACACGAACAGAGGTCAATATTTTAGGCAACTGAAAGTAGTACTATTATATAACAAAGCTAACTTGGCCACAAAGAGGTAAACGGCATAGTTACAGAGGCTTCATCTAATGGGGTTCTATGGCTGAAATGCAATGCCAAGCGTCAGATGGAGTGGTGTAAAGCATGACACCACTGGCATCAAAATAAGCGCGTTTTATAGAGTGACTAGACTCTACCTGGCAGGATGATGCATGAGTTGGAGTTTGAAGGATGCCAGAAGAATATCACCGGGCTGACTGATCCAACTGCAAAGTTGGGTGGAGAAGGGATGGTATAGGGTTGTGTATTAGGGGTTGTGCTAGCCCATACTATGACATTTTGTACAATTGAATAGTGCCAACTCTGTGCAAAGAAGGTTTAAAAAAAAAAAAAAATGCAGGGTTGTACAAGTCTGTTGTACCAGAACGTCCTGACCTCAATCACTTCTAACAACTTTTGGGGTGAACTTAAAAAAGAGATTGAGTGCCTGACCATCACGAATGCCATTCGGGATAAGGGGCAAATGGCCCCATAAGAAAATACTGCTTAATCTTATTGAAAGCTTTCTTAGAAAAAACAGAGAGTTTGGAGTTCAAGTGATACCATTTAATGGCTAACTGAAGTCATTAAAGAAGCAATCTTTCGGGATGTCGCAGATCCCTTCTTCAGGCTGATACAATTCTAGTTTTAGAAGCTCACATTTATAACAAAAAGTTACAAGGACATAAATATTGTAAAAAAACAACCAGAATTGTATTAGCCTGGAGAATGGATCTGCGATATCCAGAAAGCTTGCTTCTCTATTGACTTCAGTTAGCCAATAACCGGTATCACTTGAACTCCAAACTCTCTATATTTATCGATGGCTAACACGGTACAACACTCTTTTATTATTTAGAAGAAACAGAAATTACATTATGGATACCTGTTGATTTAGAATGGAGATTCATTAATGTTTAAAGGTTAATGTAGCAATAATTGCTTACTTTTTTCCCAATATTTTCTATCCTATTTTTTCCTTTATATGACCTTGCGGACAAAAAATGGATGCAAAAATGTGGGTAAACTATTTTGGGAGTACACCTTGTAACATAGTTGTATAGCCTCTTGATCCTGCCATGCAGTGTCTGCTCTTTCTTAAACAGACTGAACAAAAGTAATAGGCTTTAGACTATTCCTTTACCTTAGGGGTGCTTACAATGATCGATTTATATAGGTAAAAATCGTTCTATTTCATTTAATTATCAGATATGTTACCAGGAAAAAGGCTTCACTTGTTGTATACTTGATAGTGGTAGTTGATCAATCATAACCTCTCCCCAGCATAACAAAAATGGCTACATTCCCCATTCACAGATACATTGAAGACTGAAGAATGTGAAGCCAGCCTAATATGCCTTGGCTTTACTGCATCGAACTGCCTACGTTCAGTGCATGGCGCATACGCTACCCAGTGTAGACAATAGACTAGGACATGCCTGCCTTCACAGGGCCCCACATTATTATTTACATGATGAAACAAATGACGCATGCAATACACACCAGTTGTTTAGTGGCCATGTATTGTATGCATCATGGCCATTAGTTTAAAGGGGCACATTATCTCCACCTTACAATAAAGTGTCAATTAACACACTCAAATTATTGAAAAAAACAAATCTGCACAACCAACTGGGCAACATTGACTCATCACACTGATGTGGTCATGACACCAAAGTGACACACAACGTAGGGCAAGATGTGTGTAAAGGTGGCCATACAGGGGAAAATTTTCCGTTCGATTTCCGAACAATTGATTGCCTGGCGCTCGAGATAGTTTGGGAATGGAATGCAGCCACCTTTTCTATCACTTTTCGATTGCCATTACTTTAAATGGGGATCGATGATCCTAAACAAAAGAATCGGATGAGAATCAATTGAGCAATGCGGTGTGCATCCATTCGCTGTTCAATCAATGAACGCTTATGCACAGCATGGTGATGTCACATCGACCTGTGTATGGGCTGGTAGAAAAGCTTTAAAAAACACTATGCACTCATTTTTCTCCATTATACAAGAATTCAAAATAATGTTAATTTAGGGGAGAATATAAACATTTGTACAAAGCAACATCCTTAAAATACACAAACTGAAAAGAACATTACATGCATGCATACTGCAAACAAAATAAATTGACACATCACTATAATCTCCTTCCCACCCCTTGATGGTCTGAGAACTGTCTAAGTAAGAAAATAGTATTCTGCTAATTGTTTACAATAAAAAAAAGGGGGGGCATAATGGATGTCCATTACTCAATAATAGAATGCTCCGTAAATTCTGGCTAATCAGAACATTCAAAATTCAGTTCATTGATGCAATTCTGACAAATATGTAAAAGAGGAACAAACGCATCCACTCCGTTCATTATTGGCTATTCATGTCCTTTATTTAAGATATGTAAAATGCTGCAATTCAGCAGATGGTCACATTATTCAGGAAACAGTAAAAAGAACTTCACGGCAGTTTGCAATGGCTGCACAATACAGGAAAACAAAAAGGACACTAAACCAAACTGAAAAGTCACCTGAGGCGAAAAAACTTTGTGCAAACCTTAGATGGAAGCATGGACTGCACTATGTGATTGGGTATAGATGATAAAGAATATGTATGTCCTATATTGCTTATTTTAGAGAAAATTTGAAATCTGCTCATAGTCTAAACTTGGGCTGTGTCTGGGTCTTCAAAACAAGACAATGACCCAAAGCTTACATCCAAACTAGTCCCACAATTCCTCAAGGATACCAAAACCAAGACCCTGGAGTGGCCTGCACAGAGCCCCGTATCCATAAGCAGTATGTCCATGCTCGGAAACCATGCAATTTAGACCAGTTAGAACAGTTTGCAGAGGAAGAATTGGCCATACCCTTCAGAAGACCAGTGCCAACCTAGTAAAAAACTACTCCAAGAGATTGTTGTCAGTTGTGGCTCAGAAAGGGGACTCCACTGACTATTAATGGTCAGGGGGCTAATCATTTTGGGTCTCATTATAGCCCTTTCTTGTTTCAACTCGGTGTATCAAAATATCCTAATTGGAATATATAGTGAAGGTTGGATATTGGACATCAGAGAATGTAGGGTTTGAGGCAAACAAATAGCACTTGCAATGCGAGTGACTGCTCCATATACTGATTTCATGTTTAATGTACTAAACCTTTCCATTTAAATATTCTGCAAGCTAGAGTTTTTGTACAATTGCAAAAAGTAAACCAGGACAACAGTACCATCATTCTATACTGATTTCACCTGAACAAGTTTGAATATATCAAACAGATTAAAAAAGCAATGTCTAAAGAGATGCTGGCAGAGCGTGATTGAATTTTTTTGCCCTGTGCATAGTCTTTACATAAGAATAGGCTGACCCTTCAACCCGGCAGCCACCTAAGGAGTAGCTGAACTGAGGTGGCCTTTTACAATATCTGATGAACAGGATCAGGTAAGAATGTACATTCTACTATGCAAACCTAGATAACTCGTACTCTTACAGAAGATCATGTCATGATGAAAACATAAGGAACGAGGGAAAAATCACAAAGGGTTCTATAGAAAGCTAGAACCAGGTTATAATATGTAAGATTACCAGGAATACTTGCAAATAACAAACAAAGCTCCTGGAAACTACACTTTGTGTTCAATTCCTATTGATATTGATAGGCACCTATTTCATTACAGCCTTGGGCAATGTGTAGCAGGGAGAGATACCGGCTACCAATTCTTTCTTAACCTCCTGGGTGCTATGTCCGAAGCCAGTCCGGGTGCAGTTTGATCCTGAATCTAATTGCGCCCGTGCCGGGATTGGGCACAAACGCCACCTCTCTGTAGAAGAGCCGCAGACACACAGAGCCTCAGTCGCTCTCCTCCCCATACACCACCGGCGTCTATTTGACACCGGCGGTGTGTAGAAGCCTGGGCAGAGAGCCGGCAATCACGTAATTGTGAGGGAAACGGCTTTTCCTGCCATAAAAAATGGTGCAAAAAGCCAGTAACGCCCAGGGGGTTAAATTCTGCTATTCCAGCAACTTGAAGGTTGGCATACACAGTTTGAGTTTTCAGTTCAATCAAACTTTTAAAACAAAATAAATATAAACCATATTTTTCCGACCATAAGAAGCACTTTGCCAAAACGTATTAAACCTTTTTTTTCTGGTTTTCCTGTCAATTGTATATGTATCTGATTATATTTCTAGTTTGGTTTTGTAACTGATGGAACTATTGAGGATGCACATAGGGCTTGGGGAAGAAAAATTGACCATTTTGCACTGATCACACTGTGTGCGCGTATGACTGAAGTCCATATTTAATTTGCACAATTTTCAATGTAATCAAAGATTGAGCAGGTTGATGTGTGTATATGGCTAGCTGTATTCAAGGATTGGCTGACTATTCATAAAGTTTTCCACTACCTTAATAAAAGGCAATATACACAGCTAGCCATGGTCTCTACGGCAGTCACTAGTGATCATTGCACACCAATAGAAAATGTGTAAATGCACAAACACGCACTAAACTAGAAGAGCAGAGCATTCAAGGTCTGTTTGGTTAAAAGTAGCTAGGCAGGCAAAGACTTTACCTTCAGTTTAAGTATTTTTGGACTGAAGGAAAATATTCCAGCATTCAGAGGAATTTACCATGGAGAGAAGCTGAAAAACGTGCAATACTGGTAAAACTTAAAGACACATTTTACAACTACATTAAGATGCACAAGTTCTGAAATTTACTCCTTTCCAGTTACCAAGACAAAAGTCACTCTTACAGTCAGCGGAAATATTCCAACTTGACCGATCATGGCTCATTCGATTTTCAAAATGATACAATATATATATAATTAACTTATGGACCAAACAGAAACATTGACCTGTGTATGGCCAGCTCAACTTAAGGTATATTTCTACATCCGTCGGGACCCCCTACGCTAAGCGCATTGCTTGGTGGGAAGTCTCGACGGAGCACATACACTAACCTGCTAGGCGGATGCTGTGCACTCATGGTGCTGAGCCATTTCACTAATGCACAGGTTAACGTAGACGAGTATGTTAACCCTTGCATCTGTGGATGTCTGGAAACAGCATCTGCCAGCCAGCTAAAGTGTATGAGATCCGTCAGGATCCCGGTCAAGCACTGGACTTAACGTAGGGGTCCCGACAGATCACACAATGCTGTTGAATCCCCCCCCCCCCAGCTAAAAATGGATGCATGATAGCCAGACAGATTGACAGAGTTCAACCCAAAGTAGGAAGTCAGTTTATAAATCTAAACAGCACAATGCACATAACAAAAAGTCAATTAATATTAATACAAAAAAAAATCTTCAAAATGGACTAGTAGCTTACTGTGCAATAATATATTGGACATGGAAAGATACTAAGAGTAGATATTTTTCAAGACAGCTGTAGATATAAATCAGGAAAAAAACTTAATCAACTACATTTTAATATCTGGAAAAAATGGGTCAATAAGTCGGATACACAGAGACGGAAGGTATTTAATTTGTCTACTTTAGCACAATAACCTTTAAACTTTGTGTTTGTGGCAACAAACTAAAAGCCCCCATACGCCTTACAATCTTTTCATACAATTTCTGCACAATCAAATTTTGTTTTACCAAAACCATGTAATATGAGGACCTGAGATGGGGATCACTATGTATTCTACCAGGGAGGATACTATACTACACAGTTGTTGGTAGATCTAATGGAGATTGTATGAATTGACCTTAAGGTGTATGGGGGGCTTAAGGCATGAAGAAAAATGGTACAGAATTGCAACTAACATCCAGGGGGGTAGATTTTGGTTTAGAAATATGACTCTCAATCTAATGCCTGCTAGTCTTTTAATCCGGCTTCTTTGTAAATCTTGGTGTCAAAATGAACTGGCTCCCCCTCTGCTTGTTCCCTGCAATGGGAAAGTGGAGATGAGCGGTAAGGGAAATGTATCAATTTGTCAAATGTAATCCATTTAAATTTCCCACCCAGGCTGGGAGGATCTGTGACCGGGTGGCCCTTTCTCTGGCTCCTTTTTCAAATTCAAAAAACCATTGTTGGCCACGAGTCAAAAAGTTTGCCCACCTCTGCTCTAGCTAATACCTAAATTAAAATGGGATTTTGTGGTGAAAGTGGAAAGATTAAAAACACACAAGGGGGTGAAACATGCACTATTTGTGCTTGGCCCCTTTTACTAATATTTTTCATTTTAGCATAACATGTTCTTTTAACATCAGGATGTGTATGTTACAGCGTAGGTGTCATACAATATATAGATTTTCCATAAAGACACTTAACCTACACCTTATAGATAAATTTTTTTTTTTACTGAAATGGGATAAGACAGTTTTACATCACTTTTGTCCCCAGAGAGGAGGACACCACAAGGTGGGAGGAGGATCAGGACGGAAAAGCTTTAGGTACTTGCTCTGCTGCAATAAAACACGTGGAAGGGGATTTCACTAAAACCCAAAGGATAGACTTTTCTGCGTCATCTTTCTCCCCTGGCACAGAGCTGATCAGAACAATGCTGAAAATACTACTGCCACTTGGCACTAAGGAAGGCAAAATATCTCAGACTGTCTGTAATATTAAACATACATGACAACAAGCACTCTCGTAAAATATTGTAAAGGCAAGCTATTAAAGAAGCATTGACAAATCACAAAAATGAGCCAAGTGTTAATGGTTAAGCAGGGGCAATAAGAATAAGCCTTTAAGACTTTTTCATGCTATATGTTGTATATCCATAGTAAACCTACTCTACCATTTACTCTGCTATGTCCTGTGTTCTGCGTTATCGCATAACGCACTGCCACACGCATCTTTGACAAACAAGCGTGAGTGTTCCAGCTAATGGAGTGGGTCCTTTATAGTACATGGCGTGTATTGTGCAACTTTCACAGAGTGAGTCTAGTGTAAAGGGGCCCAAGAGGAGCAAAGAAGTATCTGGAACTTATAAAAGGTAGGCACACTCGGGTTGATCGACTTAAAACAGGATCGTATTGGCTTGAAAGCACGGATTTCGATGTCTAACTCGGGCTCCCTTGGACTTCGCCGGACTGCACTATCTGTATTTCTATTTATGTTCAGCATTCGCTTGCGCCACCTACGGGTGGTGCTGTGATCTCTGTGCCCAGCAACTTTGTACATGCCTGGTTATGGTTATCTGACTCATGTACCACGTATTTTGAAATTAATAAAAATTTACATGCTAAAAAAAAAAAAACAGGATCGTATTAAAGTAAATCTTCTTGTATTTCCCCCATTTTACAACCACATTATGTGAGAGTTTTAAAGCAGAATCTCTTAGCCCGTGTGCATGCTCCCTCCATAGTATGATTGGGGACAAAGAAATTTACTCACCATGTCTAATCACTGACAACTTACCTGTAATGAGTAATTTAAAGGTTCCTCGCAGCCCCTCCTCTCTCCCCGACGCATATGGCGCGTGCTGAGGCACAACCAGAAGAACCCGACATCTCTGAGCGTAGTGACAGCCAGGTAAGTCCCTAATCTCGGCTATACATTTAAATGTACACAGATACATTTTCCCATAGAAAACCATTATATAGCAACTTTTTTTTTTTTTAGGATCGTGGAGCACTAAGCCGCCATCATACCAGCTCAGAGGCAAGTCAAACTTCAATTAGCAATCCAAAAAGGACAGATTAGCCAACGACCACGGCTTCCCATGAATAAATGATGCACAAATGTTCTATGGAGGAGCAAAGCACAAGCAGGTGGGTTGCAACCCACTGCCTTGTCCCCCATAGAACAGAATAAATGCTGTTCGTAGATCACTGGTTCCATTACTTGTCATTCCCAAGAAAAATAATCTTTAATCCGGACAAAGCTTAACTCCCTCAAGTGACATTGCTGGTTCATGACTCCGCGAGCACCAAGCTTTGTGACATGGAACCTGAAAGAGAGAGTCCTTTTTCTTGAGTAAGCTCCAAGTGATGACTTAATGTGTTTAAATAGGATTTCCTCTTTTCAATCCCAGCATTCAAAAGTGTTATAGAACACAAACACCAAGGGTATAGCAACTTTAACCAGTTCCTGTTATAGGGCTAACAGTGTCAGAAATCAGTAATAAATTCAGACTTTCCCCACCAAGTCATTCAAAATTCTATAGAACACCAGGGACCTACGGTAACTAAATCAAGTTTAAGAAATGGCTTAAGGATACATTTATAACTGTTCAAAACATATAAAAACGTTTGATTCACCTCGATTAGGATTTTCACTGTTTTCAAGAGTACCTATACTCAGAACATAGTTTACATAAATCAATTCATAACATATGAAGACTATTACAAAATACAAACAATGTATTAAACTTACCCATCTTCAGTCATCTTTATTTTTCTGTATGTCTACAGCTCCTCCATGACACCCCACCACAGTGTTGGCATCCAATCTCTCAAGAGATTAGGAATGGTCACATCATTAAAGCTGGCCATAGACATCTCGTTTTCTCTTCGATTTTTCAGTCAATCGACTGCGGCTGATGACGTCATCACCCACGGCCGATTGTACAGAGAATCGTCAGCACAACCTTTGTGTGCCGGCGTATACTTTGGATGGGGATGGTGATCTAAAAATTACGGCCATTACCATAATTTGTTGTATCAATTTCTGGCCGAAATGAAGTTCAGCGCATTAGATTTGCACCACAAATCTAACTGTCTACAGGGAGTGCAGAATTATTAGGCAAA
>CM070039.1:33221117-33232602 GCA_036250615.1 Ptychadena robeensis | reverse complement strand
TAAAATTATTCCTCAAAAATACCACTTGCCTAATAATTCTGCACTCCCTGTATGGTCACCTTAATGCCTAGTCCTAGTGGGGGGCTCAGACATGTTATTGCCTGGTTTAGGGACTGTATATTCACAACAACCCACCCATTTAAAACCATGGGCATGACGTATGCAATATGCACCCAATGAGAGCATATTGTACATGTAATTGTACGTGTCACCAGACACAACCATTGTCCATAGTATAATGAACTGTCAGTGTAACTGGGAGGGGGAGGGGGGCCTATCTCAATGGGTCCCCTGCTATGTATTTTTATTGCAGCATATGTATATGGTTGACAGGTCCCCTATCTATAGCAGAATGCAGTGTCAGTGCAGTTCATTCTGGTATGGGCAGGGGGACATGTCAAAATGTCATGTCAGCAGAGTATGTAGTGAGTGATTGATGAACTGCTCCCCCTAGTGGATTATATAAAAATCAGGCCGGCAGTGGTGGCTCAATTCGACAGGAGGCTGTATTCGCCAGGACAATGGCATTATGGCAGAAGGGCACATGCTTAACCTATCTACCTCAAAATGTAAATTTTGGGGTACCCATTGTACTAGAATTTGGACACAGTAGTAAGCATACCATGGTTACTAGAACTTAGGCAGAATAGTTAAACCTTATGTAAATTCCAAGTGTGATCTTGGGCTACTACTTTCTGCCTACTGAAAGAAAACTTCACAGCACAGAAATAAAATTTAGGATGAAGCGGAGAGTTTTTAGAAGGAGGTGGGGCTAGTCTTGTAATAAAAATATAATGCAGATGAGGGGGAGGAGGGAAAGGAAACTGTTACATGCCAGTGATCCGTATCTCCTGACCATAGCCTGTGTTTCACTGAGCCAGGCAGACAAGAAGACAGGAAGGTTATGCTTTGCTGTGAAAACCGCACACATTTCCTCTCAGCTATTTATCTGAGACCAACAGAAAATTCCACAAGTGATGTGTCTAAAATGTGCACATTGAGCCACTTAATGGGGGGCCCAGCATTCCAAGCAAGGCACAGCTTCTCTCACATGTGGGCATCAGTGACGTTAGCAACGATCGCCTCAGAAACATAGCCATAGAAAAGTTTAGAAAAAAACTCTCTAGTAGAATGTATCATTTAACCATCATCATATAACAAAATTAGAATTACGTCTCCGTACTCTGCAGTCCTCAGCCAAAGCAATTCAAAGCAAGCTTCCCTGCAAGATTTTCACAGTCAATCTTAAAGTAAAAATACTGCCCCCTTTTCCTTCTTACGTTTTACCATTTCTTTCTCCAATACCACATTAGAAGGACCAGGTTGCCTTCAGGGCTCTTTCTGACATTTCTGGCCACCAACTGCATCTGTTATGAGAAAAAAAACAGCATATGCAGTGCGCTTGCATCTCCCAAACATGTGTATACATGAGACTATTGCGCTATCCCTGCAAAACTGCGTGCCATTGCCAAAAACACAAGCGTGGGGCTGGCCCTGAATGGCAAGGCAAGTCCAGCATTGCTAGTGTGAAAATGCCTTAACACATCCCTATATTATAAAAATAAACACCCAAAAACATTGTATTGATAATATTTTTCTTCAAGCAGGCTGGTCACAGAGATGTGCACACAATAATATAGTAGATCTCTCATTTAACACCATCCACAAGACTGGCAAGCTTTTTTTTTTCACATGGAAGCATTATAAAGGAATGAATCCCTTCCCAAGTCTCTTTGCTCCCAGCACAGAGGAACGTCATGTAGTCTCTCCTACTCGCATATATTGTACTATGAGAGGAAACTGCTAAACATTCCAACATCAACATTATTGATCCCCCCCCCCCCTCCCCATTCAAACACAGGTTCAGAATGAGGGCCCACATTCACATTAATTCACGGAATACCTTTGCACACACCCCCACTGACTTTGACGATTAAGAACTGTATAAGCTCATCATAAGATTCCATTTTGGAAGACCAATTAGAATGGATTAACTAAAGTACAAATGTCTGAACCCTTCGTGTAACCATATTTAAGAAAACCTAGATGAAGAATGAACTTTGAAGATGATAAAAAACTGAATTCTCTATTGCCTTGCCAACACTGGTACCTGTGGTGGCTGTGATGAGGTAGACCAGAGAGTTGATCAATATGTCTATTTCTACATTCAGGTCTCAGCGTGGCATTACATGTTCGGAGGATTTAAAGCTTCAGCGGCACAAACAAAAAAATACTAGAAGCTCTTTGTGCTCGAATGACAAGCCATGAAGCTTACCCTGAAAATCTATAGCAGAGAATTTTTGGACTTGTAAAGCCATGCCAAGATGCTGATTAAGGGCTCTTTCACACTATCTGCGCTGTGTTATGCGTTGCACAGTACACACTGTATGCGTTCTCTGGCGCTTGCATTTACAATACAAGTATATTGGAAGCGCCAATGTGTGTGCATTTAAATGGGGCACAGAAAGGGGTATGTGTTAATTTATTACACAACAGTTAAGTCTGAATGGTAACACAGGATTCCTATGAAAGCCTGTATACCATGCTTCGTGCATGCCGTTGTCCTCTCATGGGAACACAGTTGTCAGTTCAGGAGACTACATATACCAAAAACAGTTGCAGCCATAATGGTTTGTTTCGGGAATGTTAAAACTCATGATTCTCTGTGCAGATTCGAATAAAGTGACGATCCATGAAGGAGCACGCAGGGTGCAGTGGCTACTTGGGGACCCCCATAGATCCTTTACAAGGTAGCCACTGCAGAAGAGGCATTTGGGGGGTAGATAACTGGGGGTTCATGGTTTAATAACCCTTAAGGTGATGTACCATCTGTATAATTCTTGTCTTCTACCACACCAGCCAATTATGGTTTTGGTATATCATGAATGGTCATATCCCATCTCAACATTTCATATTACAGCTTATGTAATGCACTGGTCTGATATCAACTTAAGCCAATGTGTTACAAACAAGTTACCGACAAACAAAAAAATTGGTGTCATTTCTGTGATGTACAGTACTGAGGAACTTCAGGTTCCGCCTCAGTGATTTACACACAAACCACAGACACGCTGTTGTTTGACCTGAGGAAACACTGTGGTTACTTTCTAGTAGACACTGTGGTTGTGAAAAAGCCCAAGTGTAACGCAAATCCCCAGAGATCATCGCTAACTCCTCGGCCACACTTCAGGCACCACACACTGCACACACAACACAACTCACATACAGTCGCTTACTAGTTATTCACATTCATTGATTAAAACATTTTACATAGTATTTTAAAACATTCTAAAGTGATGCACCCACAAATATGTCAATTCAGAATCTGCGCCTAGTGAATAGCTGTACTAACCCATTACTACAAAGGTGGCTACCTACAAGTTAGCCTTGCCATAATAAAAGAAGAACAGACAATATTTGAAGAATCTTTGTGAATATTCTAGAAAGAATGGTTAGGAAACAAATTCAGCTTAACGTTTGGCTACTAAAAAAAAATATCCGATTGGCTGCTATGGTTACTGTACTTTCATCACTGCTTTCCATATAAAACTCTCTTCCACAATACATATACACCATTTTCTACAATCCCTTAAAGATACAATATACATGGCAACTTGGAAACAGATATAAATAGATATATCATTTTTCCCCCTTTTGAACCATTGTAAAAGGTGGGCATACACAGGTCGATTGTCCTTCAATTGATGAACCCTCGAGCACAATGTGATGACGTCACCATGCTGCAATCTAGCTTTGTTGATTGCAGAATCGATGTGCACAACTTTGCACAATCGATCCCATTCGAGTCGAAATGACAGGGTTAAGCAACATGTTGGTTCCATGTTTGATCATGCTTTCTTTAAAGAAAGGCTAGATGCAATCGATTATAGAACAATTGATCATCACAAATTTTCACAGTGATCAATTTGTGCAGGAATCAATCAAAAAATCAAGCCGTGTTTGGCCCCCTTTGCCATTATGTGTCTATAGAGTAATAGTAAACATTTAACAGTTCCATATTTAAAAGGTAATGTATTTTCTGTTGTCAATTAACTTAATGCTGCAGATTCCAATAAACTAATTCTCCATGTAACATTTACAGGTGTATAGTAAAGTCTTGTCATAATTACAATGCACATCCCTGCTAATGAAGGAAATGCCATGAAACTAGCCATGCTATGTTTACCGAGAATGAAGAGGATATTTTTGCATCATGTCCCCACATGCATGGTATGGTGTAAAGATGTAGTAGGTGGGACCATAACAATTAATCGGCACACAAAGAGAAGAAGCTCTGGCTGGAAACAACACATCAAACCTACTTAAACATTTATGCCTCGCCATTAGCAGGAGACTAGGGAACACAGAGAGGAGGCTGCACAGCTAATATTTCTGTCGATAGGAAAATGATAGGACCTTCCATCCCCACCCTGAGCTTCCAGGAACTGCTCCACAACCGTAACTCCCCAGAAAACAAACAGGATTTGCTGCAACGCTCATCCTCACAAATTATTTACAAAAAAAAGTTGCTGTTTGGGAAAATAAACTAAAACTGCAGTAATTGTCACCGTACCATTTACAATGCAAGCTTTCAGGAGAACATTTTGATCGCTTTCCTAAGAAAAAAACAGCTTCTTTGGTTAATTGCAAAAGACCCCAACACACCGCTGCTGTGAATGATTTCATGGCATGTCAAAGATTAGTGTCAATGTCTAGGAAGAGGGTGGAGTCGCATCTGTTAACCTCTTAGCAACACGGACTATGGGGTGTAATAGTAGCCGGAGCCGATTGGCTATATTTGACATGTAAATTTGCTTGTTTTGCTCCGTGCAATGGCAAGGCAGGGACTACCAGCCGGGTTTTGTGATTTACACCTTTCTGATAAGTGTATATGTTTATTGAGTTAACTGAATATACTCATTATATACTAACAGACTTGCATAAGTAAAATATAATCAATGTGTCAGTACAGAGATGTGCAACCATAAAATGCTTTGGATGCAATGTGCTGCGGGTATTTAGATAAAAAACAACAAATAGCAACCAAAGCAATCTATAAACACACAACATAAACAGAAAAGTAATGCATGGTCATGAATGACATTGTAGAAGTGAATTTGCACAGCTAAACCAGTTCATGAAAGAATGATTCACAGAACGGAATAGTTCAGAAGAACACTGCAGGACTTACAGACAGTCGGCATGCACTACCGTTGTCCTCTTGCTCACAGAGACCCAGAAAAAGGGAAAGACTTGCACAGAGAACCCAGAAGATGTAGAATAATGTGGGGGAAATAAATCCGTTGAGTAGAGCTGCCTCCTGCTGAGCTGTGAAGAAGTGTGAGTTGCACAACGCAGAGCTGCGTGATTTGCTGGCTGGGTGAGGGGGCTGGACAGATCTGCACACAGGACATTGACAACAAGTCAACCAACCTCAACAGCTGGGAGACCAAACAAAGCACGCTACCATGCTGGAAGAACCCCACATAGGACTCAGAACTCCAGCAGAAGAAATGGGCACATTTATAAATACTGACAACAAAGATGAGTAAAAATAAACTACAGCCAGATGAGATCTGCTCTAAAGATAGAGTCTGAACACAAACATACACTCACAGCAGATTGGAGATGGTCTCCCTACACAACTCAGTGTGGAAGACACATTACATAACGTACATTACGGAGCCTGGCTGTTAGAGGGTTAAATGCAGGCAGATGAGTATGGCAAGGCAGAATGGGCAGTCAATGCAGAGCAGATGTGAGTAGGTCCGGGGAGCCTTCCTTGTGCAGCCAGCACTGCTGAACATTAACAGCTGCTCGCTGCATTTCCCTCCAATTCCGACAGCAGCTGCTCCTCTGACAGCCCCATTTTTAGAAATGAGGAGGTGGATGCTGGTAACAACTGCTATCTAATCCTTCCTTGCACAGATCAATTACCTGCAAAACAGTCCCTTCATTGTCTACATCACTAGCCCTATAAATATCACAAAAACACAAACACGCTCCAATGAAAGCCTTCAGGTATTCTATACTCTTCCAGCAGTGTAACACATTCAATGGCATCTAATCCCTAGAAGGCACGCATTTTAAAGGGCTCCATGTGTGTACACAACGCACAAAGCTGCCTGTATGTCAACACGGCAGATCTTCTCATGCTTTGTACATAGACGGCAATCTACTGACCTGCTGCCACACCCTTATCATAGCAAATCAATGCACCATGACCAATCCCGAGCTCCCCCACATCTGTGCTAGGTCACAGAGATCAATGCGAGGCGCAGGTCACACCACCTTGTATATTACAAGCCTTCTTCAAGCCATTGATCCTACACAGCTCATTACTATCACAACTTAACAGAGCCAACATTTAAAGCACAGCGCAATAACCATCCATCTAACCCAACATGTCAAACTCAATAAAGAACCGCAGCGCTTTTCCTGCTTTTCCACCCACAGGGGTTATGGATAAAACACATCATATGAGACACTACGGAATAGACATCATGTTTTATCATGGTTAAAAAAAATATATAAAAAAAAATATATCAATAAAAAAAAAATGGAGTTTCAATAATGAACAATACACACGTTACAGATGTACAGTGGATATAAAAAGTCTACAAAACCTCAGGTTCCTGTGCTGTACAAAAATGAGACAAAAGATACATAATTTCAGAACGTTTTCCCCCTTTAATGAGACCTATGTACTGTACCACTCAAATGAAAAACAAACTGAAATCCTTTAGGTGGAGGGAAGAAAACATATGCAGTTTATGGCAGTGATGGCGAACCTAGAGATGTCACCTCTCTGTTGGCATGCAATCAGCCAGCACAGAGGAAAGAACTGCAGCCTATTGGCTCTTAAAGCTGTCAGTTCTCTTCCCCTCTTTTCTGATTGCACACAGTGCCCCATACCCTCTCCTATTCTATCCTATAAGTAGAGTTGTGTGTTTACATGTTTCGTGTGTGTATCAGTTGTGTGTGTGTGGAATTCAGGTTTTATCGCCATGCCGGCACTTTGAGATAAATAAATGGGTTTGAGTCTCAGTTTGGGCAATCGGTCTCTAAAAGGTTCGCCATCACTGGTATATGGCGATGTGCAGTATTGTTTTTGCGGCAAACATATCTTTTGGAATTATGGCCGAAAAAAATCAACCTTGGTTTCATCAGACTAGAACTCTTTTCCCCCCCACACACTTTTAGGAGACTTCAGATGTGTTTTTGCAAAATGTAGCCTGGTTTGGATGTTTTTCTTCGTCAGTAAAGGCTTTCGTCTTGCCACTATACTATACTATGCTATACAATACTGCACAAGCAGGACGCTCAAGCGCCCCCAGGAGCACCCATTCGTTTTCCAGCTGGCTGACAGCACCCTGGAAAGAGACCATATAAATAAAGCTTTAGTGTGACATTTAAATATTTGGGATGCATTGTAACCAAACCACAATGGACCTGACTGGTGTACCAAAGTTAAAACTAACTATATACCCTAGTTCCACTTGTTGCCTATGGCACCTCTGGAGAGATACCACTGTAAAGAATTATTTACAAGCCCATAGCTTGCCAGTTACTACCTCACAACACCTAATTCTTCCCACTGCTTTCTGCATTCACAGTATCCGTTCTGTTGCTTTAACCTGCCCACTCTGCGCTGCAGTGTCTGGGAGGGAGAAGTTCAAGATACAAATCAGGAGGGTTTAGTTGTCAGGGAAGGTATAAATGATTCTTCCTATTTTATAAACCTTCCATATTACTGCATTAGGTACTTGTGCAGACTTTTTTTTATAAATCTTTTTATTAAACATTTTGAAAGTTTAGTTTACAAACGGTGTCCATAATACAGAGTCAGATAATATCAATCAGCAGTAAAATAAATGGCAGTTATCTCCGGAGGAGAATGTGACTACAGTATCGAAAGGGACAACAAACAAACACACAACAAATAATAATAATAACCAAAACAGAAAAATGCGGCACCTTAAACTAATAAACCAGAAGGAGAGGGGTAATGCCGACGCTCCATAACTCTCTCAAGGCCACCTCGCTGTCCAAGATATACCGTCTAGTGGAGCATATGCATATCAGCCCAGGCAATCAGCCCATTACGGCAGTTTTAGGGGTCCCAGCGTGTTGTGCAGGTCGTTAGTGGCGTACCAGGTCGAATGGCGATGCCGCAACATTAATCTGGTAACGTCGTCCTGGGGCAGTGTCAGGGAAATATACTTTTTCCATCGTCTGAAAAACTGCGTTACCGCCTTATCTGTGTCTGAATCTGCCGCCAAGCGTTCTAGGTTAAATAGATCGGCCAAGTTACGCTGTAGCAGGGGGACCCCTGGAGGTGAGGGCCATAGCCAGTTCTGCAATATACACCGACGGCCCATTGCGAAGGGTGTGCATATCAGCCCAGGCAATCAGCCCATTAGGGCAGTTTTAGGGGTCCCAGCGTGTTGTGCAGGTCGTTAGTGGCGTACCAGGTCGAATAGCGATGTGCAGACTTTCATATAAATGCCTTTAGTTGTACTTGTATGAATTTCAATGCATGCATCTGGAATGATGCATTTTCCTCGGTGTGCCCTTGTGCGAGTAAGGGGCAAAAAACATTTTCTATGACGGTTGTATTTAATTTGTACAAACTGGATTGTGTTTGTATTTCTTTCCATTTCTGACCTATTAATGATTTGATGGCAGCGAATAATAAATGATTAATGATTCCATTACCATGTGTAAGCATATGGAAGCAGAGTTTATGGCCGGGCTCTATGAGGAACCTCCTATCCTCCTTGCTGCAGCTGTATGCCAGCTGTTAACCAGCAAAGAAAAGCTCAGCAGCAGGAGGTCGATTTGTTTCCCTGGAAGGGCCAAGAATTATTCTATCCTGTTCTGGAAACACAATACTTAACTATTTGTAGATTGGCCTGAAGCTCCCAGCATTTTCTGAGAATGCTCAAAATTAAATTTTCCATTTAAAAACAGTAGCTTAAAAATGTACTTGTTTACAAACAAACTAATATCGCAACCCCCAGGATGCTCTTTATGTGTCCCTATAAAGTTTAAATGAAAAATAAAAAGGATTTAGTTAGAATGTACTGAAGCAGATCAAACAACATGTTACTGCAATGGGTATGGAAATACAAGATGGTGGTTCCATCATATTAGGAATTCCATATTTATCTGCAAGGCTTTTTGCAATATCTCAAGTGGCCACTGGGGGCACCTTTCAATGGTTTTCAATGGAGAAAAAATCTGTCATTGCTTTCACAGATGTGGGGTGTCTTCTGTGCTAATGCTTAAAGAATGAGAGGAGGGATAACCAAGTACATTTGTAAATTTTAGCCCTCCATACACCTTTAGATCACACCATACAATTTCCTTTAGATCTACCAACAATGGTGTTTTATTGTGGCCTCCCTGATAGAATACTATGTGATTTGAAGATTTAGAAAGGTCGTCATTTTACATGGTTTTGGTAGAACAAAAGTGGATTGTACAAAAATTGTATAGTAAGATTGTAAGGTGTATGGGTTCCTTTACTCATTACAGATATTTTTTTATATAATATAGGTTGGCTGATTGGCAAGGAATGGACCTATAAAACTATTTGCCCCCATTAACAGATATTTAGTTGCTTTGGTCTAACATGTCTTAAACAAAATCTCTAATTTAAAAGCATACACGGCTCAATATTGTAATAAATTTGAGCACAATCGAGCAACGTGCGCCTTCACAGCAACAGATTGTGCTCAAATCTATTATATATTTAAGCCACCTAGGCTTTCTTTGAGCGGGATTCATCGATCCAGTTTAACAAAGGTCGGCCGAAAAGGTTGGAAAACCTTGTTCGACTTCCTTTACTTTGGATAGGAACCGTGGGTCTTCATCCAAAGTAGTGGCTGATATTGATGACGCAGCCGTGCTGTGTCTCGATATATATAAATCTTGAGCGCAGCTTGATGATGTCATGAGCTGGGCAACGGTTGCATGGGGATCTTCCGGTGTATGCCCAGCATAAATCTCTAAATTGTATGATTAGAAGTCCAAAGAGGAAATCAATATGAGACATTCACTATTAGAATTGACATAAAAGTATATAACAAAACATAACATGTCTATGCATAGTGCAAACAATTATGCATTATTTGTAAAGTGCAGACATATTACGCAGCGCTTTACAGAGTATATATATAGTTATATCATTAGCTGTCACTATAGTCATGTTTATGTAACTAACACAGTCATATGTCACAATCTAAGTCATGTGTAACTAACATAGGAGAATCTTTTTAGGGGGAAGCCAATTAGCCTATCAGCATGTCTTTGGAGTGTGGGAGGAAACTGGAGCATCCGGAGGAATCCAATGCAGACACAGGGAGAACATGCAAACTGCAGAAAGTGCCTAAACCCCAGGTGCCCAACCCTTTGGGTGTTTTTTGGCGGTCCCCCTCAGTCTTTCACTTGCGGCCCCCGAAACCTAACTATTAGTGCATAGGGCATAGAAACTCACCTGTCTGCTGAATCAAAGGTTATGTGCTCCATCGATGTGCTCCATCGATGGCTTTAAAGCACATAACCTTTGATGATATATCCGACACAAAATGTGCATCATCATACTTCAGGTTTACCCAAATGTTTGAAGTATAATTTAAAAAATGTTGTTTAAAATGTCATTAAAAATTAACATCATCTTAATATATTGCTTGAGAAAAAACTTTTCTTCAAAATAATTCTTTTTAAAATCCAAGACATCCAAACTCACAATAATGACAGATGTGGTTTTGATTTTGTGAATGTAGATCAGACACAAATCTATAGAAGCCAAACCCTCAGGTGTGATGACAAAACACCGACTTCCTGCCTTTACATCAGGTTAAATAATCTTGCGTCACTCTGTACCATTTGGAACATTTTTTGTGTTATGACTCAACAAGTAGAAATAAGTTTACTGGCAGAACATGTTAAAACACATTTAAATACTGTATTTAAAGTAAAATGGGTGTCAAACAAAAACATGGACAGCTACAAACTGCAGCTTGCAAGGAGTTTCAGCCCAGGGTTGGCCTTTCGTCTCCTATGAAGAAAGCTGCAGTACAGAGAATTATCCAATGCGGATATCACTGGATATGTAAGGTGATTCATTAGCAGTATTTTAACACAATGTCAATAAACAAAACGAAAAATTTAACAAAAAGGCAGCCGTTTTATGTTATACTACAGCAGGGAGCACTGCGATTGGCTGCTAGCAACACTCTCCATTGTTTAACCCCCCTGCAGTTCCTGACAGCACCATCTCATCCAGGGCTGTCCTATCAGTATTGCATTGGACAAAATGAGGCTGTCCGGCAAAGATCGGAGCCCTGGCATCGCAGATTTACCATTCCACGTTGCCATGGCGGCTCCAATCTGACGAAGCTGCTGGAGGAGAGCGGAACCCCCCCCCCCAAGAGACATGGAATTTTAAAAGTAAATAGCTCTATTGAAGAAACAGTTT
>CM070039.1:33203766-33221017 GCA_036250615.1 Ptychadena robeensis | reverse complement strand
TCCGACTCCTCGACTCCGACTCCACAGCCCTGGTAATAACTGTATCCAACACAACACAAAACACATTTCCAATTAAATACAAATTTTATTATAAACAAAATATGAATACATACTGTTCTGAAATCTTTTGATACAAAAGATGTATTTTAGGGATTTTCCCATTCAAATGATACATTTTATTTATTTTATTTTTTCAATGTATTTTTTTTTACATAATTGTGTGTTTCAAACATTAATATAAGTCTGTGGTGCGCTTTTGGTACAGAAATCTGGAACTCAGCAGTGCGCTAGGGAGGTTAATGAAATTTCTGGTTGATTTGTGCGCCCAGGGATCCAGGTAAGGGCAGGTTCACAGGGACGCTTGGAAAATCATTAAGCCCCATTAAGATGTTATTAGAGACTATTTGCAGGCGTTTTCACAGCATTGCGTTCCATGGGGCATTTGGCATTTCATACCTTGAGCGGACATAATGACATGTGCAGCCCCATCTCATGAAGTTTCCTCTTACATACAAGATATTGGAGATGGCTGGAGAGCTCAGCTGCCTGGTATTGCCTACAGAGGGCAATGGTAGGCCCCCTGTACCAGGCTTTTGCCTAGCCGGGGTCTAGTATGACCTGGAGAGAGGGCCTACAAGGCCCTATGCCAAAAAAAAGGGATCTGTTTATAAAATGGGAGGGGGGACGCAACATTCATAAATACAATACACAAATTATATATTTGACACATGTGCAAAGTGGATCCACTACAAGGTCGAAATATTACTTTGAATAAGAATTCATCTGTGTGAAACTACCTTAACACACCCCAATAGCCAAAAGGTGCAAATATTTCCCTAGATACATAATGACTTTTAAACCCTGCAGTGGGTTATGAGGCCTGGAGTCCTGCTTTAATGCTATGCTTTCTATTGCAATCTCATTTGAAGATACATAATTAAGTATTTACCCCAATGACAGCTTGTAGTTGTACCAATAATTTGCAAATTTAATTCAGATTTAAAAAAATCCTGATCTTTTAATAAATGCACAGGTCAGCCTTTTGGCTCCATAGTCCAAAAGATAGAGGCAAAGTAAAACACAGTTTAATGGGGGAAAATAAAATGAATTCTAACTCATTTAAAAAACCCAAAACTCAATTTGCAAGTGCTAAACATTCATAGCACCCTAGACATGTAAGCTTTGTACTTGCAAACAACCAGCTTTTCAAGGTGTAAAAGTAGCAAAGCATGTCGTAATACAGCTAGAATCTTAAAGAAATGTAGAATATTGAAAGAAATAGTAGTCCATCCTCCCCTCCCCACGTTCTGTTTAAATAAACCTTTTTGGGATATAACAAATGTATACCGAAGTATGTTTTGCAGCACTCGCTCAATACCTTTGCTGGAAGTCTGTTCCAAACAACAACTACAATTTTATTAAAGCGTAACTTCTCAGGGTTAGTAGAACTTTTCTGTGTGTTCTTTATCTCACCTTTATATTGAAGATGTTGTTGTTAAATTAGGTGTTCCTTTCCCCAAAACACAATGTTTCTGTAGTGAAAGACAGCCACGGTTAGATTTGCAGCTGATTTCGCCTCAGATCAACCCCTGTGCGCAGCAGTGGCGATCGATCTGACGCCAGCTCCCACCTTAAATCGGGCCATAACTTGGCCCAGAATTCAATCATGTCCGTAATTTTTAGATCGATCTCACTACGTCTCCCATCCTAAGTAACCAGCCGTGTGTGATGAGGTCATCATGCATGGTCCATCTGCAGAGAAATTGGCCCCACATGGAGACGTCTAGGGCCAGCTTAATGCATATCTTTTCGGTAAGCAAGGCTATGCCTCCACTGCATCTTCCCGCAAAATGTCAGCTAGGGTGGCGTCAGTGGTGCCCCGCAATTTATTTTAAGTGGGCTCTGCGGTGCATTGTAGTGGTGTAGTGCTGTGTTTCTAATCTAATGTGGGGTTCCTGACATGCAGTGACGTGCAAAAGCAACCCACAAAATCCTGCAGGAAAAATGCCTGCATCTTATATTCTGAAGTTGCGACCACCTGTGCCACTAAAGTGTCCTTTAAAGGGTAAGAAAAACCCAAAGCCATTTTGTCAATACAGGCTTCAACAATCACAATTTTTGTTACTATCTGTTCTTGTACTGCAGTAAAATAATTTGAAAAATAATCAACAAAAATACCTAAAAAATAAAAAAAAATTGACACTTGTACAAACTAAAGCTAGGCATACACTAGGCATTAAGAGTTTAGCGTTCAATCGACCTACAACGATTAAAGTTTATATCGATCAGTTTTAAATCATATACTGCACACAACAGCGAAAATTGTTCTATACCGATCAAAACATCGATCAGAAAATGATCGGACATGTTGTGAAATGTTTGTCGATTGTACAATGATCGAAATAAAATCGTAGCATTGTGTTTGTTGGTCGGGGCAGATGTATTGGATGAACACATTTATATATGACTCTTTCCTGTGTTTTGTGATCAAAACTAAAAGCGTCCATTTTGGTCATATTACGATCGAACCTTCGATAGGAAATCGATCGTACTAAAATTTAACCGTGTATGCCTAGCTTACTGGAATCTTCCAACCAAATCACAGCTCTTTAGAATTTTGGCGATTTAATTACAAAGAATCCATTTTCAAGTGATAACTAAACAATCGATTTATACTGCTTGACTGGGCAAGAAAGTAGACCCAAGAATGGTTAGTTTTTCGTGTTAAATGGATACAATCTACCTGCACAAACTTTCCACTTCTGCTTACACACAGACTTGGACACAATTCATCCAGTCAGCTCTAAAATGCTCTCCCAGCAGGTAGAACAATGAAAGTCAATTAGCGTTCAGCATTCGATGTAAGCTGGACATTTCAGGTAAAGTTTAGAAAAGACTTTGCTAAACACTGGGGAGTGAGGAACTATTCAGCTCAGCTAATCTTTTCACAGACAAGGGGGGCAAAGCAAGAATAAAAATAAGCAATTGAATAAAACCTGAAGACTTCCAGACAAAGACTCAGTATGATACATTTTCCAAATCTATATTTGCCTTTCTGTTTCATATATAAAGTAATGAATTATTCAGGAAAACAGAAATTAGACCCGTTTGTACCTTTACCTTTTATGGTCTAACCTCAGGAGGGTATCACTGGTTGTAGAGAATACATCTTTGTGCACACACATCTTGCTCTGTTGTGTAAACACGGGTCTGTCAACATTTACACGGCCTCTACCACAATCTGACGTCAATGACTCAGTTACACACGCGGCTCGGCGTTTCCTGGCTTATTTTTAAACAAGAGCAAATTTTAGAGTTTTTTTCCCCCTTTCAAAAGACTTGTACTGGAGCCTGACATTCCAAAAGCTTAGGTGAAAAGACACATAAAACTGCTTCTTCCAGACATGCACAACACTCCATCATTAACATGCTCTGGCAGGTCTCTGTTGGAGAGAATACAAATGTAAACATCTTATTGTGTTCATTCTGGGAAAACGTTTGAACCTTGTTAGAACACAACCACCGTCCTTTTTTTCAATAATATATAAAGTTCTTAATTAAAAGCATAACCTGCTACAATGTAAATCATAAAGAACACCATTTCAAGTGTAAAGCAGGGTACAGACGCTATCACGGATGCTATCACTCCTGTTCAGCTGATGCTTTGCCTGGAGACCAGCGGTCTCTAGGCAAAGCATCGGACATCGTCCGTATTTACGGTCATGTCCCATAGGGCTGTTTTCAAGCGGGATTGATTTTTCCCACTCGAAAACAGCGATGGGCGCATATTATTTGGGCCAGATAGATGGCCGTGAGCACACACAGCGCTCGAAGTGACCATACCAGCAGGTCTGCACCATGCTTTACCATACACCCTGCAGAATAGACCAGATAAAACTGCACATTTGATTTATCACTTAATGTAAGTGTGAAGAACCACACTGCACCATAGGAAACAGCAGGTGTTGGGTAAGTTTGATCTTCAGTAAACTCCCAATAACTGTACAAATGATCAACACTCAATCCAAGCAAAATGTGGTAGTGCAGGGTCAGGTTAATACTTAATACTTGTTTTGTAGGCCCCCTAGACCTAAATAAGCAGTTGGCCTATGACTGGTGGTGGATGACCCACTCCAAGGGTTAACAAAAAAAATGCTTTAACACAACATTTTATGATCTATATGCAAGTAAACTTTTAATCCAAAGCACCTGACATACAGGTATAGCGAAGTAGTAGAGGACGCAAAATATTCCACCTATTTGTACAATGCTAATCTATTACACTGCACATTAACACTAAAGGCCCCCGCACGCGTACCAAGTGGGGGCCGACAGAGCAGCTCAGATCAGCTCTGGAGTGCAGCGTGTGCCAGCCGTTAGCTTCAACAGAGACGCCGGTTTCCATTGAAACTTACGGCACCGGCCAGAGATTATCGGACATGTCCGTTCTCTGGCCAACCGAGCTGTGGGGCGACACTCCCTAGCGATATGCTCGAAGGCAGTACGGGCACAGTTTGATCGGGCGCAACAGCCGGCTCTGCGTGTGCTTGCCGCATTTCACCATAGCTGCAGGCACACAGGGCCTTTCTGGCCCAGTGTATGATCGGTGACAACGAAGGGGGCGGGGGGAGGGCGGCGCTAAAGAACTCCATGTTAATGGAGGGGTGGCGCTTTTCTCCCAACACAGAGTTCCGGGGGGAGAGCTGGCAATCATGGTGGAGTACAGTGTACTCCGCCGCTATTGCCCGGAAAATGGCTTTTCGTGCTATAAAAAATGGCGCAAAAGCCCATAACACTTGGGAGCTTAAACTGGTTGCATCTTATGGTCAGGTCTTATAGTCCGAAATATGGTAAGTTTGCTGTTAGAGGAAACTACATCATACAACACATATGTATTCTCCTGATAAACCAAAACCTCTAAACCAAAAACACGATAGAGACATTTTGTAAAAGTAAAAAAAAAATTATAATTTTTTGGGGCATTCAGCATTCACAAAGTCCATAGGCACATATAGACTATGGTCCTGGAATATCCATGAGAAGACAGCGTTTTTATTTGGCAATTACAGTAAGCATATAAAAGGTGAAGGAGGCCATGATTTGTAGTAGGTACATATTAGAAGTATTCTTTTTAGACACTTCCTCTTAAAATAAAATACAACCGCCTTCGCTTATATAGTGAATGCTGTGTGGATGCAGCTTTGAACATAGTAATTAAAGCATATACACATAGTATTTGCTCCCTTCTCTACATTGGTTATTCTCACATGAACATATTAGTAATTGTAAAACATTTAAATTGATTAACCTCCCTAGCGGTTGAGATGAGTCCAGCGCGTCCAGTGCTGACTTGCAATAAAAGTGACACGGAAGAGTGGACTCGTCCAGCTGATGGATCGGCGGCCTGCGGCGTTCACTCAACCTGTTCCAGCTGTCCGCAGGGCTTCCATGATCGGCTCTCTCATGCTTCCTGTGTGGAAGCAGATCCCTCCCCCCGGTGTCAGTACGTAATGACGTCACACCGGGGAATCCGGCAACTGTCGGCATCCCTGCATGAACCGGCACTTTCGGAGCCCTGCACGGAAGTGCTTTTCAATGGGGATGCAGTGGCTAGCTCAGCAGATAGATCAGATCGGCCTCCCCACCCCATACATCTGCTGAGATAGCCACGGCATCCCCAAATGAAAGCACTTCACGTGCAGGGGAATGCCGAAAGTGCGGTGCAGTGCAGGGGATGCGAATCTGAGCTATCTTCAGCAAGCCGTGTTCCTGCAGGGACACAGCAGCTGCTGTAGATCGTTTATATTGTATCCCCTGCTCCCCCGCAAGGGAGGGGGTGCTGATAGACCTCCTTGGTGGGGATGCGATTGGCTGAGCTATCTAGAGACGCCGATGTTCCTGCAAGCAGGAACATAGGATGCTGTAGCTAGCTCATGGATTGAATCATACACCAAGGAGGGAGGGCGGGTTTCGTGGCCGGTATTGCGGGTGGTCTACGGGGGGTAACGATCGCCCCCAATAGTGTCCGGGAGGAAACGTTTCAATTGAAAATACCCGCAGCCATCATCATACCTGGAGGTGGCGGCGGTTTTGAATTCAGACCGCAGGGCGGGGGGAATTTCAAATCGTCTGGATACCGATTTCTCCTTAGAAAGCTGTATAAAGCGGCGATTTCAAAATAACCTTGTTTTGGTACTCTCCTTCCGGTTTTGTGAGGACCTGGTGACTTCACCACAGGGGGTGGGCGGGGCACCAATTTAAAGGGGAATTGTACTGGGTTACCAGTGATAACTGTACCCAGTACAATTTAAAGTAAAAAAAAACACAAAAAACAAGTACATGTAAAATAATTTGTACTAATAGACACACCAAACAAAATTCTAATTAGACTTTAAAAACTTTTTTTTTAATGTAAATTTATTTTTTACAAAAAAAAAAAAAAATTCCATTATATGGTGCGCTTTTGGTACAGAAATCTGTACCTCAGCAGTGCGCTAGGGAGGTTAAACATGAAAAAGTATTGGTAACGTCACAATCTGACATTGCAATTTGACCTTTTATCAAAAGTAAGCAAATACACTCTGCATTTCTACCTAAACAAATTCACTGGATACAAGTATATGCATGGAACGTCGTGTCGAGAACGATGCTAGCTATGAGAATGCTAAAAAATTCCCAACAATCTTTTTTCTTTATGGACCATTGAGCTCTTTATAGGCTAATAGATAATGGTGGATGGTGGTTTGGGTAAATATTGGAGATGAAATAGATAAGTAACAAAAAGTATATATCCACCTGATTGCTGAAATTGTGTAGAACGAAAACTATTCCCATAAAGCAAATGAAGTTGTTGACAAAGATTTTCTTGTAAACTTTCTCCATTTTTGGCAAAGTGTAATTTCTTACATTGTGCTACTACTAAATCAAATACTAAACTGGCATAATTCTTCAAGACGGCATACCGGTACTCTTATTCAAAAACTGTGTTTTCAATAGAATAAAATGGCCCACTGTCAGTTGATGGGCATTAAACACACATAAAGTCACCTGAAGCTACGCATACTACAGTGTATACATCTAAACTAGTAGCAAAGAATTTTTTTTTTTAAAAACTCACTCCCCTTGGTAGCTATAGGACTTTCCAGGGATGTGAGAGGCAAAAATCTAAAAATTTCAACTTGACCTCAGTAACAAAACTGAATAGACATCACCAAACAAAAAAAAAAACGAAAAAGACCAAAACAAAAAAGGTCCTTTCAAGCCGTTAGAGAAACTCTTTAAAGTATCGCAGACTGCGAATCTATTACTTTAAAGCACTAGCATCAGGATAGGTGAGTGATGACCTGTTTGAAAGCTGTTTAATAGCTTGTTAAGAGCGTTTAAAATGTTTAATGATCAGTCTAACATGTTAGTATGAAAGAAAAATCGTTAACTTTCAAGTTCTTTTAAAGCTAATTTATACTGAAAATCTAAAAAATATATATGTAAAATTAAAGTTTGACCTGCCTCTGAGCTGGTATGATGGTGGCATAGCGCAGTCTTAAAAGAATATACTTACCTGCTTTTCCCTGGTAATCGTATATTTATTCCGTCTTTATTTTTCAGGCTTCTGTGGGTAAACTCAGCGTGCAATATTGTAAGTCTCCACTGGGGGCATTTATAATGGTTTTTCTATGGGAAAATATTTCTCATTTGTTTTAATGCAGAGTCGAGATTAGAGATTTACCAGTCTATCTTTGCAAGTTCTGGGAGGGGGGGGGGGGGGGTGCAGCATAAGCCAGAAAGAGAGGAGGGGCTGCAAGGGGATCTTCTAAAATTACTTCTTGCAGGCACATTTTTAAGGGGGGGGAGGGGGGGGGGTTCATGTATTCATCCCTATTATGGGCACTTCTATTGCCATTAATGCATTTATGGTGGTAGGTCAGTTTTAAGATTTAGTGAATGAAAGCAATTTGAGAAAATAAAGCACACTCTCTTACCCAATCAGAATCCTAAAAAAAAAATTACATTATGACTGGGTGGATTTGATTTAAATCAAACCGATTTAAATCAATAATTTTTGCTGGTATAACTTTAAAATACAAGTAGGTGAAGATTTTTAGAATAACAACTTTTCATATTAGTTTTTTTTATCCCCAGTTTAGGTTAACCATTCATATTTGGACAACTTTTCTGTTGCACTTAGTTTTGAGAACTGAGAAAGTAAACCCAGCATCTGTGATAATATCTTGTAGCAGAGAAACTGCCCAATAATCTTACAGAAACAGACAGAAGTTGATGGCATAAGCACATCACGCAAAATCTACCTTGAATAGACACGGGGACACAAAACCAGATTTGGCTTATGAAAGTCTTCAACGTAATGCGCGTTGGGGTGAAATTTGCGCCATTTGGACTATTTTAATTGTCTAACAGCACGTGTACAGATGTGTACATCCGCAACATTGTGCATTGTTTCTGATTGATCTGATGTCATTACTTCATCCTTTGCACTGTGTATAATAAATGTAATGCTTTTACATATTGAGTGGCCCGTCCCCTCGCCCTTGTCTATTCCAGGGTAAATTTTGGGTGATGTGTTTATGCCATCATCAACTTCTGTCTGTTGTTTTTGGGATGTTTTTTATGGAATTTATTTACCAAAACATTTAAACATATACAGCCTTGTGCTACATAAACTAATCTTTATTTCATTCATTTATTTATTTTTTTAAATCGATATAAATCAAAAAAATCCGATTTTTTTTATTATTTTTTTAAAAAATCATCGATTTTTATCCACCCTGCATTATGATAGCATTTATGTTTCAGCTATAAAAGCCGAAAGTGCTCATTAAAGTGATGTGTTTTATTGTAGACTGTAGTGTCTTTGCACTGCCCGGGCTATCATGGCACCAGACAGTGTATATTCCTCTGGTTCCTTTGGGCAGTACATTGCTACACACATACCAGTAAATTCTTTACAGCCAAAGAAATAAAAAGTTGCATTCTGGTACAAAATCTTGACTGGAGGACAATATAGGAACAATGGGGTGTTGTTTTAGGATGCTACACTTTTTCTTTAAATGACAACTCTTATTGGGATGATCAGCACATGGCAGCAGTGAACAAATTTTTGACCTGGTGAGAGATGTGCAGGCACATGTAAGGAATTGGTATTAGGACCTGCTGCCAACATATGCACTTTGCTGCTTGAGTATTCCTGTTTGGTTCTGAGGTACTTTTACCTACTTAGGGAACACTTAATCTGAATGCCATGAACAGCAAAAGTGTGACATTTTGGTGACTTTTTCTGGACTCCAGACAGCATGAACAGCAGCCAGATGTGCAGAAATGGCATGGGAACTCTGAATGTTAAAACTGAAATGTGAGTAAATATGTAGAGGGGCCTTTTTTTGTGTTAAAGAAACATTAACAATATCGCATTTGTGTGTGAAGTTGCCATTGCAATGGTTGAAGAGTACTCTGTTACGATTTTAAAAGATCTCTATGAGGCCATGGTGGCGAGTTTCTTTGTGGTTTATGATTGAATTACCATAATATAATGATTTGAATGACTTCACCCAGCTTACCAATCAAAACTGTCCAAGTTTGTATTAGGGCGAAGTAGCACTAAGGGATAGCTTTGCTGTTTTAGGGCTCTGTATTGAATACTGACATTTTCTTAGCACATAAAGTATGTATATCAGGTTCTCCAAATCTGGTAATGCTTAGGGCAAAACAATAGAAAGCTGTAGGAACTCAGGCACCCTAAAAGGGGCCCGACATTTGTACTCCAGAAAGAATTCTGCTTAAACTGATGAGTTTCAGGGAATCCCTCTCAGAAAAATGCCTAAACAATGATGTATTTCCGTTGTGGGAGAGATATCCCCAAGACCTGGCCCTGCACACTCACAAACATATGTTAGAGCTCCAATGACCAAAACGGCGGAGTTCAGCCACATCTTTTTCAAGCATAAATACCATCTGTCCTTCTCGATTCTAGACGAAGGGAGCGGTGAAGGAAATTAAACATGCTGGAAGTTTTCAAAACACACCATATTGTTCTACCTAAACCACACAATAAAATCAGTGGTGGGATTGGTTGCTCGTTTCACAAACATCGTGCTCGAGTTGGGTTAACAAATTCAAACATTAACATTGTGTTAAAATCAGAAGCAGGTTATCTTGGAATAATGCACCCACCATATATTCATCCTTTCATGCACAGGTACAATAGTACTCATTGCAGACATCAGTATAGATAACTTAACATCGCACACCTTCTCCACTAAGTTTGCCACACAGAATGCGTACTTTTGTTTTGTCTACACAACGCAACAAATGCTTAAGCAAAAAGACCAATTGGCAAGTATATAAACTATTACTGCTCAGTAAAATTGTAGTAGATAGTGTAGATAGTGATGGTTTTGAATGTCCAATCTATTTTGAAACAAAAAGCTTCTGTAGGCCACTGTAGGCCTCATAATACCTTTTTCCTGATCCTGGGAAACAATCATCCCCGTATTGGACACCAATGGAACACTTTATAAGGTTCTTATTTTATTTGCAGACAGCATGATTTCCAGAAACCACCACAACATTGTCAAACACTAAAGCAAAGCTTGGACAATATGTCCAAGAGAGTTTAGACATGGGTTATAGTCAGGGGCGGTCCTAGGGAGATTGGCGCCCTTGGCACCTCCTCTGACGCCCCCTCACAAGCACATCAACCCCCTCCATGGGAGTGAGGTGAGACTTGTGAAACTCTGGATCTCTGAGTCTCGTCTCAAGGGGGAAATGGAGTTGCTTGTGATGTCTATATCACCCCCTATCCACATCCCGCCTCCCCCCCCCCCCCCCCCCCCCCCCCCCCCCCCAGCAAGCATCCCCACTCCCGGGGACAGCGAGCTGGGGGAGGCGAGTCTCCTCTACTCCTTTCTCCCCAGGCGAGTGTGCGGATAGAGAGGGGACGCTGTGGGGGAGAGGGGGAAGACATCTGGGCATCGGAAAAACATTTCTGATGCCCACATGCCGCCCCCGACATGATGCCGTCCTGGGTGACCGCCCAGGTTGACCATGCCTAAAACCGCCACTGGTTATAGTTAACAACTCACTCACAGGAAAGATGACCCATTGGAACCTACCCAGCTGTCTGTACTGACATGATAGGTGAAGCATCACACAATAGTAACGCCATTACAGATTACAGATATTTAGAAATATTTAAAGGTAGCTATACACGTGTCAATTATTTTGTGATTCGATTGTTGACTATCGACTGTCAGTCGAACATTGATTGTACAGCCACACAGTGTGATCGATTCCTTTCCTGAGTTTGATGCGCATGCCCATAGTCCATTAAAATGCAAACTGATTGAGATACCTGGAAAACCTATTAGGTAAGGTGGCCAAAGACTGTTCGATTTGCGCCCGATTGCTCCCGGAGATCAATCTGCCGTGAAATTGACCGTAATTTGAACACGCAAACTTCGGCCATAAATCTATCTAACAACTAACGTGTCCGTAATTTTTAGATGGGTCTCGGTAAATGCCGGGTGTGTGGCCGATTTCTGACACGACCGGCTGCCAGCATCAATTCCATCAATTCTTTGTTTGATATGGATCACTTTTGATCAATCATACAAGGTGGGCAGAAATAGTTCCCGTTTGATCAATGGATCGTTTTTTGGGTCAATCAAACTGAAATATCGAACTGTGTATGGCTACCTTTACTATGATCCTGAGGGACCTGCATACACTATCCCCACCTCCTAAAACAGAAGTGAAATCCAAGAATGGCTATAAGGACATCTACATATAAAAAGTAAAAAAGCAGAATATAGAAACATTTTCTCACTTCACCCACATCTTTAACACCCACGTTTTAAAAATGTAATGCTCATTAGTTTACTGCATCTCTTGGTGTAGTACTTATTATATGGGAACCCATGTGGAAATAGGTGTTAAGTCAAAGAATGGATGTAATGTTTAGAAATTGTACTGGGCATATGTTACAAAGTTTTTTTCTACAAAAATGATGAATAAAATACAAGGGATAACTAGTCCCGCACGAGTTGCTAGGCACAGTGACTCCGCTCTTCATAAAATTACAAATCATTACACACAGAGTTGCCATATTAGATAAGGGGTTGTTTTCTAGATATGCAGTAGAACTAGTAGTTGGATGGAAGGCTAATTACATGCTGCTCATTTTCACAGCTTGTGTGGTGGTAATCTTCACACTTCCTGCACACTGTTGCCCACGTATGTTTTCAAACGGGAGATTCTGCAGCCTGAAAAGACCCAGATAAAAAAATAATAGAGCTCAGAGCTGCCCTGTGAGGTCTCTGGATGTTATTTCAAACTTCAAAGAGTCCAAAAACCAAGCTCCAAAGCCTCCAAAGGCCCCCATACACGGGTCGGATTCCGACCGGATTCCGGGACGATTGATTCCGGGCGCGTGCACGCGAAGCGATCGTGCCGGAATCGCGTGCAGCCCACCTTTTCCGATCGTTCGCGTCCGATTGATCGGGGGCTCAGAATCGGATCCGACAGAGAACCATCATGTTGGTCTTTCTGATCCGATTCTGATTCTATCTGATTCGATCGGATACTCTTAATTGGCCGATTGATCGGAGCTCCGATTCCCGCTGAGATCGCCGGAATCGATCGGATCAGTGACCAATCGGACATGGAATCCGACACGTGTATGGCTAGCTCTACACAGGTAGAGATTTCAGAGTGCTGGGAACGATCTTTTACCAATGTTCTCAGCGACTAGAGAATGCTCATCACTTTCACACATGACTTTTTCAGTTCTATGGAAAGGGGAGAGGCATGAGTGGCACCCCACTGTGTCCTCCCTCATAGAAAACAATAGCAGTCAGGACTAGAATGTCACTCAGTGATCCACCCACGCAGATCACCACACTACCTCTATCACACCCACTACCCATAGCGGTCATAAACCTTTCAGAAAGACATCCACATAGATTGGTGTTGACCAAATATTATCTAATGTGTGTTTGGGCTCATTTACACGGGCGGTTTTTGGCCATCTGGTATACAAGAGATTGTATGTACTTGCTTATACTAGAGTCATTTGGTTTTCCAGATTTTTTTCTAGAATTAGGTACCTTGGCTTTTATTCGGGTCGGCTTATACTTAATTATATACGGATAGCCTTCTCTTCAACGACTGCTATTGACTGAGTATGGCTACTTCTAAAGTCAGCCATATATCAACTTTTGCCAGACCAGCTTTTATCAACATCAATAACATGTGAGTTGTGAGATTTTAATATCAAGTTTGATATATTGTTTGATTATTGATAATAAACATTGATCCAACTACCTACACACTGTAATTCAATGCATGGCAGATACATTGGATTCACTTTGCAAATAAATATTTTAGATGTAGAAACATGTTCCACAACCATCTTACAGTAATTGATTGAAAAATCTCAGGAACCAATCAGATGCTTTGACATTTGGCATACATTTTCCAACCTGACCTATTACAGTGCTATCATTTTACACCTGATTATGATCACTTTTAAGGGCCCCATACATGTTAGAGTTTTATCGTTTGATCAACCTAGCTTGATGCTAACTAGTTAAAGCAAACCAAATTGGTCGGACACAACAAAACAATATATGAGAGATGTTCGATAACTCCTCCACCGATCAAAATTTTCCAACATGCCCGATCATTTTTCGATCAAACTCTTCTCAATTTTGATCAATCTAGGTCGATCGAACCATGTGGACGGGCATAGATTACAGGCCGGTCAACGAAACAAATTGATCGGTTTAGGTCGACCCAATGAAAAATCTCAACGTGTATGGGGCCCTTAATCAACTGTATTCAAAAGAAGCAATCCAATTGAACAACGAATCAAAACAGAACAGATTCAAATGCCTGTTATTACCAAATGGACAATAGCCATCTTCAGATACATACGGGTCAATTGTAATGTCGGATTCTACTGACTCTTGCCAATTTAAAGAAAAACCTATTGTATCTGAAGGCAACTCTAAACCTACAGGCATCAACATTGGGTTACACAACACAACTTTGACAGCAGACTTTAGGTGAGCAAACACGGGGTTGATTTTTTTTATGATTTTGATTGAAGCACAATCGCCATTTGTGCATGTCCAATTCATCATGCTGCGCTCGAGGGCTCATCGATTGTACAGATAACGACCCGTGTATGGCCAGGCTTACATTCATTTAGAAACTCATTCCTCCACAAATGTTAGTAAATGCAGACTGCATGCACAGAAGGTTTAGATCATACATCGTATGCAATGGATCTAAGTAAAATGTCGGAAATCAATGGAGGCGTGTCTTTCCTGTAATTAAAAATACTTATGATGTGGTATGTATGAAGGGTTTGTGTTTTAAACTAGACTTTGTGTCAATATTGTTTAACACCTCTGATTGCTTAAAGTCTTATGTACACAGAATTAAGCCGGCCATACACCTTAAGATTTCACAGTCAGATTTCCTTTTGATCTCCTTTTGTTTTACCAAAACCATGTAATATGAGGGACTTTCTAAACAATCAAGTCTACCTGTGTTCAATTGCAGAGGAGCCTATACTACATAGTTGTTGGTAGATCTAAAGGTTATCTGACAGAGAGATCTAAAGGTGTATGGCCAGCTTTAGGCAAATCTGATCAATAATCCAATAAAAAAAAAGGGGGATAAGACGGGGGGGGGGGGGGGGATATCATATACATGTGCCAAATTTCAAAGCGATGAATTTTCAGTTGGTAAATGTTTTAGTCCCCATGGCAGAGTTCTGAGAACAGGCGTGAATCGGGAAGTCAGGTAGCTGACTGGATAAAAGATTTTAGAATTACTTCAGATCTGCATTTACAAATATATAACTGATTGTAGTTCAGCTTTGATTGCCAAAAGCAAAGTAATGCAAGCGGCCTAAGTCTTATTCATTTGCATTGCGCTGTGTTCAGCACTTCGCTAAAAACACCCACACACATCTACAGCGTTCTGCCTGCTGGCGGCTCCTTGTATTTTTCCATGGAGAAATCTGCCTAGATGTAGCTAAAGTGAAGGCAGAATTTAGATACAATTTGCGCAGCCATTGCAGATGTGAACTACACTTTGCATACCTCACAAATCCTGGATGTTTTAGTACTACAAAACTTATATATAAAAAATAGAGTTAAGCTAGCCATACAAATTGCAATTCACCCTGCAATCGATGTACGATCAGTTGTACCATGCAATCGCAAAAAAAATAAATAAAAAAAAGATACTTTGGATCGGGACCCAGAATACTAGCGTTCAAACAGAAAATAGCGACATGTTGGATCACAATTCGATCGATTTCTTGAGCGATCTTGGTCGAGCCATTGATTTCCGAACAACCGCCACAAATGCGCGCTGCGGTTCTGGAATCAAACTGGATTTACAGTTCCACTTATTTTGGTATATTTAAACTAGCATTGGGCAAGAGCTAATGTATAGAAGGTTATGCATTTCAGTTTAGAAGACTGATCAGAAGACAATTACCCTAAAGCCGATATACGAGCAGTTCGAGATTCCCGACAGCAGCGCAATGACGTCATGGCGTTGCTGCCCTTTAGGAAATTAAAGGAGCTGGAGGCACAGCTCTGCTTTGCGGTCCCCAGGCAAAGCAATGAACATCAACCGTGGTTTACCATCATGTCCAATATCCCTGTTTTCGAGCGGGATTGACTGGTCCATTGGAAATGGGTCAGATAGACAGCCGTGAGTGCGCGCGCCACTCGAATAGGCCATCAATCTAGCCCATATTTATGCGGGTGTTCCCTGCCTTAGATGTGCTCTGTGGTTATCTTTTATACACATGTAAATACACACACACACACACACACACTATAATGGAAGTGTAGGCTGTCCAATACAAGCCGCATGCACACCCATCGAGAGGCCTCCAAACTCTAATAAACATTGCCACACTCCAAGAACTAGCTGGAGCACATCCAGAAAAGATCCAGGGATACATCTGGTGATTGGCCCAAACATAACGGACGATAACAAATTCCAAATGGAGTTAAATACGTAATTACTGCCTGCTGTAAACTGGTTCAAGCTATCTAGCAGATTTCCTCCGGTCATTTCCTGCAAAATACAGCGTCCATGTACGTGGTTACTACAGGAGACCGTCTAACAAGAACTGATACCGAGTTTTGTATATGCTGCGCAGAATGTAGAGGAGAGGCCAGGGTGAGCTAGTAAAAGAAACGAACAACAAATATGCTCCTTCAAGGGAACTTGGTCCGGATTTTTTAAATGAACAAAAAACATTGGCTCATTCACAGATATATTAATACACTGAAACATGCCAGGTCAAAGAATGCCAGGTCAAAGTGAACAGCAGCCAAAAGGCCACTCTATACAGCAGTGCATCAAAAATGGACATTGGAGAGGCCTGGAGTGACTGGCCGTGGCATTACAGCAGGAATGTAATCCTTCGGATAAGTCACATAGTTTGGCAATTACATGGCAGAAGAGAAGTATTAGAAATGATTGGATGCATACACTGCAAAGTCGATTTCACAATCCTGAACAGCAGATGAAAAACTGTCACAGAAGAAACTTTCTAAACTTTTCTAAAACTGTGAGAGGCAAACAAAGACAAAAACTGAATATATTTGTGGATGGAAAGTTTGGACAAAATTATCTTCTGATCCTGCAGCTTTAAAACTCCTAACAACCTCTGGCCTACATTCAGCTGAGTTGAAGTTGAAGTCTGGCTCTGTGTTTATGTTTCATCCAGACAGCCAGCGGTTGATGACGATCTATTGACGCAAGAGCTACTCCACACTGCATGCCTGAAATTAATCAGAAGGGAGGAATTCTTTTCAAGCAGCTACTGGAGGCCTGCGAACCAAGCAGGGGTTTTCAACTGAGCTAAGCATGAACAGTAGGCATGGCTAATAACTTGTCTCCACCAAGGTGCTGGAGCTCTTACCAACTTGAGAGGGTGCTGCGCTATAAAAGGGAAATTCCATATACTGATTCATACAATGTAAATCTATTCTAAATGGCCAATCTGAAAGCCTAAACATCAGAGTTATGTACAAAGAAATTCTGTTTCACACATATTGTACAACGTGTTTAATACCCTAAAATATATATTTCATCGGTAGAAACAAAGTCATCACCATGGAAAGAAAACAAAAGTGGGGATAAAAACAGGGCTGTGGAGTCGGAGTCGAGGAGTCGGAGACATTTTTGGGTCCCTGGAGTC
>CM070039.1:33170947-33203666 GCA_036250615.1 Ptychadena robeensis | reverse complement strand
ACCGACTCCACAGCCCTGGATAAAAATGCACCTTTTCACATCCTAATTAGGTTATCCTTTCCTCTGTTTGTGAATAGTCTGCCCAGAACTATACATGGAAGTCTCTGAACCCTGTTATAAGCATTAATGTGGGCATACACGGGTCACAACGCTGCACTCACCACGAGCGTTTGTCTATCATTCTGAGAATAGACATGCACCACTTTGCACAGTCTATCCTATTCGATACCTTGGATGGGGACAATCAAACAGGGTTTACCAAAATCCCGCTCGAAGAAAGGGTGGCCACAATAGGTTCTGTCTGGATCACCGCGAATGCACACGGTGATCGATTGCGCAGGAATAGATGCAACAATTTACCCACATATAGCAACCTTTACTGTGAACAAAGCTTCTCAATAAGTCCGTCCAAAAACAAAAGTTCACCAGGAAATCCTTGTACAGTTAAAACATCCTCTAAATGCAATGCTCCGACTTCAGTTTACCAAGCATTGCAAACAATACAGGAAATCACTTCTTTCAGGTAGGTGGGCACTGCTGACCTTTCCTTCTATAAAAAACATGTTGCCTATCTTTTGTGGAACCTATGATCTGGGGTTACTGGTCAGGAACAAGATCAGGAAAGGAGAAGCTATATTTTCAATTTGTCTCACAGTTCTGCCGTGTAAATATTTAAAGTGGACCTACCACCAGAAGTCTGTTTTTATGAATGGCACTAGAAGTGCCAAAAATAGGGAGGAATGCAGTAAAAAAAACTAAAAAACATTCCTGTAATGACCATTTTAACAAGATTACCACACAGCTCCCCTCACTTCCTGGTTCGCTGAAGGCAACTAATGAAACGGGGGGTGCAATATCGCGGATGGCCACTGGGGGGGGGCGTTCAGTGATCTTCTATGGGAATTTTCAAAGCAGATCACTGCTTCCTGTGACGTGCTGCCTATTTCTGCCTACAATGAACCAGGAAATGAGAAGACCTGCCAAATTATCTTCTTAAATTGCTCATTACAGGTAAGTTTTTGGGTTTTTTCACTGCATTCCTCCCTTTTATTGGCACTTCTAGTGCCATTCATGAAAACATAGATTCCTGGTGGTAGGTCCTCTTTAAGTTGCACAAAGTCAGTAAAGCAAGCAACAATGGCAGAACCTACATTTTTTAACAATTTTACAAGTTTCAAGATAATAAAATTCTCCTTTTCAAGTACAAGATCGCATGTATGGTACAATGACAAAGAGGTGAGCAGACACGTCCTTACGTATCATTGGATTAGTGCTTTTATTTTTTCATTCTTCCGTTAAAACAGTTCCAAAATAAAAACAAAATCAAATATTAAATTTTCACAAACTGGGAACTTCATTCAAAAGATGTTTAAAAATCGATCCCAATATGTGGTGGTAAAAAGGAATCATTTTTCTTCCACTGATTAAATGGGGAAATCAACTGTGAATGCCCAACTCAAAGGTCAGTATACAAGATACAATCGGACTCAGCTTTTTACCAAAACAGTTTTATATGAGAACCATTCTAAATCAATTTGCATACAGAAAGGTCATTGAACTACAAAATTGATGGTAGAGGTGAAGAAATACTGCAGTAAAAGACTATACAAAGAGTCAATGTTACTGTTCAATCCAGAAGTAAACGATCGTTTAACTGGAACGTTTGAAAACTACAAACATCCAAGTACTATAAACCATACTTAACTTTTGTTGGATTGACTTTCAATTCGATTGCCTGCAATTTAAATCTGAATTTATCAATCCAATATCCATCGCTCCTACTACCACATCAGAAGAATGAAGTGGATACTGAAATTTGCTTATACAACCTTACCTTATAAGGTAAAGGTCTGTTCAAATTCTGTGATCGGATACAAAATTGATTAAAATTTTTTTAAATACAATCTACTAGAAATTTTCCATCCTAAAGGCCCCCACACAGGTAGTGGGCGGGGGCCAACAGATGAGGGGTGGAGTGCAGAGTTAGTTTGAACGAGGACAACGGTCTCCATTCAAACTAATGGCATCAACCAGAGATTTACGGACAGCTGTAGGGCGACAGGGATCATGTGGGCACCCGCGTTCCGCGGCCTCACGCACATCGGCCGGCGGCAAAATCACCAGCGACTCGTTACATGTTTCGGGGCCTTTACCAATCATGGTTTTTGATTTTGTGCTTGTTTAAGTTTGCCTGATCTCAGAAAAAAAAATGGATTTTCAAACAATGCAAATAAAAGATACATTTTTACTGTTCACTCAAACAGAAAAATACAATACATTGTCATATATACATACACAGACACACGACTACACCATACATTATTTATCTGACCACAAATTAACCTGTCCAGTAAAAAAAAACAGCAGCGAAAACCAATCAATCAATCGTCTGTCAAATATATACGTAAACAAGCAAAACCATAAATGGTTAGACATAACACAATAACACAACACAACCCCTTTCAAACACACCCCCCTCCAATCTACCCAAACATCAACGCAAGCCAGTATTTTATTCAGCTCATGTCGCACAAAGAAACACCTGGTGTGATTTCAGAAACATTAAGCTGTTTTTATAAGGTATTGTGCTGGTGAGGAGTAAAATACCTACTGACACTTGAAAGGGAAGGGGAAGGAGGGATTTGACGCAAGTAAATGTGAAGAGAGCGAGATGGAGGAGGGAGAACTATTAATATAAGCGTTGTGAATTAGCTCATCCCACGCTGCTCGTGAGGCTGTGACATCATAATGACATCTTATCACGCTTAGCACCTACAGTATGCAAGGAACGACGCACATACAGAGTGGAGGAGGGTTGTGCTGCTATTAAGTATCCCTCTACTGAATGGGATAAAGAAAATAATAAGTCTGTGCTGCTTCCTTCAGGTTCTGGCACCACTGCACATCTCAACCAAGAAGCAGCTCGAATATAAACCAACATTAACAGGGAAATGGGAACGCTTCATGCACATGATGTATATATATCACACAGTGACCTTTTAAACAGCAAATGTCCAAAACACGCAGACTTTTTTATCTGCAGTAGTAGTAAAAGACTATCACTGTAATCTTAAACTAGGCATACACGGCTCATTTTTCTTTATCAAGCACAATCGATCGCTGTGCACATTCACGGCTACTGATTGTACTCACTTCAAAACAAGAATAGAGAGTGCGGGGTCAACCAATCCTGCTTGAAGAAACTCAATCAAACAGGGAACCAACATGTTGGTAAACCCTGTTCGAATTACATTGAGTGGGGACCAAGGGTCCCAATTCAAAATATCAAATGAGATTGAGCCAAAGATGTGCTGCACATCGATTACACATTCAATCGAGGAAGCTCGAGAGCGGCGTGATGACGTCATTGCGCTGTACTCTAGGGCACCTTAAATGCACAGACATCAACCCTTGTATGGGGGGGTTCACATCTGTAAAGTTTGAAGTACAGACACTCATTAACCTCCCTAGCGGTCAGCCCAGCACAGTACAGCAGTACTCTGAACCCCCCCCCCCCGGTTCTGGAACCCTGGAAATACTGCCATGATATAGAGAATCCCCGCAGCTTTCCAGGGGTATATCGGGCTATTCCAATCGCCATTCCAGTAGCGTTGAGACAAACTCAATCTCTGAACTAACTAGGGAGGTTAAAGGAAAACTCCACTCGGAACCAAAGACCAGATTGCATGTAATTGAGGATCTTTGTCGCTAATATTTACAAGCTTTCTCCGACACAATCTCTAAACAATCATTGCTCAGGATGATAACCCAGCTGCCTTTAAAATTAAGAAAGTAGACTTGGGGCCTAAAGCTTACATCAAGCCATCAATCTGAATATCCCCTGTGGGAAAACAGAGGCACGGGGACTTTAGCGGCTACAAAGTAAATCAGTGAACATGCAAGATAATCATCATAGTCCATAAGTTTAGAAGGTAAATTTTACACATTTAATAGTACATAAAAAGCATAACTGTGTGTATCCATTCGGGATACCGGGTATATTATAATACACGTTGACGCAGCACCCTGGAGTCACTCCTGAGGTGTAAAAGCCACTTCTCCACAAGATCGTGTAGAAGCATCACTAGTTTTAATCACCCCGACGTACGTTTCGTCAAAAAACTAGACTTCCTCAGGGGATGATGTTAAGAGGGAACAGCACGGTAAGTATAGGATCATATCAGAGGTACCAACATGAGCCCACACACAGTTTAAGCAGAGGCGACCAAATCTAGTGGGGCGAACAAGGAGCCCAAATGCAAGGAACCACCAGCCAAGCCCAGCAAGGGCAGCCATTAATGAATGTGACAGATGTATCCAACGGTAAAATAAAGATGTCTGCAATGTAATTTGTAAATGAGCATCAGTGAAGCAGGCGGCATCTTTTGTGGACGCACATGTGGAAGCCAGTATACGCCAGAACCCAGCCTGAACCTCTTTACAAATTACATTGCAGACATTTTTATTTTACCGTTGGATACATACCACAGGGGATATTCAGACTTGATGGCTTGATATAAGCTTCAGGCCCCAAGTCTACTTTCTTCATTTTGATTTATTATGGGATGTTGGCTAGTCCATTTTCAGAGTGAGACTTTGTGAGTACATGATAACCCAGCTGCCATTTTACTCCATCGCCCACCAATCTGAAGCTACATAAGAAGCTAATTTTGATTATCTTATGAACGCTTTATGTTTTACTATGTTTCTCTCTAGTTGATAACTAAACTTCATTTTAGCTTAGGTTGGAATCTTCTTCCTGAACTCCTCAATGACAACATCACAGAGCTGGTGGATATTCAAGACTTTGCGCTTCTCTACTTTCCATGTGAAGATTCCCCCCTTAGATGCTCAATAAGGTTTAGGTCTTAAGACATGCCAGTCCAGCACCTATACCCTCTATGTTTTATTAACAAGGTAGTGGTCATCCTCCTGCAGCTCTGTGATGTGGTCATGGAGGAGTGGAAGAGGATTCCAGTGGCAACCTGTGAAGCTCTAGAGACCTCCATGCCCAAGAGAGAATAAGGACCATGCTACAAAATAGCTTTGGGCTTCACTTAGGTTTGTACTCAATTTTGTTGCCAGAGTTTTAGACATTAATGGCGTGTGTTGAGTTATTTTGAAAGGACAGCAAATTCATATTGTTAAAGTCAAGACAGGAAGTGAGTGTAGTTTTCAGAGGATGGTCAGCAATGCCAGCATAAATATATCTGCCCATGCAGGTTTTCATTCCTGTACACACATTGGCTATAAAAGGCATTTTCCTTACACCACCAACATGTGCAGTCAAGAGTGAGTTCTAGAATCCCCAAATACGACCCAAAAGGAGATACTTACTCATTAGATGTAGATATGTAAGAGAAATTAGTGACTACCCATTTTGGGAACACAAGAGTTAATGACACATTTCTAATACCGTTTATAAAAAAAAAAAAGCTTCATATTAGTGGCATAAAAGTCTTGGAACATTTTGCATTTCATCAAGGAAACAAATCTAGGTGTGTCTAAGTGACATTACTTCATAACCCTAATTGTCATCCAAAAATCACACTAAGACATTCCAGTCACAAGGGCATCGGCCCCAAAAAGAGACTTTCTGCAAAGTGTAGAACAAGAACAGACTGTGCACCATTTAATAAAAATGTTGAATTCACTAAGTTATTCTTATTTCCCTTCAAATAATTGCAAACGTTTGGACCTCTTTTACTGATGTTTTGGTTTTACTTTTATCAGGATGTATGTTTGATATAGAATTTGAACATTTCACTAATGTACTTATTTAACATAAATGTATCTACTACTATACGATTCACAAAATAAAGGGGGGGGTGAGGAATTGGGCTAAATTTACGTGGTCGCTTCCCATGCTGCTGTCAGTATGCAGCAGCCCAGGAAACAAGCATGCCCAAACTTGTGCAGGCGCTCGCGGGTCGTTTTGCTAACGACCCTATGACTGGTCTATCGGGTGACAGCTCGAAAACTGACCAGTTTGTGCTTACTGCTTATTTATTGCTCATAAATGTCTAATCAGAGGTTAAAGGATAACTCAACCTCTGAAAGAAATCCACCTGCTCAAATATTTACCTCTACTACTGCAGAAAACTCTTTTGAGAGAAAATGTTTCCACCAGGTCTCCCAGAAGCCTCCAGCAGTTCAGTAACGTAATTCATGCCATATGAATAACTAGAGTCAGGTCATGCATGTCCACCAAGATGAGGACATTTATCCTAGAAAGTCACAGAGGCGCTGGAAGATTCACGGCAGCACAGGTTGGAGAGAGTCTCACTCAACCAGTTTATTGTTTTGCAACAGAAGAAGTTGATAGATGTTGGTCCTTCCTCCCGGACTACACAGTGCAGACATGCATGAGTGCTACTCTTCCCTGCAGTACCTTGAGCTCAGGCTCCATGACAAACTAGAGAGAGAGAAGAAAGAAAAGTCTCCCCTTATATATACTACAAAGAGAGAACATACATGAGTTAAACAGTGAACATATCCAATGATAAAAAACATAACAACCCTTCAGGTTGTTCTAATATTTAAAACACATGCCATATGATAAGTGAAAAGCATAGAGTTTAGGGAGCTAAACTGTGCAGATTGTATTTTTTTTTCCACTAAACTTCTGTAACCTTAATAATGTTGAAAATAGAACACGCTTGTTTTGATGTGAAAGAAAAACCCCTGACACAACTTGTGGGAAAAACCCCAGCTGCAACTCTAACCATGAAATTTCCCACAAAGTCTGGAACGCAAGTAGAGACTCCAAAAATACCCGGCTGGAGCCAGCGTCTGCGTATCTTATCCATGTTCAGAATCTCGTGTCAGGCCGCAGTACAACATTGGAGTGGGTGCCTGCACCTGCTACACTTCCAGGTCAGCTCCAATGTCTCACCCCATATCCCTGTGTTACACAACAACAACCAGAAACCAGCCAAGTCACCATTCACTAACCAAATCTGAATTGTAGAAAGTTATTACACATAACTATTTCAAAATAACATAGGGATTCAGAATTACATTGGTTTGGTTGGAGTAGTTTGTAAAACTTAAAACAAAGCAGAAAGTAGACACAGCTCATAAAGTGCAGCCAAGGCACTAATGCTAGGCATACACATACCGACCTACTCCGATATCTTCCTCCGATGTCATCACGTTAGCCTCTCGTTGCATTATGGGGCCCCTTCAATCAGCTGGGCACCCTTTGTGTGCCGGCCATAAGCTGCGATGAAGACGCCGCTTCATTGCAGCTTATGGCATCGGCTTTCATCGGCTCCCATCGGCCAGAGAAGATCAAACATGTCCGTTCTCTGGCCGGCCGAGAAGTGGGGCGACAGATCCCTGTCGCCCCATGTGGGCACATGCCGATTAGCGGCCGATTTTTAACCTGACCGACGGCGAGAGCGCGCACGCCCGTCGGTCAGATTAAAAATCGTCCGCTTATCGGCATGTGTATGCCTAGCATTAGTTTGCAGTATTTTTTACACCACGAGACGGACTTTCCCCAAATTTATTTGGGAGGCAGGTGAAATGCCTCCTCTGGCAACTTCGCTTTCCCAGCATTATATTTAGCCAGGGAGACGGAGGAGCTGTCCCCGAAGGAAGATCGGCCCATTCATTGTTCATGTTAGTAGATCCCACTGAAGTGTCACAGCAAGATGAAAGAGCTGCCATGCGGCATATCTCCGATCCAGCTCTGCCTGTGTGTGAGATCTGGACTCATGCTGCAGCTTTTACACACACAGAGCTGAGCATTGTGTAATCTGTCATTTAAGCTGATGACACAGTGCATAGGAAAGATCCTCACATAGTGCTGGCCAGCCGTATGGGGAAAAAGTCTATATAGACTTTTTCAGGCACTCCTATGTATAGGGTTAGTCCTATACAACAGAGTTTCGTATGAGCTGAAAAATACAGTAAATAAAACAGCGGAGGTCAACCCATTCCATTTGAAAAAGGACATGGAGTAAAATAAATATGAGTGTGATGATCTTCCAATTACTTAAAGTCTATATTAAGCTAAAAATAGCACAACTCCAACCATATCAATTTCCTCATCTACATAATGACACGTAATGTATCTGGAAAAGCCTCTGTACACAAGGGACAGGATTTTAAACAAACACGGGATAACAATGATCTTCATGTGCTCAGGTGGAACTGTTCAGAAAACAGACAAGTCTGTAATAATGGAAATCAATAGATAGGCTAATGAACACATGATAAAACAATTGTCTGTGAAAACTGCTCAATACTAAAAACATACATTTTTCAGTTTTGTGTTATACTCGAGAGATAAAAATTGGGAAATTTTGTGTTCAACCTTTAGGACTTAAAGCTCCTGAACATAGCATCACCACCAACTTTGCTGGAGATGTAAGGAAGGCTATAAGAACATTTGAGGACGCACATGTAGGCATAAAGTTGACTTACATTTTAACTATTTTGGTAATGATACAATGCGTAGGGGCTTTGCAAATAACTCACATAGCCAGTGCAGCTCTGGAAAAAAACATTTGAACAAATTGAACCAACCTCTACCAGAATGATGGCAAGAAAAAAAAGTATGGTGTGGGACAGCTCCTGAACCAAAACATAGCAGATCACCTGTAAAACATGGAGCAGGCAGCATGATAACTTTGTAGTGGCATGGCTGCCAGTGGCACTTTATTGATGATGGGGCACAGGACAGAAATATTCAGTGTACTATTCATCGTGGTTATGTACAGAACTAAAGAAAAAAACTTTTAGAAAGGTTTGGGAGTAACGTATGCTACCATCCTGGCAATTTTGCACATACCTTTGTTGTGGATTCTTCCATAGCAGACTGACCCTAATAAAGCACAGTTGCTAACTATTCAGTGTACTAGTACTAGTGGATGAACAGAGGCGAGTCCCTTGTGTTCTTCAAAAGAACAATTCCTACTTCTATGTATTCCCCCCAATCTGGATCACAGCCACGGCCAATATTTACATTCCTCATTAATCCAATGATCAGCAGCCTTATGGAGAGATTTCCAACAAAAAGGTTGAGTTAGCTTGGGTCTGGACCAGGGGTGGGCAAACTAAGGCCGGGGCCAGATGCGACCTGTTTAGCTTTCTTTTGGGTCCTTTGTCACCTTGAAAAGAACAAGTTTTGTTATTTAAAAATGTAAAATAACGTCTTCTAGCTATGCCTGATGTCTTTTGAAATGCTTGTAAAAGTGATGCGCTTGTGGCCCTCCATATCAACTCAGTTGCCCACCACTTGTTTAGGGCATGGTATTGTTATGCCGGCAATACTGCGCCCTATACTTTCCCCTAGCAAACTGCGGCTGAAAACACATGGTAAACAATGGGCGAATTATGTGTTTCCAGTACATTTGAGGGATGCACACATCCAAAGTGCTTGCTCGGGCATTGTGGATCTGTCGTGTTTGCCACAAAGCACCCTGACACAGGTCATGAAGTGCCAGTATAGACTGGTACGTAATTTCTCTAGGGGTAAAAAGGATGCATGTGGAAAGCCAAGTGTGTGTGTGTATATTATATATAACAACTTATCACTGCACATGTGACTCATCTATACCTAAATGTTAACAAGTCACTTGACATGTGATGTGACTGCTTTATTGTGGATTGGACTATTATGATGTGACTCCAGTAAACCAAAAACAAATGCAAGCATAGTGTTGAGATTCATGGGCGATGTGAGCATACACACATTACTGGCAGAAGGAAGATCAGCCTCCCAAACCTAGTAATTGGGAAGAACCAAGACATAAGTGATTTTTAGGATCACCAGGTTTTCTTTCCCTTTACATTAAAAGAAATGCATAACACAATGGATAATGTGATTTGGAATCCTGTAAATTACGGAATACATTTTGTGGTTACTGACACTTCAAACCAAAGTAGGAAACAGATTACAAGATGGTTTGGGAATTGAACATTACATTACATTGAGCGATCGATCCCACTTCAAGGAAAAAACGATCTAACAGGGATCTGCCAAGCCAGTATTTGCCTGTTCGATTGCCACTACTTTGGTTGGGGAGTGAGGGTCCCCATCCAAAATATTGGCCAGGGCTCGATTCCCCAATGTGGTGCGCATCGATTCCCTAATGCGATCGTTGGCGATTCTTGCGTAAGCACGCTGTGATCGATCGCACAACGCAGGTAAATGTGTATGGCCGGCTATATTATATAATTATAATTTTGAAGAACAGAGTTTTAAAGAGCTTTTTCATCTGGCGATTGTTCTTAGGACAGAGCTGTAGATATCTCAGGACAGAAATAAAAAACTTTTGGCTGGTAGGCAAGCTTCTCCTTATGCAATTCATCTGTGTATTTACAAAAGACCAGCGTAAAAACATTTTTCAATAACGTTGCTCTAGTCCTAGAATTTGAAAGTCAAAATTAAATAAAGCATAATTATGTAAGCCATGCCTACTTACTACCTGTCAAGTGACCTAAAAAGTAGTGGCGTAATAGTACCAGTATATCCTTTGAATAGCTTTATCCTCTATTCCTCCTGTGTCATTACCTGTACGTTACATTGTGCTGCATCTCAAATCTTATGTATTGTACAGCGCTGCGTAATATGCTGGCGCTATATAAATAAATGATAATAATATGTGTAGGATGTTCTTACAACTTGATTAAAAATAAAATAATTTACATAACACAAAGCCAAAATAAACAACACTACAGTTCCGACTGTATGAAGTAGCTACAAAATGACAGATCTGCAAAGTACAGGAGGGCCTCTTATAAGCTGCCGGTTAGCATAAGGGGAGGCAAATAACAAATCTGTATGAAAACAGGACAGATACACCACAGTACAGATAGTCCACAGCCATCTATAAATAGATCTTGTTTCAGCGCTCTCAGGATCAAAAGGCACCAAGCAGGCAGTGAACAGAAGCTAGAAAAGCATTATCACAAGTCAGCCATTAAATGCGGTATGGGATCCTCTCCCCCATCTGAAAATACCAGCTAAAGCTTTTAAAAAACGCTGACCTCTTCCTATATTGCTCACACCCACTCATTAAACCCTTTCAACACCAGATGGATTTACTATCCACAACAGAAGCCTGGAGGTGGGAAGCTGTCGGAGCAGCCATTGCAATTTAGGATCATTATGGCAAGATTAATGGGCAGCCACAATGCAATCTAACTTTGTAATGCAATGTAACTTAGCATAATCTAGTAATAATTTAAATGAGAATCCCCCAGAGATAGCATAGTAAAAACTGGATCTAAAATAAAGTTAAATAATAGAAAGCCACAAAACAGTACAAATACTTGCATATACATACTCCACATATTCCAGCCATCTGTTCTATTGCTCCACATAGGGCTGCACTTCAGGCACAAGGTTGATTATTCCACCAAACAATGTGCCAGAGGAATTATTTATTTATTCATGATCTAGTCCAGAGTCATCTTTTGATGCAGAAGTCAGTTTTGTATGATAAATTAAAACTTTCCTAGATCTACTTGGCAACTGTTGCATTCATAAAAAGTATAAACATCCAACTCATTGCCAATTTCTCCAATGAAACATGACAACAAAAAACAAACAAAAACATACCTGGGTGAGTCTGGGAGCTCATGTCAGGCCAAGAGGATTCTTCAAGAAATTACAACCAGATCCAAGAGCCAGAAAATATGCTAAGCAAAAGGACATGAAAGAATTGCTTGGAGGCAAAGGAAATCCAAGATTGCCAACATGAAGCCACTGGGAAGGACCACAACCCTACAGACCTGAGGAAAGAAAGGAGATTAAAGTTACAAAACATAGTGTTGCCATACATTTTCTACAAGCCCCTCCACCTATTACAGTAAACATGCATTTTCCCCCTGTACATACACAGTATGCGCTGATATGTTTCAGATCTTCCTAAGAACAGCAGCCTGCTGAGCTACAACATTCAGTATGTCCACCAGCAGCTTCCCTCCTCAGGGATCACATGGTAATTTAACACTTGCAACTTTAATGGTCGCCATAACCAGTGACTAGTTTGAGAAGCATAAGGTTGTGGATTTTCTTTCAAGTTGCACTTATTTTTTGGGTTTAATGATAACACAACAAATTGCATGAAGAAAGGACATTCAGAAACACGGACAACAAAACAGAAGATGGCAAGACGACTTTAGTCGCATACTTTGACTACAGGGAGTGCAGAATTATTAGGCAAATGAGTATTTTGACCCATTACCTCTTATGCATGTTGTCTTACTCCAGCGTATTAGCTCGAAAAGCCTACTACCCAATTAAGCATATTAGTGATGTGCATTTCTGTAATGAGAAGGGGTGTGGTCTATGACATCAACACCCTATATAGGTGTGCATAATTATAGGCAACTTCCTTTCCTTTGGCAAAATGGGTCAAAAGAAGGACTTGACAGGCTTAGAAAAGTCAAAAATAGTGAGATATCTTTTGCAGAGGGATGGCAGCACTCTTAAAATGCCAAAGCTTCTGACAGCGTGATCATTGAAACAATTCAAGCGTTTCATTCAACATTAGTCACACAGGCGTCCGCAAGAAGCGTTGTGGAACAACACAAGGCGCAAAAATAACGGAACATGAAATGAGAAAAGAAAGAGCCACCCCCCCTGCAGCGGGGGGCCAAGATGACACTTGCCACCAGTTTGGCCATATTTCAGAGCTGCAAATCACTGGAGTGCCCAAAGCACAAAGGTGGTGCTGTGCAATACTCCGAGGACAGAAAGGCTGAAAGACGAACCCCATGAAAAGATACACAAGCTGAAACGTCAAGACTGGGCCAAAAAATTCCAAGACTGACTTTTTCTAAGGTTTTATGACTTGATGAAGTGAGAAGTGGAGTCTGATGGGCCAGATGGATGGGCACGTGGCTCATTGGTAAAGGGCAGAGAGACTCCAGTCCGACTCAGACGCCAGCAAGGTGGAGGTGGAGTATGGTTGGGCTGGTGGTTATCATCAAAGATGAGACTTGTGGGGCCTTTTCGGGGTTTGAGGATGGCGTCAAGCTCAACTCCCAGTCTATGCCAGTTTCTGGAAGATACCTTCTTTAAGCAGTGGTACAGAAGAAGTCTGATCCTTCAATAAAACATGATTTTCATGCAGGACAATGCGTCCATCACACGAGTTCCAAGTACTCCACAGGTGGTAGCAAGAAGGGTATAAATAAGTAAAAAACTAATGAATGGCCTCCTTGTTCACCTGATCTGAACCCCATGAGAACCTTGGTCCATCATCAAATGTGTGATTTACAAGGAGGGAAAACAGTACACTCTCTGAACAGTGTCGGGGAGGCTTGTGTGGGGGATGCTGGCACGCAATGTGATGGTGAACAGATCAAACAACTGACAGAATCCCTGGATGCAGGGCTTTGAGGTCCTTGCAAAGAAAGGTGGCCTATATGGTCACTGATTTGTTTTTGTTTTGTTTTTGAATGTTCAGAAATGTATATTTGTGAATGGTGAGAAGTATATTGGTTTCACTGGTAAAAAAAAATAATTGAAAGGGTATAGAAATGAGTTTTTTGTTAGTTGCCTAATAATTATGCACAGTATAGTCACCTCTGCCACACAAAGATATCCCCCTAAATAGCTAAACTTAAAACACAAACTAAAAAGATACTCCAAAAATATTCAGATTGATATTAATGAGTTTTTGGGTCATTGAGGAAAATGGTTGTGGTTCAATAAAATTATTCCTCAAAAATACCACTTGCCTAATAATTCTGCACTCCCTGTATGTTCCCACATAGGCGATAAATTGCCTTGCACTTGCACTTTAATTGCGTGCATAATCGCGGGGCAGGCGCTCGAGCGCAATTGACCAGACGGTCTTCACCAGCAATTTTTAAAAACTAATCGCCCGCATAATAAAAAAAATCATCATTACAATTTATTCTCATGGACGCGATCGCATCCGTTCACGTCTATGGGTGCGATCAGAAAAAAAAAATGCCTGCCTGCCTGCTATCAGAGTACGGGGAGTCGCAATTCTGATCACGGGTCCTATTGCAGACGCGCGCGATCTCGGCCATCAGATGAGTGGGGACAAGCCCATTTCTACTGAATTGACGCGATCAATGCCGATTTCCACAGGCGATTAAAATTGTGAGTGGGAAGTGTGTGGGAAGTAGAAGTGCACACAAAGCTACAGGACCAAACAAACTTGTTTGAGTTAGAAATGGCATTGCCACAGCACTAAATGTATCAGGATTATAATTACAGGTTACGAATAATTAATGCAGCATTATGGATACCATTTCCTGTAACGAGGGGGGGGGGGGGTTGGGGGATAATACAGACAAGCGGCACTGCTACTTGTACTAGTGAACTACACATCATCTCATGTGGGGAAGAACCAAGGCAAAGTATATTCATCACCTGGATGACCAATAACCAAAAAAAGTGGTCTGTGATGACATCCGGTCACAGTAAACTCACATATGCATATAGACAGGCCATTTAATTTGTATTTGCTTCATACAATACTTACAAACAAGGTACAAATTTGATCAATTTAATATGAATTCTTTTTTTGCCTTCTTAAAACTGGTGGAAACATTGACATTTTTACACAATGATAAAAACGTATGTAGACATTTATCATTTTAGCGCAGAAACTGTTGATTTTACAATTTGTAATTTGTCTATGTAAATTCATCAGATTAAAAAGACAAGGAAAGCATTACAAAAACGCAAAGCCAGGCCAATGATGCAACAATAGTATAACAAAAAATACAATGTTAGTAGGCCAACATATTTCCTGACATATGACATAAAAGCCTGTAAAGCTGTAGTAACTGATTTGTCTGTCTAGTACATAACCCCTTGTCCAAAAAAAACAACTGGTGTATTTTTAAGCTCACATGTGGTGTAAGTGACAGGGGTGCGATTTTTTCTATAATGCTCAAATTTGGAAACAAACGGTTACAAGACCGTCAGTCCAATAAACTTTTTTTTACCAATTACATTATTACAGTGCGGGGTGGTTAGGCTAGGTTCTTTGTATGCGGTAGGTCGATGGCCAGATGTCAATCACAGTCTCCATTCTATCCTTATGGATGGCGGATTACATGTTACATTTACAAAAAGTTGAATTTTCAGTTATGTTACAGGTTGTAATAAAAATAGTAGCGTGTTGTACTGGGTTAGCCATCTATGAATACAGAGAGTTAATGATCCCATTTAACTGAAGAAGGGATCTGGGACATCCCAAAAGCTTGCTTCTCTAATTACTTCAGTAAGTCAAAAAATGATTGTAGTAAATACATTACTGAAATGTCAGAAACAACAGTATACATATGTTTTCCCCAAAACCAAAAAAAGCAATCATTCAACAATAGTCACAAGTCTAAAGGCTGCCATACACACCCCGATGGTGTGCAGGCAGACCTGTCCCAATATGCTCCGGGATGCTAAAGTGATGACGTCATCACGTTTGCACCCATCTTCATTGAAGCTTATGGCATCAGCTTGCGCCGGCCAGAGAATATCGGACATGTCCGTTCTCTGGCCGGCCGAGCTGTGGGGCGACAGGGATCTGTCGCCCCATGTGGGCTCATGCCAATAAGCGGCCGATTTTTAACCTGACCGCGAGCGCGCACGCCCGTCGGTCAGGTTAAAAATCGGCCGCTTATCGGCATGTGTATGGCTAGCATTAGCCAATATGTTACAGACAGAAGAAGTATTTAGGTGTAAACATTCCCATCAAGTTACTAGAGATTGTTCTATAAACTTGGATAACAAGGATAGTGACTCTTATTTCTATCTTATCATTTCACTTCTAGGACCAATTACATTTCATGGAGAAAGAATGCAAGATTTGTTAAACAGAAAAGCGGACTTTCTCTGGTGAGGCGGTCGCAACTAACATGGCAGAGTAAGCCTTGAGTGTGCTACCTGGCACGCTCTGTAAAAATTCAAGCAGCGAAGAGAAGTGCAAGGTTTGCGAGAATCCTTCAGTTTTCATTATCCTCATGGGCAGATTCTTTTTAGAGAGCCTTAAAGGGTATGGGAATTAAAGATTGCCCAAAATCAAAAGCTGGGTACACACATGTAGATATGGGCCAGATTGATGGCAGCTTCGAGCGCCGTGCACACTCACAGGTATCTATCTGGCTGCCAATCAATCCCACTCAAAAACAGGGATATCGGACATGACCGTAAATGATGGTCAATGTCTGTTGCTCTGCATGGAAACCACGAGCTTTTTCGATATCTGACAGGGAACATCGGACGGCTCCAGAATCGAGCCATGTGTTACATGCTAAACAATCAAAAGCTCAACGATTGCAATCTTCCAGTGCTGACCGCTGAAATGTGGAGCAGATTTCAAGTCCTTTCCACCCCTTCTGAAGAAGACCATAACCTGAAAAGTACATAAGCTCCACTTCCTGCCAAGTGCCAGAATAGTTTACATGCCCCAAGTCAAAGGCCTGGCAGCAATAGAGACGCCACAAGCTACCTGTCCCAAGCTTTCACCTTGAAGTAGACATCCTGCCAGCAATGAACTTCAGCTACAGGTCTGCTGATGCCAGTGGACACAACCCAGACATCAGTTAGATGCACCTAGATCCTAGGTATTACAAAACCAAATCATGTGTGTAGGCAGCAGGAAGTACTTGGGGCTCCTTTGCAGTCATATGGAAACGCAGATTTCCAGGAGAAAAGCACAGCAGCCTGGGAACATGACATTAGGATTCCCCTGGTCACTTTTCAGGGTGTTTACCCTATAGGATAACATTAGGTCCTTTGGCAATTTTGACATACTGCATACATTAGCATGTGACCGCACACATGAGAAGGCAGGCGATTTCCAGGCTGCGGACACTCCACTGCAGCCCAAAAAGCCCCTCTGTGGATGCAGGTAAGGTGGTGCTATCTTAAACTGTGCTTGTAAAATGAGCCACATTCACCTCTCTGCATGTAACCAGAGTTATGGCCCCTGCTATCACTTTGACAACAAACTAATTCATGGTGCTGCAGCTACAGAGGTAAGTGAGGATACGTTTGAAAGCAGATTTAAAACTTTAAAAAAACCTTTAAACTTCCAATATTTCTCTTTCTCACTTTTCATCCTCATCAAAATGCAAATTAAACATTCCCAAAAACCTTCCAGTTCTCATCAATACATCATTTTGAACCCAGCGGTGACATTTCTGTGCTTCTCTAGCAAATAAACTTAAATCATAGCTAGTGAGAGGAACTTGCAGGATGCTGCCCATAGAGAAAATGTCTTATCGGTTGAGAATAGTCACCAGGAGTTTGTTTACCTTGGCAGGATGCGCTCAAATGCAAACCACCTATAGGCACTCATACATTGAAAAAAAAGGTCAATCTAACAGGGATCCAACATGTTGAAAAATTCCTGTTCAATTGCCATTACTTTGGATGGGGAGCGCAGGAATCGATTGCCCAAGGTGGTGTGCATCAATTTGCAAATGTTTGGCTACAATAGTTCTGCATCTTGTTGCGTCACCAAGCTGCGATCGATCATCGATCACTCGGAAATCGACCTGTGTATGGCTACCTTTAGGTCCTAGGTGCCGCATGCGGCCCTTTGGGCGTTGTTTGGCGGTCCTCTACGGCCAGCAAAACCTCACTGTTAATGCATAGGGCATAGCGACTCACCTGTGAAGTGGTCACACGCTGACCTAGCTTTCCTAATCAACTTTGGCGGTCCTACATCAGTAGGATTGTCAGTGTTGATCAGGGAACCCAGGTCAGGAGGGGGGCAGGAGGGGGTGGGTGCTGTCAGGTTTTGACTTCCTGTCAGGATCTTGTCCACCGCCTGCTGAGATATGTCGATGGGGGAGGGTCTGGATCGATGTTACGTGTGGCCCTTTAGTGATGCCGAGGGCCGCACTTGTGGCCCTCCATGTGGTTGCCCACATGTGGAGCCAATGTAAATTCTAGAAAAAATACAAAAATACATAATAGAATATCAAAGTGAACATGTAAATCTGTATGGGCTGCACCTACATCCATTTGCAAAATAAAGATTAGATAACTTGGATCAATACAATTTAGATTCGGATCACAAAATGTTGATAGGGAAAAAAAACATTACATTTTTTTTCTGGTATAAACATGTAAGACATATAGCACAGACAATGTCACCAGCTCATTACAGCTCTTTCATAAGTGCCGGATGATTTGTAAACCAGCCCAGCTCTGCCCACTCACCAACAGAAATGTGTACCTCATCTGTACAGAAAATTCACATGGTGCCAAATAATTATTTTGAAGGTTTAAATTGCAGCCTGTCTGGGGGGAAAACTTGATTCAAGCAAATACTTTTTGGTCACCCTGGCAACCGGATTCAGGAGTAGAGTGTAGCTCGGTGTGATACCAACCATTACTGAACATGAGCATCCAACAACACGGATTCTTGGAAAAAAAGAAAGCTGGGATACTAGAACTAGAATCCATATTAGGTTCACACCAACGCTTATGGCTCTCGATTCCTTTTAATGAATAATACTTACATTTTCATTAATATAACGAGCAGTGCCAGATTGGGTCGAAGAAATCTCTTTCTACAAAGCACAGAAGCCCACACAGATTTACGTGTTCACCGTTTATAAAGCCTAACACAAGCAGGTCCTGGCATCAATAACAACACAGGAAGAAAGGGCAATGAGCTGCAGCCCAAGAGGCTTTCTTTACCTTGTCTTTATTTTAAATCACATATAGTTTAGTTGGGAGAGGTTTAACACTGGTGTCTGGAAGCTTCCCTTTCACTACTCCCAACAGCTTGGGAACAGCATGGGTAGAATTAAGACAGTTGATGACTACCCACACAACAGACAAATAAGTGGTGCGTTGGGGGCTCCAGCTGCCCCTATGAGCATAGCCTAAATCTGAAAAAAAAAGCCTGTGGACAAAGAAAGTGTTTAAGGCTATGTTCCAACTTGGTGATTCTAACCACGGCACAGAGCTGGAGGCAACGGGAGATCGCTGGGTGCTAGCCATCTCCTGCGATTGATAGCAGCCAGGAAGTGGGGGGAGCAGGACATCTTGCCCCTCCCCACCTGATCACACCCATAGACAGTGAATGGATGCGGTTGAAGTGACAAGCGATTTTTAACCATGCCCATTCAGGAACGCAGTGACCCGTGTTGCAGTTCGCGGATCGTGACCACCAGCAGGCGATCGTGGCCCTTTAGTTGAAGTAGGCACAAGCCCATTCAACTAAATGGAGACGATCAGCCCCGATCGTTGCACACCATTAGAATTGCGTCGGTCCTGCGGCTGATCGCCTTTGTGGAAGCCGAAGACTAGATAGAAAGGCATCTTAAGCTGGCCATACATGGGACGATTTAGCGTTTGATTTCCAAACGATCGATCGCCATGCGCATTCATTCAGCAAACAATCATTTGGGAATCAAACCATCCAAAATATCAGACAGGGATCGAATGGCGAATATATGCGCACCACTTTTGGCAAACGGTTGTACATCTATCACACAGGAATTGTCTTGTGCATGGCCAGCTTAAGAGACAATGAAAGATTTACAATTCTTAGAATTGATGTCCAGATACTTCACCAGTAAAAGAGGCAAAATGCCTAAAGGAGAAGTGGAATTTAAAAACAAGCTACACCTATTTACTCAGTTTCACAAAACTAATAGTATCCCTCCTCCACAGATTAGCTGGGCCAAATACAAAATCTCTCATTCTCATTTTTTCCCCCCTGGCCCACATCTGTGCATAGGAGGCTTATAGACTTGTATAGGACCGAGATATCCTTGCCTCCTGCCTTGAGACACATCTTTATACAGTGGTGGCCAAAGTTTTGAGAAAGACACAAATATTGATTTTCAAAAAGTTTGCGGATTCCCTTTTCTGATTGTAATTTACATACTCCATAATTATGAAAAATTATCAGATGAATTGCAAAGTCCTACTTTGCTATTATGATGAATGTTATCCCCAAAAAAACAATTTACACTGCATTTCAGCCCTGCCACAAAAAAGGAGCTGCTGAGATCCTAACAATGTCCTGCAGTTCTTATAGGATACTGAGCAACAACCTTTGGGTTATATTTGCCTTCCACGCTTAAGGTATAAAGCCCAAAACTGCACAAGGTCTGAAATTCTTAAATTTAGGAATTTGATGCTGCAATCAGAGTCTTGTGGTTTAGTAAAAAAAAGTGCCCTGCCGGGATGTTTTACGTGAATACACACTAGAATTCAACTTAGAAGGTGCATATTCTAAATTGTGAATGAGCGTGTCCTTTATTTTGGGTCAAGAAAAGAAGGCCACAGAGTAATAAAGGATTAGTCCTTACCAGTGATCAGAGGTGAAATTCCTATCATTTTCTTTTTAATTACTTGAACATTTGTTGTTTCATGTGCTGATAGACAAGAAAAAAATGGTATCCTATTGGAGCATTCTCGAAAAACATGAGAAATCCAGCTCATCTACATGCTACTACACAACTACTACATGCATTATTGAGAAAAAAATTTAAGTAGTACTGGGTGTCTTGATATTCAATTAAACCAGCACCCAATATGTAAAATACATATTTCGGCTTTCAGTATCAAACATTTGACCAATTTTAGGGGGTAGTGAAATTCATCAAGTGTACTTCATGGCAGTAGTTAATAAAGGGCAAAATCCACAACCAACTTACTATAGTTCTGTATTAAATTTAGCTACAAAGCTCAAATGTGTTATTTAAATGCAACCACAGAAAGCTTTCAGAGTCTGTAATGGTTACACTACAAGTTCCATTTAATTCTCATCACAGATCCCTGCAGTGCAAAGTCATTTACACCTATCGGCTATATCAGGAACACATATTAAACACTTAAACAGCAGCAGCCACATAAGTGCAGAAAGAAAAACAAACGTACAGTCACATTAGAACATGAAGATACATTCGTTAATGTTAAAGAAAAACTCTGAGTAGGGCATACATCTCTCAATTATCATTTGTTTTTGTTTTTTTACTTGGGACTCGTTTACAACGCCACTGACAGGAACACCGACTGACAGCATCCCAGAAAACGCTTGTGTACATCTAGCCTAAAGTTGGTCATACACCTTTAGATCTCTCAGTCAGTACTCTCTGCGATTGAATACAGGTAAATATAGGGTCCCCACACACGCAACGAGCCATGGCCCATTTTGCCGCCGACCAAAGTGCGTGCGCACTCTGTCTGTGGCAAAATCATCCGCGGATCGCGGGTGCCCACATGGGTCGACAGATCCCTGTCACCGGAAAGCTTGGTTGGCCAGAGAACGAACATGACTCTAAATCTCTGGCCGATGCTTTTAGTTTCAATGGGTGCCCGCCGATATTCTGACCGATGGAGAGCAGTATGATGACATCATCATGTTGCTCTCCACAGCTTGTCTGTTGGTCCCCACTCGTTACATGTGTGGGGACCTTTAATTGTTTGGAAAGTCCCTCATATTACATGGTTTTGGTAAAACAAAAAGGAGATCTAAAATCTGACAGAGAAATCTAAAAGGTGTATGAGGACCCTTACTGCAAACAGTTTAGGCACTATAATTATCAGGGGGCTAGGACCTTGCTGATCGTAGGGGATGAGTTCAGTGTGCTGCATACCATATAACTACCAGGTCCCAGGCTGGAAGGAAGGTAAATGTTTATATATATATTATAATCAACCAATAGATTGTGCATGTATTTGTTTTCTTCCCACCCTTCTCCACCAATGGTCGTACGCTGTGATGTCACACTGGATTGGAGGGGGGGGGGGGGAGAAAACATGTAGAGATGCTGGAGATAGGTGCATCCAGCGATCCAGCCAAAACATTTTTTATTAAACCTTTGATTACATTTGTGCTGCCCAGGAGGTTAAATTGAAAAAAAGTTCATTATTCAAAATGTCAATTATAAACTAAAAAGTCGAGAAGACCATTTGTTCTTGGACTAAAATATGCTGTGTGATGTCAGCCATCAACAGGATGTAGGAGTAAAGTGCATTTCTGGCAGAACAACAATTATATTTTCTATACTGCAAGGGTTTTATCTTTTATATTTCTAAAAGAATAAAATAATGTTTTGAAAGAAATTATTAAGTAGCTTTAATAGACACTAACAACTGCATCAATCAATCAATCAGACCAACACTTATGAGTAAAGTGAGGATCTAATTGTTGTGTGGTCTGCCAGCCTGGCACTGCAAAAGTGTGATGATACCTGCTATTAAAGAACACGGTTAGCCACAAGGTGATTGCTTTCTATAAACACAATGCAGTTAACATCTGGTGCTGCGGCCAGAATTTTTATTACGAATTCGCTTGAAGAACGAAAAAGAGAAAAGATTTCTTGGAGGAGAACAAAGTGCTTGGCTTTAGATCCATCCTCAAAAAAAGGGAAAAAAAACACAACAATGTATTGGAAGACCAATAAAGTTGACACTCTGAAATTGGCAGATTTTTCCACTTGCTAGAGCAGTTCACTCTCAATTTTGGCAGCAAAGCCCTGTAGTTTCCTCTACATCACTTTACAAAGTCTTACCTGATGGTCATATCTACTATTGATCACTCCGATAAATCTATCTGCACCTAAAGTGACCAGAATTGACTAGAGGCCAGAAAGATGCAAATAACAGGTTTCATAATTTACTGTTTAAAAAGTTTTATAAATGTTTATAATGAAGTCAAAGTTAGACTATGTTCCCACATGGCAAGCTGGCGGAGCTGCGGGAGATCACTAGCACCCAGCGATCTCCACTGGCTCCCGTGATTAGAATCATGGCTAAGTGACATCTTGACCCTCCCCATCTGATCACGCCCATAGACAGTGAATGGGCGTGTCTAAAGTGACAAGGTCTATGGCCGCGATCAGGGGGCGGTCAATCGCGGCCCTTAATTGAAGTGGGCCCAGGCCAATACAACTAAATAGAGGCGATTAAAATCATGTCTGCCTCGCGGCTGATCGTCTATGTGGGAACATAGCCTAAATCCAAAAAAAGACCATCATGCATAGTCATAATAAGTCATAAAGAGCACAATCAACTATTAAAAACAACAAAGTAAAGTCCTTGTGTTAAATTAGAACATTCACAAGGAAAGGTCAATATATGTCCATCGCATTAGCTGTTAGATTCTCATTGATCATCGTCCAGAAAACGAGATGTCTATGGCTGCCATTTGTCATATTGGTAGCAATAAACATGAAGCCAAAATCTTGGTATTCACATGCCATATTAGGGTCAAGATGGCTACAGTCCCAAATCAATAGCATCTAGTAGAACCCAGAAGAGGATCTCCTGCTTGGCATGGCAGAGAGCCAATGGGGCAATATTTAAAATAAAAGAGGCAACTGGGGAACCCCCTCCCAGCCTACCACAAAATGTCTAAAAATTGTGGATCTATTGACCCTGGGACAAGTCCTACCCCAGATAAAGCATAACATCTTAAGATTGGAGAAAGTGTAGAGCCATGGATAGTGACTAGTAGCAGTTGAATAAAAAACAAAATATTTGCATGAAAAGGAGATCATTTCAATACAGTTATCCTTTTAAATGTCAATGAATTAAAGCTGCAAAAGCATCTAATTCCTGTTATTAGGTTGTAAAATTGGTTATTAAAGCCGCCTATAGCAGAGACAACAGTGAGGTACCCAACGTGGGCTTGGATGGACTTAATAGAATGCTAGGCAGTACTGATACCCTAGGTTTAGGGGATACACAACAACTATTTAAAGGACAGATGCAGAATTTAAATGCATACTATTAAGAACAAATAAGAGTTTACATTTAAGTCTAAAACTATTTAATCCAAAACACAATTATAAAAGTTACAGTATTAATAGTATATGACTGTGAAGTGTTAAAGCAGGTATCTTCACTGTGTTCCATGTTGATGCATAAACCGATTTTCTTTGTATTTTAATGCACAGCAAGCAAGACACTGACGTATAGGCGGCACTAAATATCTTATAACGTGGCTGCATTAAATTTCACCAGATTTGAAGCACTCCTCTTTGAGCTATACAAAAAAATAACAAATGCTGCAGTAGCTGAATTTGTTTGCTTCTGTGGGTAGATTTAATGCACCCCCGTTATGATTTTTTTCTTTGCTGGAGAGGATGAATATGCCGCTTACATCTGTAAGCTGTAACTGTGCTCACATTTTTTAGTTTTAACTGCACACTATTCACGGAATGTAAAATGATCTTAACAGTAAACACTATAAAGTATATAGATCTATTGTAAAAGGACTACAGTACACCAAAGCTAGTGTTCATTTAGGATGCATTAACCAAGCATTCACTTGGAGTGGGTAATAATCTGGAGCCAACGTTCTGACATCATATTATTATCTATATTAACCAAAATCAATAAATACTATTTTAAGCGTAAGGAGATAACTAACCACCTGGATATTTCTCCGCCAGCCTGTATGAGAACAACCTGTAGCTGCAGGGTTATTATTGCATTTCAATCATCTAGGATGAAGTGTTCAATTTTAAGAACAAGTCAGCAAAGCGCAAGTTGTTTGAATAGGACCAAACTACTTTAATTGTTTAAAGTCTTTTCTTATACTAAACTTGCAGGATTTTGTCAGCAGAAAATGTGCAAGCCATCAAACAACCCAGCCCTTCGAAGCTGGTCTGATAAAATACAGTACTTTCACCTATTTAAAGTTTGGAATATGAAGCGAGTTTGTCGCTACTAAAAAGGTGACATATTTCAGCAACAGTAGTCATCAAAGAAGGTTTCAAGTGTGACTGCAGTATGGAAAAAAAGGACCCTGAAGAGCATCAATCTCTTGCATGTCTTCTGGAAATATCAACTTGAGAAGCCTACTTCGTATACACACTGCTAGATTCACATGGATGTATGCCCAGTGCCAACAAATGGGTGTGCCCCCCTCCCAGGTCATAACAAACCCTTGCAAGGCATAGAGCCTGGCAAAGTCTTGTAATGGGGACCGAAAAAAGAAAACGGACCTCCTTCCAGGCAATACCTGGCCACATTGTAGATCTCTTGTAGAGTCCTTGTCCCCAATTCTATGGAATGGGTTTTGAGATCCCCGAGACCCCTTTACCCATTTCTGGTGGGAGGGGCATGAAATACACTGCTCTAAAAGGAACTCAAAAATAAGACATCCTAGATCGGAATGAATGAAATATTCTTATTAACTACTTTGTTCTTTACATAGTTTAATGTGCTGACAACATAATCACATACAAGTTAGTAATGGAAATCAAATTAATCAACCCATTGATGTTATGTCCTTAAAACAATTAAAAGGGAGGCTCAGTAGTGTTTGTGTGGCCTCCATGAGCCTGTATGACCTCCCTACAATGCCTGGACATGCTCCTGATGAGGTGGTGGATGGTCTCCTAAGGGATCTCCTCTCACACCTGGACTAAAGCATCCCCCAACTCCTGGACAGTCTGTGGTGCAATGTGGCATTGGGGGATGGAGCAAGACATGATGCCTCAGATGCTCGATTGGTTTTCAGGTCTGGGGACATTACATTAAGGAGATGACATCAAAGTTGGATCAGTTTGTATTGGTTTTTCTTCCACTTTAATTCGGAGTTTGACCCCAAATCCAAACCTCCAAGGGTTAATAAATTTGCTTTCAATTAATAATTTTGTTGTCAGCAAATGAAAACAAAGTATTTAATAAGAATATTGCATTTTTGAACAAATCAATGAGAAACGCACCAGAAATGCATGCAGCAGGATGTTATAAAAAACACACCCGGAAACGCTGCATTTTTAAAAACGAAACGCATGTAGTGTGAATGGCAACATTGGTTTTCTTTGAGAAATTGGAGTACTGTATAAACATATGCGTTAAAAAAAACACGTTCATTTATAAAAACAACGCATATAGTGTGAGAGGGCAAAGTGTACTATAGTCAGTATAGATTGAAACCAAAAACACAATATTCAAAATAAGGATGCTTTAAAAAAAAAAAAAAACATAATCACTGGGCTAATGCATGGAACTATTTTCAGTTTGTTAGCGAAGTACCGAGTGGGGGCCAACAGATCAGCGATGATGTCATTACGGTGCACTCTGTCGCTCACAGCCTTGTCTGGCACCCTTTGTGTGCCGGTCGTTTCAAAGGGGACCCCGCCCCATGTGGACACCCCTGAGCAGTGGTCAATTTTGCTGCAGCAAGCGTGCACGCACATCGGTGGGCACCGCTCGGTGTGTGTGTGTGGAAGCCTTAACTGGTATGATATTAGATTCATCCTTAAACACAAAAGTTAAATTCCAACCCATGTCACTGTATAAACTTCACATCATCCACAAATTCTGGCCTCAACCTGCCAAACAAATCAAAGTGGTGGCACCCATCCATAATACAAACACACCCAGTTATCAACCACAAGCCCCAACCATTTTCTACTACCAGGTATCTGGCATGACACACTAGGCTAGTCACACTACACCAGAACAAGGGTTTACTTGAATCCTAATGTTATTGTATCACGACAAAGACCGGTTATTGATTTATTCAAAATATCCAGGCCACCTATTAAAAGTACTGTGGACACCGATGGGCTGCATTGACATTAGCCTAACGGAGGCATGGACCAGTGGTTTCGTGGCTCTGACGAGCTGTGGAGACAGCACTGTCATAGCCCCATTGTCGTCACAGAGGTTTAACGGATAATGCCGATTCTGCTTATACTTTCCTTCACCTAACCAAACTGATACTCCACCTAACCAATACTTGAATACCCATTGCAATGAGGTATGGGAAGCTCTACTCTTACACTGCCCTGCTCTGTGACATAGTGGTCAGTCGGCTTAAATGCGGTCACATAGGGATCAGATGTGACATCAGAGGGAAGGATCAGTCCTACATAAACTTTATTAAGTGTATATAATATTTTATACTGCAAGCTTCCTTGGACAACTAGGTCAGTATGTATTCCAATTACAACAGAAAACAGTAAAGCCAGGTACTCTTCCGGCAGATCGACGGCACATGATGACGTCATCACGCGTCGCTGCTCCTGACTAGAATCGGCCGAGCACCCTTTGCGTATCAGCCATTACTTTAGATGGGGACATGTCCGTCATTTCTTAGATCAATTCCCTGGCCGATATATGACGGAATGTAGCTTTTATGCATTAAGCTGGCCATAGATGTTTTGCCACCAATCGACCGCTGTGCACGCTCACAGTGGTCGTTCTGCCATGAAATTGGCCACAAATCTAATGCTTAAAGCTAAATTCGGCCATGAATCCGCCGGTAAATCTTTCTAAGAATTTATGGACATGTCTGTCTATACATTTTAGAGTGATTGGATGATTTGGATGGGGACCAGCATCATCACACACAGTTGATCTGCAGCAGAATCAGGAAGATGATGAAACGTCTAGGCCAGCTTTAGATTTGCGGTGGATTTCACAGCAGATCGACTGTGGTGAGTGCATCTAAACGTGTATGGCCACCTTAAGAAATATTTTTGGCAGTTTAAAGCTGGCCATACACCTTCAGATTTCTCTGTCAGATTTCCTTCAGATCAGATCAGATCTACCAACAACCATGTAGTATAGTGTCCTCCCTGATAGAATACATAGTGATTGGAAGGTGTAGAAAGGTCCTCATATTACATGGTTTTGGTAAAACAAAATCTGATCTGAAGGAAATCTGACAGAGAAATCTGAAGGTGTATGGCCAGCTTAAGAGAATATGGAAGCCATGACAAAGGTATATTTTAGTCTTATTATAATTTTGCTAAATCAAGGCAGTGCAAGGCTGCAAAGTCAGAGGACCTACTATTTGGAGAGGTCCCCTTGTCAGCTTTGGACCACAGGGAGTAATTACAATGTGCTCCAGCACACCACAATGGACTGAGAAATAAACATGTCCTATTTTATTTCAGTGGACACCAAAGTAAAATAAAGCTCTGTGACATAAAGAAAATTGCATTGTTCTTATATTGTGCAAAGTTGCCAAAGGGTGCTTGTGTGGCTTTGTCATTGCTGGATGATTTGTTTACTAAAGCACTGTGCACCACGAACAACATTTTTCTTATAATGAAACACAGTTCTTCATACAATTTATGTTTCCATGTTTAATTTTGGTTTTTCCTGCAGCCATGTGCCCTAGCAATGTCTCTAATAGTGACCACGCCACACGTAATATGTTGAAACATCCATCTGTCGTCTCCATCACAAAGCCATGCATAGGGCAGACATAGGAAAACAAAGGTCTTGTGTCCACTGCTGGCCAGTTTCTTTGTGGCTTAGGGCGCGCTCCTGTCACATGGACGGGAGCCCGCCCTATTCAGGAGAGACACGGAAAATCAGTGCCAGCGCAGACACCGTTTTCCCGTATCTTGGAGACACCTCCATTGACCTTCAATAGAGGTGTCTCCGGCGGCACCTCGCTGTGCTGCTTTGAAGACGCAGCAGCCCGCAGCATGCAGCTAAGACTACGCAGAGTGGACACTGTCCCATTCAGCAGAACGGGAAGTGTCCACACGTCTTTATACACACTAATGCTAGCCATACACATGCCGATAAGCGGCCGAGCGCGCCGTCGGTCAGGTTAAAAATCGGCCGCTAATCGGCATGTGCCCACATGGGGTGACAGACATGTCCGATCTTCTCTGGCCGATGGGAGCCGATGAAAGCCGATGCCATAAGCTGCAATGAAGAGGCGTCTTCCTTGCAGCTTATGGCCGGCACACAAAGGGTGCCCAGCCGATTGAAGGGGCATGTTTCCTGCAATAAGCGTGCATAATGCCAAGAGAAGTCTGAATGTCCACCTTATCTCTGCTCTGCAGTGAGTGAGCGGAGGGGAGCCAGAGCATGTTTTCCTCTCCATATCCACACTGAAATATGGCAGTTAAGTTTATTTTTATATATATATATATATTCTTTTTTACTTTCCTAGTAAATTAATTTCTTTGTTGAAAGTGTACAGGGAATTAAAAAAAAAAAAAGGTCCCTGCTGAACAACCCCAGCATAATCAAAAAAGCCAGGCACGTGAGGAATTGGGACACCTAAGGCCCAGGAGTCAAAAAATTGGCCCACCCCAGGGTGACAGTACAAGAGCTTGTGACTGGTACAAAGCTCTGGCACAGGAGGAAATGTCTGAATAGGAACCTTCTAAAACACTAGCTATTACTTTAATGAATATTCTTTTGTTTTTAAAAATAATAAGATTTTTAAAATAACATTTTTATGTGAGAAAATATTAATATTTATGTGGGATGCAGGCCGTTCAGTATCCAAGTTTTTCCACAGCCCTCATCGATTATTTTATAGCATTTTATTTACATTATCCCCAAACACAAAAAAAGGAACATTCACATAACCTCCTGGAAAGTGACCATGTTATGTCCCTGGGCACCTGATATTCACAATGATTAGGGACATAACATGGGGACAGTTGTCGGTAATTAAAAACCGCCCAAACAATGTGCGCATCTGTTGCGTATGATTCTTTCAGGGCAGCAAATTTTTATCATTTTCTAGGTATTTCTATTAAATATTCCTGCCATTTAGATGCTTTTCCCAAAAAAAATCCCTGTCAAAGCTTCTTTTATCAGAAAGTTGGGTTTGAAGTATTTTATTGCAACATAACTGGATATGTGGATCTCCAACAGCTTTAGAGCTTTAGCCTGAACGCTCTGCTTCAAGTCTTCAGTACTCATCTCCTTTGGGAGAACCAAATGTCTGGATGTAATGCTGGGTGCAGTGGTGCCTCCCGCCAGTCCCTAGAAAACCCGGGGGCAGGTTAATGGGGGCATTGTGTGTGGCACTTTGTTAAATAGTCACTAAGTTTAGAGCTTCGATCTATTTCCACATGCCAAAGATCATAGGAGGAGACTAGTGATGGAGTGTATATCATGTGTATGTAAAGTGAATGTAGTCACAGGGATGACAGCACATTGGCTGGGCTGTGTCCACTGAATCATTCAGCCATACTACTGCCCCATGTCATGTGTTGCATGACACCCTGCTACCACCGTAGAAGTGAATGGAGAAGTGATGCACACCTTCATGCAGCAGGGCACAGCAGGCGTGGGGCTGTGCTTATATAGATGAAGTTGTACATAGGTGTACAGCACAACTATATATAGACATGGGTGTAACTACCCATAGGGCAATCATTTATTTATGCGCGTGCACCGTTCACATGTCCCTGCTTTGCTGCAGCTGAGGAACTACAAGTCCTAAGATGCCCTGTCAGTCAGTGAGGGAGAGAACAAGATGGGGCCTGCAGTCACTGAACACACGGAGAGCCATAGGCTGCACAGGGAGACCCGCACTGTTTACAGAGCAGCCCAGTGATACACAGGCGCACACGCGTCCGCATGCACAGCCAGGATAGCTCTCCTCCTCCGCCCGTGCACAATGAAGTAAACAGGTGATGCCAATGTCCCAGCCGCTTCCCCCCTCACCTCAGCCGCGCACTTATCAATTGTACGACTTCCCCCGGCCTTCCCGACGGCCGGGCCTTCTTCTGTCTCCACCCACAAAGCTCGTATATCCTCCCGTTCTACCCGAGGCTCCGAGCGGCCGACATCCCGCGCACCTCCTCACACAGCGCCCTAGTTCGTGCTGAGCGCTCATTGGACGAGCAAGCTGCCACTCCGAACCAAAGCGCCAGCCTGCTCAGTCGTATCATCCATTAGAAGCTCAGAGGTGCGCAGAGATTACCCGTGATTGGACAGACTGTACGTCACTAAGGAGGAGAATGGCAGGTTGCGGCTCAGTGACCCCACCGGCACCACCCAATTTCCTGAATACTCCAATCCCTGGCGCGACTGGGTGGGACACGAGCCCAACTAGCAACAATATTGGTCACATTGATTATCCATCACACATTAGACCGCCTAGCTTGGCCCCTGAGCTCATCTGTACCGGTGATTGGGTAGTCTTCTTCACGTGTTGTATATTTGTGCCCTGCAGCCAATGAACGGACGAGTTATTTATAGACTTTGTATACTTTACCTGTCGGGTATTATAACCTCCTGGACAGGCGGGGCCTGCTAGAGGCTATGAAATATAAATGATTAACTGACACGTTTTATTTCATGTCTCCCTGTGACATGCAATGTAAATGTGACATGCAATATACATGGCAATGTATCGCCGACAATGCGCGGGACTGGCAGTATACTGTAATAGCTCTGCTTTAGGGCCTATAATAATACATAAGGTGACATAAACCTCCGTCTATATCCTGACCGTTACTGGGGGTCGTCACCTACAAGGCAGCGGCTCTGAGAGAAATCCTACAAGAAGTTCTAACCCGATTCATACGCTTTAATAAACGTATTTTCACACAGTTCCGTTATTTTTTTTTTCTTTTATGTACATAGGTCAGTCTCTTCTGTCTGTGGCCCCATTGGAAGATATTCTCTCACCTGTGACACCAGTACAACGAATGGGTGTGTCCCCAAAAAATGTATATACATATAGACTACATTTCATGTACTTGTGTTACCATTGAAAAGATGTGAGGGAAACCATCCCAAGTGTCTGCAGTAAACACCTGCCAGAGGCTCCAATGCTTCATCATTCTATCTACACATAAATAAATGTTCTGTATGGGACAAGTAGAAGCTGTATAGACTGTTGTGTGCTCCCCAAATATAATAAAGTAAACTCTATAGAATTTTCCTTTCTTGTAGGTTTGGACAGTAATACATTTGGTGCGGGAGTTGGCTTTGAATTCCTAGAGACTTTTATGGGAAATCACTTCCTGAGGCATTTCCTGTTAAAAGGTTACAAAGGTCAGTTCCTAGGTCCCAACTGCCTACTGCCATCCTGTCTAACAAGCCAATGAATGTTATCATAATAGTGAATGGCAGTTACAACACACGGGCATGGCCAACTGTTCTCACCATCAGGAAATCCATCATTGGTGGAGTACAACCGGAAGTGGCAACAACTGATCAGCAGCAAAGAATTAAATCAACTGTTATAATTCAAGTTGTTACCTGAAACTCAGCAGCGCTTTAGCAAATGAATTACCATTCTGTAAATCAGTGGTGGGCAACAAGTGTGGCCCTCTGCATCATTAAAGGGCCGCACATAATCTATACTGGTACCCTCTAACCCTTGGAGGCATAGCAACAAGACTTTTTAAAAATGATACTTCAAGCATTAGGGTACACTGTAGTATGGTAATGCGCATTTTGCTTCATGTATATCATCAAAGCCTCTGATATCTATGGGGACCATAATCTTTGATTGAAAGGTTATGTGCTGCAATATAGAATATACAATCATCCACCCGTTTATTGGTGGAATAGTGGGAGCATAGGCACTCGCTGATTGGCTTTTACGTATGTCTTTCATGTAAGTTTATCACTTATCCTCCTCTTCCCACTGTAAGAATTTCCTGGGCAAGGACCTGTTAGCGGGGGATCGGCAGAGAGACGAGTTCCTACGCAATAATAGGTTTCGGGGGCCGCAAGTGGAGGACCGAGGGGGCAAATCCTAGGCTCATTTCTGGAGCATAGCCCTGCTAGGCTGAGCATGACTCCTATTCCTATACTATTTTTGGAAGATACATTTGATGCATCCAAACTAAAATTTTTGTAATTAGGATCAGAAAACTTAGGCTGGCCATACATGAGTCGATACCTGTGCAATTGATGAACTCTCAAGCGCAGCATGACGACATCACCATTAGTGATGGCCCGAACTGTTCGCCGGCGAACTATGCTCGGCGAACATCGCATGTTCGCGCTATTTCGCGAACATATGGCGATGTTCGACCCACCCCCTATGTTTTTACATCA
>CM070039.1:33149711-33159761 GCA_036250615.1 Ptychadena robeensis | reverse complement strand
GAGGATGATGTGGTCAAAATACTCATTTGCCTAATAATTCTGCACTCCCTGTATGTCTGACAGCATCTCATGGTCCATTCTCACTAGAGATTGATAAATGTTTTTTGAAAGTTCAACTAGTTAATTGCAAAGCCCCTGAGCATGGTATCATTACAAACTTGCTGGAGATGTAGATGGATCCAGGGTATACTACAAATGTTTTTCTCCATAAACTAAGTTCAAAGCTCAAGTAGAGATTTTTCAAGACGAAATTTCAAAATTCATATGCTGGAACAGGGATGGGCAAAATTTGACAGAGGTGCCGTAAAAAAGGATAGTTTAGGATTGTAAACCTAAACATTGAGAGTTTGGAGTTCAAGTGATACCGTTTATTGGCTAACTGAAGTCATTATAATGCAGACACAGGCAAACTACAGCTTTAGAAAATACCTAACAATTATCTTCTAGGAAATATCTCCACTTATTGCAGAGAATAAGTAGAGGGGAGCCAGAGTATCTGGAAAAGGTGACAAATGGCCAGATTAAGTAAGTAAAGGGGCCTGATTTGGCCAGCAGGCCATAGTTTTCCCAAGCAGGGCTGTGGAGTCGGTCGATAAATTCCCCGACTCCGACTCCTCAGTTTCTGATTCTTTCGACTCCTCTGTATGTAATATGCTAATGTATTTTATCCATCCATTAAAGGAGAGGAAGGCAACATACATTAACCACAGGACTACTGGCCAGGAAACCAACACTGGACTGTAATGGCCAATTAAAGCAGAGAAAGGGAGTTAGGCAGAAGATGCTGCTGCATTTTCCTTAAGCTAGGCACCACACTGTGATTGATCAGGGATCAATTGAACGGAAATCAAATGTGCACCACATTTCCATTCAATGGGGACCCGTTCTCCCCAGCTTGCAGTGTGTGATTTACAAGCTGGGGAGAAGCAGCCTGTCTCATACAGCTGCCTTACTAACACAGCTTCCGAGTGAGGAGTGCTGGCTCCGCCCCTTCACACTGACAGCCGACGGCTGTGGAGGAGGCAGGAACCGCAGCTGTTTCAATACTTTCCATGAAGAGTCTTGTCTCCATGCAAAGTATTGGAGATTGAACAGGGTTTTTTTCAACATGTTGGATCCCCATACACGCACCAAGCAGCGGCCGATTTTGTCGCCGGCAGATGGGCGTGCGGGGTGCCCACATGGGGTGACAGATCGCTGTCGTCCCACAGCTCGGCTGGCCAGAGAACAGACATGTCCAATAATCTCTGGCCGATGCTGTCAGCTCTGGAGAGCAGCGTGATGACTTCATAACGCTGCAGTCTAGAGCTCATCTGAGCTGGTCTGTCGGCTCCCATTCGGTACGTGTGTGGGGGCCTTTAGGCTAGGTTTACAGTGGGCGCTCTAATGTTATACACTGCATGCATTTATTCTTATAGCAGAGAAGTCGTTCATTATGACTGTTTGTTCATTATGACATTTGAATAAAAAAATTTTTTTTTTTATTCCCATTTAAAATTTAGTAGGAGTCTGAGTTTATGCGGGCTCCGACTCCAGGTACCCAAAAATTTCTCCGACTCCACGACTTCGAAGCCCTGTTCCCATGTCTGTGCTAAAGCAATATTTTTTTTTCCAAATGTTCCCGCATCCCTTTACTATTACACAATTTTTGTGATGATAAAATGTTCAAGGGCTGTGCACAGAACTCAAAGTCAGCTAATTGAAAAAAATTCAGGACATCTCTACTCGTCACTAACATTTGATGTCCTCGGTTGAGACCCTTAACTTAAGCCTTCAGCAGCAGTGAGGCATACCAGTAGTCTGGGGGAAATGATCCTGGGATGGTCCATAATTAATTTTTGCCAATAAAAAGTAAACCAATACATACACTCAGGTCCATAAATATTGGGACATTGACACAATTTTAACATTTTGGGCTCTATACACCTCCACAATGGATTTGGAATGAAACAAACACAATGTGCTGTAACTACAGACTGTCAGCTTAAATTTGAGGTTATTTACATCCAAATCAGAGAAACGGTATAGGATTGCAACATGTGATTAACCCTTTGTACGTTAACCCTGGTGAGCGAATAACCATTGGAACCAACTGAGGTTTACACATGTATGATATGTGCACCACTGAGTCTCAAGGCTTTGAGGGGAAAAAAAACATTTCTTATATTGCAGATATATCCGATTTTGCTTAAAAACTGAACTCCTGATGAAGCGAAGCTATCTCGAAACGCATTGAGATATTTAAGCAACAAAAGCACCACTGGATGTTGAGATAAAAGTGAATACTTGGTGCACATTTGGACTAATATGAATGTACATATATAAACCAATGAAGTGTACTGCTAAACAAAATTAAAACTTCTGATTGTACCTTTTGTTTGATGCCTTAAAAACCCCTAAAACCCACCTTCTGGACGTGCAGAAAAGGCTCTCTGTCTTAAGGTAGCCATACATGGCCCGATTTTTCGACCAATCAACCGCCATGCGTGCCCCTGCCAATCGCTCGCCCGAAAATCGGGTGGCCCCACCTAGTGAGATAGGCCAGCACACTCCCGCATGTGGGATCGCATGGTAATTCGACATGCTGGTAAATTCCCGGGAGTCCCCATTCAAAGTAATGGCTGGCTAACAAAGGGTGCCTGACGATCAGCTGAGAGGCTGGCTGAAGTGGATTGACGTCATCCCACTGAAGTCGATCTCTCATCTATTGAAGCCAAATCGCCCTGTATATGACTATCTTTACCCTTCTGTCCAATTTTTTTAAAAACCATTGTTTGAGTCAAGACGTTTGCCCACCCGTTTTAGACCTACAGTATTTTAGGATATGGTAAATTTAGGATATGGAGCTTAGAGACTGGTAGAATGTCCACTACTCTGCAAATCACCTTCAAACCAAACACATTCTCATTCCCACATGTTTTTGACAGAGATAAGAGATACTTAACCCCCTGCCAGTCATCTTTAACCCATGCCCATCACTTTCCACCACCATGCCAGTTGACAGTTAATTATAAATCATCAGCCAATCAACCTCGATGAATGCACATCCCCACCTACCTTCTGTGAGAGAGGAAATTGCGGTGATATTTTTCCTTACCTTTTCCTGTGCACTAAGCAAACATTTGCGCAGGCAGGTTTTACAATTTCCACTCTTTGAGGTAATAAAACCACTGAAGCTCTCAGCGGTCCAGTAAGAAAAGGAGGCTCAGAAATAAATGATAGTTAACAATTACTGTGGTACGACAGCTGTGTAAAGCAAGGCAAGGTGGGACTGATCTATGGGTCTCTGCCCATCATCATTACTCAACTCTGCCTTAGTGAATATTTGCACAAGTTGCATTACTACCAGGCATATGGTACTGGCATAAAAAGGCCAGACCAAACCACAAATCTTACAAAACTTCACAATGTAGAATTTTGTCTTTTATCAGTATCCATGTGCTCTGTACCAGACAATTACCTTTAACATAGGTAAAAACTTTGTGCAATAGACAGCCAACAGAAAATGAGATAGGATGGCTTTATTTTAAGGTGACAGAACATGACTTATAAATATTATAAATTTGATTATGACATCAGCTGGTAATAGGGCAGCACCACTGCCACAACGACACTGCCAAGAAGATATTAGGGAACTTCATTAGCAGTCTGGTAGAACAACAATTTTCTGAATTTTCTTTGAATTTTTATTTTACTTCAGCCAAATGTACTTGTCTCCAGCATCTTCGTTGTATCCACGTGCATACGTTCTACCTGGAAGCTGCAGAAACAAAAACAGCAAAATTGTATAAAGAGCATAATCATTAACACAAAAAGCAAAATCACAAACAATGCTAAAAAAGGGCTCTTACATCACGGTACGCATAGTACAACTTGTCATACATTGCTCCTCCAATTGTCACTTCTGGTAAGAAGGAGGGCAAGGTAAAAAATGAGGCAACCTTATATTTATCTTGTACTCTGAAAGAAAGAACAAAGAGTAAAATAACAGGTAATTCTTAAACAGTAAAAAATTCAACTCTTATAATCACTTAAAAAAGCATGCAATCTTAGAACATTCTACAACAATTTAAAAGCCTATCAAAATTCCCTTAAAATTCATAACACTAATGGGATTACTGAACAACAAAGGCAAATTTAAATGTATACAATGTAGGAGTATACAAGTTAAGTGATTTATGTATGGAAATATATTTGCTTTCTATTGCCTTGGCATACATTACACTTCAGAACTTAAGTAAAGGTAACCATACACTGTCCAGAATTTATGCTTCTAGATCTGTGAATTGCTGGCGGTGTGGTTAGTCCTCGGCTGGATTCATTAATATCTTCTGGGATTGCCGCTGTATCACTGGCTATTGGACAAGGGTAGAAGCTTTTATTGCTAATCTCACCATGGTACTCTGGTCAGCTTCTGTAGGTCCTTGTTTATTAGGCATGCACGCGCCTCTCCGTCACATTGTACTATGCATGGAAACTTATTGTCTTGCAGTGGTGGTATAAAGAACAGCCCAAAGTGCAGACCTGGAAGGCATGCCTCAATACACCTCTACCAAACCACCTATGCCAATAGAGGCCATAACCTAAAATTCCATAGGGCTTGGCTAAAAGACACCTCATCCACCAGAAAGGCTCTTTTTTCTCAGTATGGGGCTGTGTTTTTGTAGTATGGATCTCGGTTACCAGAGTGTATGAATGGAGTGTGGCTTGATGGACTTTTTATTCGGATGCATATCATCTATGTACATGTCTATGAGCTTTACAGCATTGCACTCCTTAATATAAATGGACACTTGCGTAGACTTATACTGTAATAGGATCAGGACGGAACATTTGGGAGATGTATGTGGGATTTCATGGTTTTTCTTTGTTGTTCAATACTAAAACATTTCTTCAAAAAACCACATAGTGGTTTAAATGCAACAAATTAATTTCATTTAAAGCGTAATTACCGCCTTCTGCCTAAAGAGGGCGCCTGGAAGGCACAAAACGACATGTAAATGTGAACGATCGACTAAAGTTTACAGACATGTCTGACTTTTCGATTTTCTGTTCAATTTCGAACATCAACAGATACAACAACATAAACAGATCGATTTTTTGATCAAAGAGAAATTTCGAACCGTGTATGGCTACTTAATACTTTAACATACCACCACATCACCATATACAGATGGCAAGAAAAAGAACGATTTGAAACTGGCTTGCATAAACCAATATGACATTAAAGAGACCGATTAATGTTTACAAAAAAATTGAACGGTACTTACAAAATACGCAGGTTATGTAAGGAGCTGTCTGTCTGTTCTAACCAGGGGCCTTTAGTAATTTGTAGGAACTCAAGGTCCTCCGCAACCTGTAAAGGGGAAACAATGCATGGTGATACATGGCAGAAGATAATGATTTTAAGCAACACCGATATACACAAAAACATCTTGTGCATACATCTACACAAAACAAATCTGGCTAGAGTACAAGCTAGCCCCCAGGTGCCCAACCTGCGGCTTGGGGGCCACATGCGGCCCTTTGGCCATTCTTCAACGGCCCCCACTTGCAGCCCCCAAAACCAAGCTGTTAATGCATAGGAACTCACCTGTCCACCGATCTCACGCGAACGCGTCCTCGTCCAGGATATTCTTAGAGCAGGAAGAGGGGCGAGAGACTTGCTCAGGCTCCGGTGAGCATAATGATTGACAGCAATCCTGAGGGCAACTGAGCAAGTTGTAAGCCTCTACTCTATTCATGAGTTAGGCCCCCCATACACCTTTAGATCACTCCATACAATTTCCTTTAGATCAACCAACAACTATGTGGTGCTGCGTCCTCCCTGATAAAATACATAGTGATTGGAAGGTTTATAAAGGTCTTCATATTACATGGTTTTGGTAGAATAAAAGTTGATTGTACAACAATTGTATGGTAAGATTGTTAGGTGTATGGGGGCCTTTAAAATGATCTCTAGAGTACATGACCAGCCTATCCGATTTTGAGCTTTGCCGCTATAATACACACAGGCTTTCAGTCTGTAGCAGGACACACAGTATTAAAGCAACACAATTCAAAAGACCCTGTAAGTAATAGTCATTTCTGCTTAAGTGGGAATCAGAACTGATTGCCGCCTCTCCATTGTAAAATGCAAAAATGCCTAAGTAAATGCAGCCACAAAGGTTAAAACACCAAAGTTTTTTTTTTTTTTTTTTATAAAACTACTCTATAGACCATCTGATCACACACACCCTTAAAATAATAACATGCTTTTCTGCAGAATGTACAAGATATCAAGTACAATTGATTTATTAAGCCAAATCCTAGTTTCCTTACCAGCTCCATATTCAATTCATCACCTCCAGGATATTGTAAGACCTCGGTTGTCTCACTAAAATACAAGAATATTTTCAGTTTACTATAGTTTAGAAAACATTTAGACACTCATAGGATTGAAAGAGGATGTGGTTTTCTTTCCCCCATTAGCATTTCTTTTGTACATTTCCAGCCAAGTGGTAGGTTATGGTTAAGATAAATCCCAGACACAAAATCGTTCATTTAAATATATTCCTTAGCAGATACACAAGATATCATTTGGATTTTTTGTGCCTTTGTCAACAATTCTATTGTATATACTCGAGTATAAGCAGACTTGAATATAAGCCAAGGTACCTAATCTTTAAAACTGGGGAAACGTATTGACTTTCTATATGAGAAAAATATAGAGAAAGCACCATTGCCCCTAGGAATGAATCAAACAGGTGAATCCTAGTGCCCCCTCCCCCCTAAAAAAAAGTTAAGAACACAGGTTTATTGTTATTACAGGATGGTTTTCAAGGCACTTCGTATAATTCAAAATCAGTTTCCATTTTAAAAGTATTTATTATTACTATTATTAATATTATTATTGGGACCAAAACATGGAATGGAAACTTATTTTTTAATGTTTGAATTATTAGTGGAGTTTTCTAATTGAAATTCCACATTCTCCAGAAAACACCTGGACAAGTAAGTGACACCCTGCTTCTGACTTGAGTATGGGCTTTTTCAGCAGATTTTTTGGAGCTGAAAAACTCTGCTTATACTTGAGTATATACAGTAACTTGCTATCATTCGCTGTGGTAACCTCCTGGGCGGTTTGCTCCAACTCAGTTTGGGCACAGTTTGATCGCTGATAGACCTCCATGTTAAAGGAGGGGGCGCCGCTCTTCTCTCCCAACCCCCCCCCCCCCCCCCCCCCCCCCCCCCCGGCGGAGAGACCTTTCAAGTGCAACTACTAGAAACTAGTTAAAAATGCCCTCTGAGCGCCTGCACCCCAGAAGGCACCCATGTGTCTGCCTTAATAATTTTTTTGCAGGTATACGGTTTTAACTTTTTCCGTTTAACATTTTTTCATGTGTTTTCTTGACTTTAACAAAATGAGGTATTTTTAAACTCTTCTCAATAGACACCTCAAAGAATCTAAAAGGTTGACAGTTATAAATAACATCACCATAACAAGTGTTTATGTGTATGCAGTATTTTTATAAATATTGTAAGCTTTCCTGATTCTCACCTAATCTTGGGGATGAAAGACGTTTTGTACGCATCCTCAATGCTCTGAAGGTATGGTAGAGTGACTTTTTTTTCAAAATCCTTAAAAAACAAAATAAAGGTCAGGTAGTAGCCAAAAGCAAATTTTAAAAAGAGCCAAGACAACGCAGATGTAGTTTGCAATTAATAAGATGGATAATATAAACCGAATAAAAGGATTACATCTCCTGTCTCCTGGATATTATTGTACACATCAGCAGCTGGGACATCCACATATATGGCTACATGGGGGGGCAGGAACTCGTCGATGCTTACATCTTTTATGTCATTATAATGACTGATACCTGTAACAGGAAAGGCATTCATTAGATGGTTATAAAAACAAGAGCACGTAAAGGTGAAAATATGCAATATCAAAATATTGGACCCTTGCACAACTTAATGGTCAAAATTGGTTAAATGAATGTGCAGAAACTGGTTTGCAGCACTGACATGAGCATAAGTGACCTTTTCTCACACTTTGTCAGATGTTGCCACAACATCTTGGCTCCCTAAATTGTTCATTTGCTAGTGTACTTCCTTCTCCTTAAGGGCTTGTTTCCACTTTTGCGGTTCTGAATCACAGTCATTCATTTGCCATGAAAATGAACCTGGCCATAGGGGGGCAGAGAGCCGCTATTTTAGGTCGCAGGCTGCTCCCATCAGTCCCCAATCACGACCATAGACGTGAATGGCAGGGTTAATTTTCAATGCGCCCATTCATTTGGCGCAATTCAGAACCGCAAAAGAGGAAACCAGCCCTAAGAATTAATTGACTCCATAATAGTACCTTATTTTTCGGACTATAAGACGCACCCAGTTTTTAAAGCAGGAAAAAAATATTTGATATATAAAAGTGTTCACATCAATTGGGTTACTGCAAATGAATAATACAATATCAAATTCAGCCACTAGATGTCACTAGCAGCAGTACACACACGCGTCACCTTTTCACTGATCAGGAGGAGGGGGGCAGGTGGCTGCCCAATCTACTCTGCTCTCCCTCTCCTCTCTGGCTGCCTGTGTCCATTGGAGCTGCAGTTCCCACGGACACACGTAGAGAGGGATAGATGGGAGCTCTGGGTTCTGTTGGCATAAGCAATAATACAGTTCAGATGTGAGATCTGACTGACAGCTCCCTGGCTAATCTCCTTGCCGGGAGAGCTGGCCAGGGCTCGCATTCAGACTAGAAAAAACTTTTTTCTCCCGATTTTGGAAACTCGAAAACTGCGGTACATATGCATAGCCAGTAGGTGGACAGAGTAGGGTAAAGTTAAAAATTCTGCCAAGCAATTATTTTGTTGTCTGTGTCCTGACAAGGAGATATCTCATCATTTCTGGACATAAAGTGAGTGGAATACTCCCCACAAAAAAAAAAAAAAATACCATTTTGGAAAAAAGTTGCCAAAGCATAGGTCTTCATTGAAAGATTTACTTCTTACTCCAAGGACAAATTAAAACTAAATTCTCCCTCATTTAATGTCAACGGGAATTATCCACAGCATCTAACTTTTCCTTACTACATCCAAAACATTTACATTTAAATAAAGTCCACAGGACAAATATCAGGAATTAAAGAGGAGATGTGCAGCATCACCTATTGACACAATCTGATATTGCGGCATAATCATAAACAAATTATCCTCTATTAACCTCCCTGGGAAGTCTAATTGTCAAAATATACAACCAATACATTTTGTTCTAATATGACATTTCTGAAACCATGGGGAAGTCATTAATGATAAAAAGAAAAGAAAAAACACAGAGCAAGAAATGTAAAGCATGTTTACTTACACTGTGGACGAATGTATCCATTCTTTAGCATGGCTTCGAGGAAAACAAAATCACTGTAGGCGGACCGCTCCAATATCACTCCCTGACCTTAGAAATAAAAGTATCCAAATTATATTTAATTTTTGTATTGCTATTCTAATTTTTCTGTAGCAGTTTTCATTTAAAAGAGAAATATCAATGCAGTTAAGAAACTAGCCAGGACTTTCCACGTGTATTGGAGAACACCCTTGCACAGACTAGCAGATAATGAAGAAACCTGAGCACCATAGGACTTTCTTTGGTGAATTAATTATTTGGCTACAACAATATATGTGTACAAACTCATTTTGAATTCTTAAAGAGTTTGTTCAGTAAAAAATAAAGCATTGTTGTGTTTAATATATCTGGGGCTTCCTGAGATTTACAGGGGAAAACTATTCAAAGTTGCTACTGTGTTTATGTCAGCTTTCCACCACATTTTCAGCAGTTGTTGACATCGCTTATCATAAGTTGAGCTGTGGCAACCAAAACCTAAGTAGAGGCTAAGATGACATGCGTTGATGTCTGCTGCAATACCTCAGGCACTTAAATGAATGGCCAGATGAGGATACCGTGGTGGTTTTCTTAATACATTTGCTGTGCATCATACTACGTTTATGGATCTGGCATGTACCAACTTTTTCAGGTCTCTCCGCAACATTTCAATTGGGTTAAGGTCCG
>CM070039.1:33126129-33136279 GCA_036250615.1 Ptychadena robeensis | reverse complement strand
AACAGAAACATCTACACCACTTGAGGGGTTCACATACTTTCAAGCAGCACTGTATAACATTCTTTTTCTCTAAATAATCTAATGATTTTTTTTTCATATAAAAAAATTGTTTCCATTTGCTTATTGTTGTCTTCTTCTGCTGCTCACACATTTTGCTCTGGGTACCTGAAATCAGTGCTTTCCCTGGGAGTAACATATATCAAGGGTTCTTCAAGGTATTTCGAATTTAAAAATCAAACATTTACAATGCCATTGGTGGGGATGGTCACAAAGTTTTGACTATTTTATTTGGGAATTGCAAAGCATCTGGACATTGTATCATGACCATTGTTTGATCTTTAGACAAGGGTTGTGGTAACATTAAACAAAAAGTTGTCCCTGGATCCTCCTTGAGCATTCTGTGTCTGTCTGCTTTGGGTTACTGAGATCTATGATGTCAGCTGTATTATTATAGGATCCACACTTTTTAGTTTTCTTTTCTTCACTCTGTTTTTGTTCTTTCTTTTTTCCTTTTTTCTTCCCTATGTTGTTTTTTTGGCATAAGATACTGCTATGTACCTTTTTATTTCTCTTGGTGTTTGGCTTTTACACTGCTAGTTCAATTTACTCGGTATCATTCCATGGCTGTGTTTATTCATTTATACTAATATGTTTGCCTCACACAGCATTTCCTAGGTAAAGTTGCACTGTTAAGCAGGGAACAGACGGCTCGATATTTGAGCCGTCCGATGTTCCCTGCAGCAGCGTGATGATGTCATCACGCTGCTGTCAGATAGGACTGGAGGAGCTGGTGAGACAGCTATGCTCTCTCTCCAGCTCAGCCAATGCTTTGCATGGAGACCCGCAGTTTCCATGCAAAGCAACGTACATCGGCCGTGATTAACGGTCATGTCCGATATCCCAGTTTTCCAGCAGGATTGATTGGTCCTGCTCGAAAACTGGGATGGCCGCATATGATATGGGCCAGATAAATGGCCGTGATAGTGCACGGCGCTCGAAGCGGCCATCGATCCGGCCCATATCTTCATGTCTGTACTCTGCTTAAGACTCTATTTAGATTAGTTTTGATAACACCCACAATGGCAATTCTTTTGGGCAAAAGTCTTTAAGGCGGCCGGCAAAAGTCTCATGCTGTGTTCACTTGGCGACTGCGCCTATCTCACGTTTAAATGAGCCCTTAGAGAACATTGGTACAATGGTCAGAGGTTCATATGCCAGTTTTGTTTTGATTTCTGTATTTGAGCATGTGGCTCTTTACTGTGTTTGGGTTTCTTTATTTTTACATATTATTTTCTTGTGTTGTTGTTTTTAAAAAAAAAATATTTTAAACACATAAAAAAAGAAAAAAAAGTATTGCTCTAGCACAGGGCAATGGAGCCCTGCCCTTTTTTATTGTCTTTAATAACTCAAGACCAATATGGCCCAAAATTGCCAGAATTGTAATGTGCTATACATATTATGCAAGGTTAACCATATATATTTTGAATTAAATGCATGTATAAAAGTAAATACATGTTTATCATTTTTATTGTTGGTAGATAATTTTTTTGCCATTTTAAAAGAAGCCTGCAAGCCAAAAACATTTACAGTTTGTGCATAAATGAAGTTCAATGTTTCTTCAAAAATTTTAACATAATTTATGCAAAATATTTTCTCAAATCAGTAGAAATCACAAAATAAATCAAGTTCAACCATTTCTATGCATAATGGTTGTTGTTGTACTTAATACATTAGTAGTGGGTCAGAACTCTGCACTCGTCCCAGTTCAGCAGCACAGATAGCACTAAGGACAATAGATCAAGTTGGCACATTGGCATTTTCATAAAGGAGAGGTTGGCACAGCAGTGACAGCAGCAGAGTCATTTATAGAGCGCCCTCTAGTGGCCTGGCTACAAATCTAAACACAGATATGAGATCAAGGGCATGTAAAAAGACCCTTATACAGACAAGAGCAGATAAGTATATTTTTAGGATTTTGGACTACTTTCTATGGTATAAAAGTGTCATATCTTCAGTGTTGTCCCACAGCTAAACCTGCATACCTGTTACTGCTCTGGTGATAGATGAGTCACATATATGATTTAAAAAATCTTTGCACCTATGATGTAGACATGGCATACGAGCAGAGTAATGAATACTATTCATAGCACCTAGACTGACAGAACTCCTGTGAAGAGTGCACACACTATGGTATTGAGTGACACCACAATTGACAGCGTTTCTGAAGCGTAAAACTCCAGCGGGTGAATTTCACAAGCTCTCAGTGTCCCGTTCTTGTCTTACACACACATCAGCACCTCTTGGATGAATAATAGTTTTGACCTCCTAACCTGTCTTATCAAGTCTCAGCCTCAGAGTAGACTCACACTTACACAGGACCTCGGCAAATGCAGGTATGTACTTCTATTCTGAAACCAACCAAAGATACAGCATTCCAGCCATCAGCCCATCGTAAGACTTATTGTCAAAGAAATGGTATCTTCACCTGAAACTGTAAGGCACAATGTCTCATTTCTTTATCTGGTGACAACCTGGCTGTAAATGCAATATATATATATTTATATATATATTCCAAGCCTCTGAACTCTATGTGTCCTTTCCGGGTTTTGGAATAGAAATAATCTCTCATATCGACTAATTTCTGATGTTTTTGGAGGTATTTTAAGGGGGGAGCAGCTAGGGGGCAAAGGGAGGGAGAAGCAGGAAGCCAACCATGGAGGGAACTAGCTGTAGACAGTTAGTGCATGTAATGTGTGTGTGTGTCTCTGTGTGCGTTCGTCTGTATGTGAAATACACATTCATGTTATTCGGCTAGTGTGAAATGTCCCTCTATATGAAATTGTGTAGTTTGAATAGGGGAAGGAAGGCTCGATAATGTTCCTATCTAGTAATGGTGGGAACCACTGCTGTTAGGTAAAACAGACCTTTGCATTGCAGCTTTTGTATATGTGCAATTGTTCTAGGAATGTTTGTTAACTGTTGCTAAGCAGAGCACAAATCTTTTTTTATGGAGCAGGTAATGTCAGTAACATAAATGTATATTTTTTATAGGTGAAAATATTTTCAAAGCACAAATCTAAAAAAAGCGGACTCCAATGATCCTTTTCTCAAGGTATTATCCAAGAGGTGAGCATACATTATTGTTTCCGTTCCCTGATTTTTTGTATAGTTTGGTAAATAATAAAAAGACTGCAAAATGTTTTTTGTGTAATCATACATAGTGATGTCTAGAGATGGTCACTTTGGTTAGTTCAACTTTGTGAGTTGATTGCTGGAGACATAGAGAAGGGGTGAGAATGTACGACAAAAAAGAAAGTATTGCTCTAGCACAAAAAGTATGTGCACAAATTAAGTTCAAAGTCAAGTAAAGATTTCGAATTTGAATTTGCTTTTCTACATTTAATATATTAAGAGTGACTTGCAACATAATTTATGCACAAACTACATGTTCTAGAGCAATACTTTTTTCAAAAGTTCAACCCTTCATTACATCTCCAGTAATTTTGGTGATGATAGCAGGTTCAGGGGCTTTACAATCAACTCAAAAAAATCAGCTAGTCAAAAAATCTCTATTGATGCCTCATATTTGGACAGAGGTAAGCATAAGCATTAGATAAGTTTATTTCATATGAACTTTAGTGATCACTATTTGCCTCTGAACTCATTGTAAAAAATGACTCTTTATACATGATGATACACGTAGTATATAATACTTGGTCACCTGCCACCTACACCAATAGGAACAGAAGGGGCAGTATTTTTGACTTTTAATGTAGAGAATTAGCTAGTTTGTACATTAGCAGTGATGTTTGGTTCAGAAGCCAAGACAAAGTGATTAGATCAAATTTGGTGATATAAACTTCTCTGCTATTGTATGTTCACAAGTAACACCTATTATAGTGTTCATCGCAAATATTCTAATCGCAATTTTGTTTTGTGAATATTAGCACTTTGAGAATTTGCAAGGTTTTTTTACTAGCGTGCATTGTGTTTGCAATATGCGCATGTAAAAGTGCCGATTTGCGCAATGAAGATAATATTGACTGGAGATCACGAATTCTCGATTTTTTTGTCAATATTAGGTGATTTTTTTTTTATATTTTGTGAATATAAATATTTCCTATGCTGCAAAAGGATAAAGCTAACAAACATAAATGCTATGTCTCCACAGCGTATTGTGAGCTGTCAGGACCCCTACGTAGCGCAGTGCTTGGTGGGGTCCCGACGGATCACATACACAATACCTGCCCAGCAGATGGCGGATTGGCTCAGCGCCGCAAGAACAGAGCATCTGCTGGGCAGGTAAAGTGTATGTGATCCGTCAGGAACCCCGTAAGCAGACCTGCAGATATGGGCCAGATCAATGGCCGCCTTGAGCGCCGTGTGCGCTCACGGCCATCTATCTGGCCCATATAATATGCGCCCATTGCATATCCGACATGACCATAAATAAGACCGATGTCCGATGCCTTGCATAGAGACAGCAGAGAGAGCAGAGCTGTCTCCCCAGCCCCACCGATATCTGACAGCAGCGTGGTGACGTTATAACGCTGCTGCAGCTTCGGATAGGTCCAATATTGGGCCGTCTGTACCTTGCTTAAATGTAGGTGCCCCAACGGATCACAAAACGCAGTGAAAACATACCCTATATATATAACACATAGTGTCATAGCACCTGAGTTCCATCAATATTACCTATAATGTGTAATAATACAATTGTCTTTTCCTGTTGCAGGGTCAGAATGGAATTTTCCATCATAACCTTGTCTGTATCGACTCTTCTGACCTCCTTTTCACTGGTGCCACAGCTTCTGCTCCTCTTGTCCACTCTTTCTGTTATTTCCTCCCTCTCCCTCTGCCCGTCATTTTGTATTTGTGACCCCAACTCCCTTTTTGTTAACTGCTCAGGGACTAACCTATCCAACATCTCAATCTCTCCTCCCCTGGTAGTTGAATATCTCGACCTCTCTGAGTGTTCCTTGTATGCCCTTCCTATCCTCCATAATCTCTGGAGACTCAATGCAATGCTGCTGGCACACAATTCGATCTCAGACGTCAAATATGGATCTTGGAGAGGCTTGCAGAGCTTACAAATTCTGGATCTAAATGAGAACAAAATGAGCGTTTTGACAAGCAGCTTTTCCATTGGTCTCAGTTCTCTCACTCATCTCTATCTTGCACATAATCTATTGCGTTGTGTCATGAAGTACAGTTTTCAAAACTTGCACAGTCTGGAGCTTTTGGATCTGCAAGGAAACCTCATTACTAAATTGGAACCTGGAGCCCTGAGGTCCCTGACTCAGCTACGCCGTTTGCTGCTCCAGAACAACCAGCTACAAAGTTTGAGAAATGATGACTTTTCTGTTCTACAAAAGCTGGAATTCCTTGACTTATCTGAAAACCGGATCCAAGAACTGCCCTCTAGCGTTTTCACGCCTCTCCATTCCCTTAATTTTCTTAATCTGCAAAACAACGATCTACGCCACCTGAGGTTCCAGACATTAAGCACTGTACCAGCGCCTGGAACTCTTCTCTTGCTCTCGTTCAATCCTTGGGAATGTGATTGTGATCTGCAACGAGTATTTGGGAAATTGGGAAGTTTACACAAAATTAGCTTACAGGATGGAAGCAACTTGTATTGTGCAGACCCTGCAGCACTTAGAGGAAGACCACTTACCTCCTTGGACACCCGACTTTGTGTAGCAGAAACGGTGACTGTGCTTGTCATCACTTTGACTGTAGTAGTAACTGTTATCGGAGCTATAGCAACGGCTGAAAGAAGACGTAAAAAAAGCCCAAGGAGTCCGGGGGGTGAAATGTGTGCCCAGGACTGAAAAGACATAACTTCTAGTGATTATTACATAGTGTACCATTAATTCGGTATTAAACTAAATAAAAAACAAACAAATAAACTTACTTACCTACATGGATTCTTGATCCCTGTAGAAAATCCTATACTCCCCCCCCCCCCCCCCCCCCCCCCCCCCCCCCCCCCATCCTTGCTCCAGCCCCCACATGTCTGGAGTGTCCTGTCCTCCAGCATGTAAGATGGAGGAGCGAGACTCTTCCTATCTCACTCTCTCCACCGATCCAGATCTAAATCCGTTGTTGCTCCGCCACTCCAGCATCACTGGCTTCAGATCGGTCTGGCTGCTGGGCACAAGGGGATTATGGGAGGCAGACGTCAGGAGTGACATTTACTTTCCTGAACAGGAGGGACAGGGAGCCCCCGCATTTTTCACGATTTCACCACGTAAGTATTTTTTGTTTTAACCTTGGATCTGCTCTATTATCAGCACCTCCGGTGGCAATCATAGAAAGCAGATACCGAGGTGGTATTTCTTCTATTAGACAATGTCAAATACTGTCACCTCATTGTTGAACACATAGAAGCTTTGGTGACTTTAGTATACTTAAAGTCACTAGAATCAGTAGGTATACAGTACCTCCTGGTATCAGTTCATGAATAAATTAACACTTGATCCAATCAATGGGCCTAGATGTAGTTGCATACTTTGCAATACCCATAATCCCAAAGAGAATATATTCTGTTCAGACGTCTGATTGGGTGCTGTATATAAAATCAGCATCCTTTCAGATAACTTTAATACATATAACTCATGACATATGTTTTCCTCTATGTCATGGGACTTCCAAACACATGAGATATGGTAGGGCCTAGGTGCCCAACCTGTGGCCCTTTGGGCATTCTTCAGCGGCCCTCTTCAGTCCTCCACTTGCAACCCCCGAAACCTTACTGTTCATGCATAAGGCATAGGAACTCATATTGCATCACATAACCTCTGAATCAAAATGTGCATCACCATACTGCAGTGTTACACAATGCTTGAAGTATCATTTAATATAAATTGTAATATATAAAAACAAAAAATAATGTCTTCTAGCTATGTCTGCTGTCATTTCCACATAAAAAAAAACTATTGAAAATGTTATGTGTGGCCCTTAAGTGATGCAGAGGGCCGCACTTGTGGCCCTCCATATTAACTCAGTTGCCCACCACTGTGGTAGGACATTACAATTGTCTATATTAAACTAAATGGCTGCTTAGGATAATGACTTAAGATCATAAACAATATAAACACAGTTATAATCATCGGGCAGGGAAGTTACAGGGAATGGTGCCAGCTTAACATGATCCATCCCTACTCAGATTAACAGTCATCATTGGTAAAGAGCTACCCTGTTTTCCCAGAAAATAAGACACTGTCTTATATTAATTTTAAGTGCAAAAAATGCACTAGGGCTTATTTCTGGGTTTAGAAGAGTTGACAACATGCCTCCTGTCATGCCTTTCCTAAATATGGAAGCTGTCTCTGGGACATGGTAGGTCTTATTTTCGGGGAAGGGCTTATATTAGAAGCATGGGAGGGGGGTAGCAGCTAGGTCTTGCTTTCGGAAAAACAGGGTAGGAGTCTTCTTGTGTCACCCAGTTGGGGCCCATTCTCTGCAACCTCCCAAAGCAACAAAATAACCAATATATATACATCCTGGTAAACAAAATAACAAGATCTGCAAAACATTGACACATGTATATGTTTGTTTATATTCCAAAAACAATTTTAAATAAAACAGGAGATGGAGAAAATGTATTACAAGTAGAAGCATATGAATCAGACTATACTCTACTGGGTTTCTATACTGGATGAAGTAACCACAAATACTGATAACACTTAATAGAGAAGAGGTTTGCAAGGATCATTGTTTTGAAGGCGCAGTGCTATGTCTTGGATTAGGTTCAGTCTAGTAAATGTTTTTAAGCACCCACGTACAGGAAAGAGTACAGTGCTGTGTTAATATAATTCATCTTGGTTTTATTTACCATAATTGACTATAAACTATGCATTAAGCCACCCATACGCGTTTTTACCCGATTTTTCGTCTGATTGACTTGTGTGATGATGTTTTTAAGATGATGTTATCGACTGAAAAATCGGGCGGCCACCCTTTGTGTGCCAGCACTTATATTGGACAGGGACGCTGGCAGAAAAATCGTGTCTGCCCGCTGCCCGTGATCTAAATACGGGGAGCCAAGATTCTGATCACTGGTCAAACCACATCTGTGTACGATCACGGCCTTTAGTTGATGTGGGGACAAGCGCATTCAACTAAATATAAAGCAATCGGCCAAGATCACCGCACGCGAAAATCGCGTCCGCTGATTGCCTAAGTGGGAACATAGCCTTTCTGAATTTCTAAATTATTTGCAAGACCCCTCAACATTGTATCACCACCAAAATTGGATATAGAGAAAGGTTGGGGAACACTACAAAAAATAACGTATTGCTCTGGCATGTGAAGTTTTTGCATAAATTAAATTCAAACTTAAGTGGAAAATTCAACTGAAACATTTCGACTTGACTTTTATGAAAAGGTGAGGGTTGAGGGTGCCCGCCTGTGTCGGGGAGGGTGCCGAATATGTGTTCCCGTGGTCCCCAGGCTCTATGCCCATGCATGTTTTGCATAGCTGGAAATTTTTAAGTGCTAAAGCAATACATTATTTTTATGTAAAATATCGTTGAATTGAGATAGTCAAGAGATGTTTGCTACATTTTGACTTTGTGAGTAAGAAAAGCCCCTGAAGGGTTGTGGGAACATTACATAGTGTTGCTCTAGCCAGGGCCGTTTCTCCCACTATGCGAAACATGCATGCGCATAGGGCCCTGGGTGTCCCCAGTGCCCTACCCTGCACACATATTCGGCACCCTCCTTGACACAGATGGGCACCCTCTACCACGGGGGGGGGGAGAGGAACATCCATAGAAAGCATCCATCGACAGCTTTGCCTCTCGCTAGTAGCTCCCACCACTACCTCCACTAGCAGCTAATACCCCTCCCCCCTGGCTAGAAACCCCTAGAAGACCCCCACAGGCTAGAAACGTCACAGGCTAGCACATGTAGTTTTGGCATGAAATTAGTTGCAAACGTTCAAATCAGCTTTTCCACTTAACTTTGAACCTAATTCATGCAAAAAATACATGTGAAATAGAGTGTAACTTTGGTTCATAGATTGATATGTAAAGACACTGGGACTGCGGTTACTTTGACCCTAGGGTCCATACATTGTGTATAGGAGACCGGTTTGACACATTGTGCTCTTCCTCACACAGAGTACAGACTGTAATCCGTGTAATCTCCTCAGTGATCGGGCCCTGGGCGGCTCTCTGGAGTCTCTGGGAATGGAGTGCTGTTGGCAGTCCGTGTATTATATTCTACAGCAGAGCCTGCAGACAGAACACGGAGAGGAGAGCGGGAGGACAGAGTCACTGACTGGAAATGGAGGAGCTGCTGTACCCCAAAAGTACACTCCAGAGGACCGCTCTGACCCCCAGCTTCCTCATATAAACCCTTGTCCTCCTTTCTACAGCGGATACAGGGGGCAGGGAGTACTATAGGTCTGTTCACCCCAAATTCTGCCCGGGTAAATTATTAGGGTGCGCCCCTAAAGAAAGTTACTCATGATAAAACTACATATCCCACAATCCCCCGCCGTCTGGTCAAGTGACGTGCGCTTTGGATGGGTCCCTGGTCCATATCATCTCCCACCTCCTGGAAGTGCTCCCCCTGTTGGTCATTCGGTGCTACAGGGGGAGCAGATTTCAACGGGACACAGGACCACCCTGAGCCGTGTCTCCGGTTGTAGTTGTTATTGGGCGGAGGAGGCAGATTAGTGTAATCCGGACACAGCAGGAAGCCGCCTCGGGTCACAGGAGATCAGAAGGAAGGAAACTGACAGATAGGAAAGGAGATGAGCGGGCGCGCGCACTGACACTTTATCGGGAACAGGGAAGTGTTTTATAACGGGAGAGGTACCGGCCATCAATGTACTGCATCCCAGGAACTTGTGCTGGGGGGAGTACCGTTACCGGGGGACAGTTATAGGATTTCTCCCTGATACTGGGGACAGAGAGCCAATTGTATTGGGACAGTTCCAATAAGTTGCCCCCATAGTGGGGACAGTGACATTTAATTCTACTGATATTGGGGGCAAAACAGGTAATTGTCCTGACATTGGGGACAGGGACAGTAAACAGCCTGGTTATTTTAAGACAGTGACAACTTATTTTCCTGGTATTGGGGACAGGGGCAGTAAATTGTCCTGATATTGGGGACAGGGGCAGTAAATTGTCCT
>CM070039.1:33055926-33126029 GCA_036250615.1 Ptychadena robeensis | reverse complement strand
AGACCTGTCTCGCTTAGGAATCTCCTCTACCATGGAAGACATGCCACATTGTCCTCCAGACCTGTCTCGCTTAGGAATCTCCTCTACCATGGAAGACATACCACATTGTCCTTATGAAGATTGCAGCCCAAGTGAATTTGTCATGCTGGGTGACTTTGTGGCTGCAGAAGAAACTCAGGTATGGAACTTACTTATTTCCAGCACAGAAGACATTTAGGGGATATATTGTGTTATTTCTTGCTCTCCACGATCTACATATTTTACATATATATATATACATATAAGGTGCAATTTTTACCATTAAATTCAATGGTTAAATGTCCATGCATCTTACGGTCTATATATATATATATATATACACACATACACACATATATAGACTGAATAAAAATATAAAGGCAACACTTTTTGTTTTTGTTTTGCTCCCATTGTGCATGAGCTGAACTCAAGATCTGTAACATTTTCTACATACACAAAAGACCCATTACTCTCAAATATTGTTCACAAATCTGTGTTAAGCTAGGAACACACAGCTCGATAAAGGAGCCGTAAAGGGATTCCCTGCAGCAGCACGATCATCATACTGCTACCCGATATCGGAGGAGCTGGAGACACAGCAATGCTGTGCATATCAAGATGCTGATTAGACAGTATGAATATTGCACTGGTGTGCCTTAGACTGCCCACAATAAAAGGCCACTCTGAAACGGGCAGTAGTCAGGGTGCAGTTACTTCAGATTACAGCTTTGGAATAGATGTAATGAAAAGTTTTTATACTTACAATTGACTTTAATGCTTCTTTATTCCTGCGATCTTTGTCTTCCATAAACAGCTGAGCCTTTCTTATGGGGATAGGGTCATCCTCCTGTCTGCAGTGACATCAGATTGGTGGTGGGTTGATCATAATGGCAGTTGTGGGTATGTGCCAGCCAGTCATTTGCACAGAGTAAATGAAGAAGAGGACAGTGAGGAAGATGATCCGTGGCAGGACGAGGAATACTATGGGAGCTACAAAACGTTGGTGAGACACACTGCCTTCTCAGTCATAGAAGTTGGTCTGTAAACGCGACTTCTCATCCTCGTCTCTTTCCTACAGAAATTACACTTGGAGATGTTGTCTGACCGCCCTCGTACAGAGACGTACAGAAATGTTATACTACAAAACAGTTCAGCACTGAAAGGGAAGCGAATACTGGATCTGGGTTGTGGGACAGGAATAATAAGCTTTTTCTGTGCACAGCTGGCTCAGCCAGATGTTGTGAGTATAAAAAACTGATATATTTTAAATATATTACGATTTAGCAGAGCATACCAATTTTTTCAGACTATAAGACCCTCCAATGTATAAGACACACCCTATACTTTGGAGTGTCTGATAAATATTTTGGCTTTCTTGTACTCTGCCGACCCGAGTTCCATGCTCCAACCGGCAGAGCAGAAGTTAAAGAGGTGGAGAAACTGTCTCTGACCGCTTTCCTGCCCCTAGCTCTGACTGGCAGAGCTGTATGTGAGGTGGGCAGCTTGTACCTAACTCCCAATGCAGTGCAAATGTCAGCTCTCTGACACTGCACTGTGTGTGAGTTGGGCTAAAGCAGCTCAGCTCACAGTTAACACAGAGCCGGCGGAAAGATCCGTCCACTGGCAGAGCTTGTTGGGAAAGATGCCAGCAGCAGCCCTTTCGTCAATCTCTGATCTTCATTGTTTATATCAGTGGGGCTCCACTGATATAAACAGTGCAGTGCAGATGGGAGATCCGTCCATGGGCAGATCTCCCATCTGACTGCTCCTCCACTTCCTTATCTTCTTGCGGGGATAGCTGGCGGGGAGCCAATGGTCACACCCTCAGAATAGAAGACACATATATCTTAAAGTCCGAAAAACAAAGTTTATTCAAGAAGCTTAAATTCTTGGGTAGAAAAAAAAGAGGGATTTTTGAGGGTCGCAAGTAAGTTAGGGCAGTTTCCATTTAGTAATCACACGCGGATGGGCACGGCCGCGATTTAGGTGTTGATTTTGAACACCACCCTAACTGTGATAAAATTGCACCAAATCACATCCATTGACATGAATAGATGTGTCCCCAGTGAATTTTTGACCGCGTCCATTCATTTTCGCGCCAGATTGTGGGGAAAATCGTGTGCAAACGTGGGTGGGGAGAGGGTGGTCGATCTAATGGAAACAATCCCTAATACTTGGGCTAAAAAAAAAATGAAACCCTATCAGATGTAATTCTCCTGCTGCAGGTCCATAGAGGTGTGGGACCTTTTGTTTTGTTTTATCTACAGGATTCTGCTACATCCAATACATTTCATGACTGCAGCGAAGCAATAGTAGAGAGGTGTACTGTGTTGGCCATCAATGAATACAGAGAGTTTAGGGTTCAAGTGATCCCCTTTATTGGCTAACTAAAGTAATGGAAACAACAAGCTTTCGGGATGCCGCAGATCCCTTTTTCAGGCTTAAGGTAGCCATACATGGTTCAATTTGCAACAAATCGATCATCAATTTGATCAACGTATTCGACCATTCAATCGTATATCGATTGTAATTGAATTGAATGGCACAACACATTGAGTGTTCGATCTTAAACATTTCCATTACTGCAACAGCAGTTTTAATCTAACCTGACCTATGCATAGTAATCATAGTGGTCTGACTACAGTCAAAATGGCCACTGAACGGGGCGGGGCATTCGAATTAGGTGGGCTTGCATATTATCTCTTTGCACCTTCACTACATGGTACATTTAGTACGATCACATTGAAACAAAATTCCACTTATGTCCAATTGGGTTATATCCTGTAATGTTAAAAACAAAAGAAATTCTATATATATAGCATACATACAAACATCCTATTCTGCCGACCAGTAGATAGAAAGCCCTCCTCTGGATGTTACAGTATGCTAATTGATTGGATCTAATCACAATTGGTTGGGACAGCGAATAGCATTTAATTGACACTCGATGAGGTAGCAATCAAGATCTAAGCATGCAAGGCAATCAATAGCTTCCTATACATATGGCTGGCCAATATCACAAATAAACTATATGGGGAAAAGGTTATGGGTTAAGGATTTAGGACAATATCCCACTACTCAATCCCCACACCAAAAGAAAGGGTTTTCCCCTACGCACAGTAGGGGCCAGGGTATATATACAAGTCCCCTGACCCCTTCTGTGCATAGGGGAAATTTTGGTGTGGGGATTGAGTAGTGGGATATTGTCCTAAATTCTCAACCCATAACCTTTTCCCCATATAGTGGTAGCAATCAATTTAAATTTCCCAACTGCCCCTTAAAATTGTGATCAAGCAAATTGACAATTTAAATAGAATTAAAACTATCGTTCAATGTGGACATGATTCAATTTTCAATCGACCGACTACAATAATCGGTTGAATTAAATCGATCAAACGGTTAATTAATCCGTGTATGGCTAGTTTTAATTTAATCCCGAGAGCTTGCTTTTTCAATGACTTCAGCAAGCCAATAAAAGGGATTATTTACACTCCAAACTCTCTATATGACTTCAGCAAAGAATGACAATGCATTATCCTTGGATACTAAATGTAAATAAAACCCAACAAATCTTTCTGGTCATAGAAGGAGCTGAACCTCTTAGGGTGGGCCATTGTTTCTCATCTTTAGAGGTATACAGGATTCTGGCTAAATCTAAGAAATGTCATGACTTTAACGAAGAAAGACCATGCATTATTCATGGATACCTTATGTAGGGAAAAATAGAATTTTGCTGGTCATAGAAGAAGCTGTACCTTATGGCTGGCCTTGTGTTGTGGATTTGGTAGTGTCCGTCTTCTGTAGGTGGCAATACAACCTAGTTGTACCCTGACTTAGCAGCAAACTAATGGGTCAACTTTGGCATGGCAGCAAATACCTTTCTTCTTAAAGGAAGGGCCAGTGCATCATCGGAGGCTATTTTAGCAAGTATGGTGTGCCCTCGTTATAGGTAGTTCATTCTATCAGGGTCAAGAAGAGCAGAGCAGAGTTGTCCCATTTTATTTGCTGCCGTGCCGTAGTGTCAGGAAAGGAAAATTATGCAGGGTAAGTATCCGTATTTCCAGAATTCTAAGTTTCTTGGTGAAAAAGATACAACACGGTGGCTTAACCTCCCTAGCGGTTTGCCCGAACTCAGTTCGGGCACAGTTTGATCGCTGATCAAACTGTGCCCGCACCGAGATCGGGCAAAACCGCCGTCTCCCTGTGTGCCGGCGGCTCTATAGAAGAGCCGCCGACACACGGAGCCCTTCCGGCCCCGTGTCTTCGGCGTCATCTGTGACGCCGAAGGGGGCGGGGGGGGTGGCGCCATAGACCTCCATGTTAATGGAGGGGGCGCCGCTCTCCTCTCCACACGCTGCCGGCGTCTATTTGACGTCGGCGGCGTGCGGAGAGCTGGGCGGAGAGCCGGCAAGCACGGCGGAGTACAGTGTACTCCGCCGCGATTGCCGGTGACATGAGGTTTTCGTGTCATGAAAAATGGCGCGAAAACCTCAAACCGCTAGGGTGGTTAATGGTTAGCACACTGACCATGCAGTGCTAGAGTCCTAGGTTCAAATCTCGACCCTGGCACTATCTCTCCGTGTCTGTGTGGGTTTCCTCCCGGTATGTATATATATATATATATAGTTATATATACATGACTATGGTAGGGATTTGAGGATTGTGAGCTCCTCTGAGAGACAGTTAGTGATATGACTATATATGCTGTGTAAAGCGCTGCGTAATATGGTGGCGCTATATAAATACAGGATAATAGTAATAATGATACAACGCTGTGGCCTGTCTGTATACATAAACATCACTGTCTCCTCTACAGGTGTATGCAGTAGAAGCAAGTGACATTGCTGAGCAAACAAGTCAATTAGTTGAAGAAAATGGATTCTCTGGGGTTGTTAAAGTTTTATGTCAGAGGGCAGAAGAGTTGAAGTTACCTTCCAGAGTTGATGTCCTTGTGTCTGAATGGATGGGAACTTGTTTGGTGGTATGATGGAACTTTTATGCTTTTCTGCAGATTTCACATTTTCTTTTCACCTTTATTTTTATGCCTCTCACCTCATTCTTGATTTGATTTTGCTCATGATTGTACAATCAACTTTTAATCTACCAAAACCATGTAATATGAGGATCTTTCTAATCCTTCCAATCACTATGTATTCCATCAGGCAGGACACTACGTAGTTGTTGGTAGATTGTTGGTAGGAAATTGTATAGATCGATCTTAAGGTGTATGGGGTGATTAAAACATTATCTACTTCTTTTATGACCAAACTTATAGTACAGACTTGCATGACTTGGAGCTGGTACACAACGTTCTTCCACACAATGCATGTTCCGTCTTTTCTAGTCTGACTTTTCAGTTTATGTTTTACTTTTCCATCCGCAGTTTGAGTTCATGTTGGAATCCGTTCTTCTAGCTCGTGACCTGTGGCTGGAAGAGGGTGGAATAATGTGGCCAAGTACTGCGTCAATTCACATGGTCCCATGCAGTGCAGAGAAAGAATATGCCAACAAGGTCCTCTTCTGGGACTCTCCATACGGGCTGGACTTCAAGATGTTAAAGTATGTATAAGTTATGTAGTCTGAAGTTTTGCCCCCCATAGTTTTTGCACCCCATAATTGCCCACCACTGGTGTTTGAAGCAGGGCCGCACATAACATCGATCCAGACCCTCGCCCTGTCGACATATCTCAGCAGGCGGTGGATCAGATCCTGACAGGCAGTCAAAACCGGACAGCACCCACCCCCCGCCCCCCCCCCCTCTCCTGCCCTTGGGTGCAGTGGTCATATACAGACCTGGTTTCCCTGATCAACATTGCCAATTTTAAAGCTGTAGGACCGCCAAAGTTAATAAGGAAAGCTGGGTCAGCGTGTGACCACTACACAGGTGAGTTGCTATGCCCTATGCATTAACAGTTCAGTTTTGGGGGCAGTATGTGGAGGACCAAGGGGTGCAGCCAAACAACACCCAAAGGCCCGCATGCGGCCCCTGGACCGCAGGTTGGGCACCTAGGGTTTGAACAGCTTGGCAACAATTAAAAATGAAGTTTTGAAATACATGTATGTGTCCTATACCTAACAAGTGATTTGTAATTATGTGCAGAGTCTGCTTAGTGATTTGCACATATATATTATAGTATATAGCACTGATGGCGAACCTTTTAGAGACCGAGTGCCCAAACTGCAACCCCAAACCCACTTATTTATATCAAAGTGCCAGCATTGCAATTTAACCTCGTATACACAAATGAAACATGTAAACACACACTCTACTTTCTAAAAGAAGTGGAGAGTATCAGAAGAGAGGGGAAAAGAAATGAAAGCATTGAGAACCAATAGGCTGCAGTTCTTTTCTCTGTGCTGGCTGACAGCTTGCGTGCCCACAGAGAGTGTTGGCTCTGGCACGCGGGCCATAGGTTTGCCATCACTGGTATATAGAAAGTACAGCAAAGCATTTCTATATATATCTATATTTCTCTGCTGTAGGCCTATGGCTGTACAAGAGTTCCTGTCCAAACCAAAACCTGACTATGTGTTAAAACCAGAGGACTGTCTGTCTGAGCCTTGTGCTTTGCTGGATGTAAATATGAAAACATTGAAAATTGAAGAGCTAGAGGTAAGGGGTCTCTCTATGTTTTAAACTACAATTGTAATCCTTAAGCCCCCCATACACCTTTAGGTCACTCCATACAATTCCCTTTAGATACATCAACACCTATATAGGGCCGGGTCCTCCCTGATAGAATACATAGTGATTGGAAGGTTTAGAAGGGTCCTAATATTACAAGGTTTTGGTAGAAGAAAAGATGATTGTACAGAAATTGGTAAGATTGTATGGGGGGGGGGGGCTTTAGATGTGGTACAATATTGTTTATATCTAGGCTAATAAATTCTATGTTAAGGAATAAAGCAAAAATATTAGAGGGTAAAAGGGCTGTGTCTTGTATATACCATGAGATGGGCAAAATGTGGCATTAGCATGCAAATTTCATGCAGACTGGAGTTGAGTCATTCAAGCACATCCGCTACAGTTTAATCTGTCTGTATGTAATGTTCATTCAACCGTCACATTTTGCAGCATCTCGTTAATCATCTCTAATACTATGTTCTCTGCTTTTGGATGGAAATAGTACCGGGTTTCCCCAAATATAAGACGGTGTCTTATATACATTTTTGCTACCAAAGATTCCCTAGGTCTTATTTTCTGGGGATGTCTTATTTTACTATGAAAAAGAATATGGCACTGTGTTATTAGGGTGAGGGGGTCAAAATGGCACAGGAGACTGAGGGGGGTTTTAGTAATCCCTTCTGATTTTAATCTAATCCCCTTCATCTTAGTAACCAATTCTGTGTCTTTTTGATTGCCACCTCTGATTCTCCCCCCCCCCCCCCCCCCGTCCAGAGTTGCAGTACCGTATCTTCGGGGGGGAGGGGTGCTTAATATTTCAGCAAGAGGCAAAAATGTAAGGGTGCCTTATTTTTAGGAAAACAGGGTATAAAGTCCTCATAATAGGAGGAAAAGGAGAACGGGTGGCTCTTAGTAGGAGTGCGGAGGGGTAGTTGGTGTAGGAGTCCAGAAAATGTACAGTTGCAGGCAACTGGAGCATAGTGCACAAGAATGTCACAGTAAATGTGGGCAAGTCTCCACTGCGTCAATGTATGCATTGAAAATAAATGGACATGTTAGAAGAAGCCTACAATTTGTGCGTGAGCTTGTATTTTATGCGTCATGCTTATTTCGGGATGCAGACATGAGCAAAATACAGCCGCCCCTCCATTGGGTGCCATAGACATGTCATACACGTCCATGGCACCAAATGCAGACATTAGAGCCAACCATTCAACAAAATGAACTATATTTTTCTGTATTATAAAAATGGTGTTCTTAACCTTTCGTGGCTTTTGTCTTTTAGGAAATGAGCGGACACTTTGCATTCCATGTAGAGCGTGATGGCATTTTCCATGGTTTTACTACTTGGTTTAGTGTCCAGTTCCAGAACATTAAGAACCAGGAACAGACAGAACTCAATACAGGTCCATTCAACATGTAAGTCAGCTATACCAGCAGTAACCAAAAAAAAACCCAAAAATCTATTTACTCTCTGTGTCATTTCTAATTGTGATTGGATGAAATTCATTAACAGAAAAACAAATCTTCTTGTCAATATGCCTAAAATTTTCCAACCGGACCAATCATGTCTCTACAGATTTTATGCTTGTTTGGTGCCAATCAAATTCAGATAAAAGGAATGGATTTTTAAATGATTTGATTAAATTATTGAAAAGAAAACTCATCCCACATAAAGCAAGCTGTAGATTTCTCATTAGGGGTTCCCAGCTATTTAAGTTGTGGTAGAAAATCAGTTTTGGAATTACCGTATTTCTTTGTACTATAAGACTTACCGTACCATAAGATGCACCCAGTTTTTAGGGCAGGAAAACCAGAAAAAAAAGATTTAATAAGTTTTCACATCAATTGAGTTAATGGAATATATTCAGTGGATGCAATATTCATTTTAGCCAGTAGGTGTCACTAGCAGCAGTACACTCTCAGCAGAACACGTCATACTTCACACTGATCTGCAGGAGGAAGGGGGGCCGGGCTGTCTTCTGCTCTCCTCTCAGTCGATGTTGCAGTTACTGTGTCCATGGGGGCTTCAGAGTGATTGCAGTTCCCACGTACAGGAGAGAGGTATAGATGCAAGATCATCTATGCCTCTCTTCATTGTCTATGCCAGTTCAGGGCTCTAAGCACTGCTGGCATGGGCAATTACACAGTTCAGATGGGAGAGCCGGACATCGGCCGGCATCTCACATCTTGACAACTCCCCGGCTAATCTCCATGCTGGGAGAGCTGACAGGAAGCTAAGGTGCGACCACCGGCAGCTGAGTGGCCACGGGGGTTGCGCATTCAGACCAGAAGACGCAGGCACTTTTTGCCCCCACTTTTGGGGGGAAAAATGCGTCTTATGGTCCTAAAAATATGGTACATTTCCTTGATACTGGTGCTGAGGAGAAATAAATAATGTGTATGTGTACATATTGTGCTATGATAACCAATCACAATTGGTTTTGGTGTCAATACTGTAAGCCTGTCCGGGCAGGGTCCTCTACTCCTCCTGTGTCATAACCTGCACCTGTGTTGTATCTCCACTCTAATGTATTGTACAGCGCTGTGTAATATGTTGGCGCTATATAAATAAATGATATGAATAATAATACTTACTGCTGAGTAATCACTGTCCCATAATATTTATATACTGCAGGCGATAGTTTATATCTTTAATGTGTTTAATGTGTTTGTTCATGAAGTGATTTATCTCCGGTATGTTTCTTTGTAAGGCTAACTCATTGGAAGCACACACTCTTCATGCTGGATGAACCTGTAAACATTAAGAATGGAGATAAAATTGAGGGTTCTGCGATATTTCACAGAAATCCCTATTGGAGACGTCACTTATCGGTTACACTCAACTGGTCTGTTACTGAGGAATCAGCGAAAACAGTACGCAATGTGAGTAATCCACGCGGCAATTACTCTTTCCATATACCGTATGTACTCAGGTATAAGCTGAGTTGTTCAGCCCAAAACATGAAAAGCCCCTGTCGGCTTATACTCGAATCAGGGTCCCGGGTGTTCGCTGGTCTCACGGAGCCACAGCCTCTGAATCCTCAGGATATTTTTCCAACATCGGCTTGTCAAAGTAAACAAACAGCACCACTGTTTGTTAATTGTAACTGGAGAATGCAGAATTTGTTTTATTGGAAAACTCCACTAATGATTCAAACATGAAGATAAGTTTCCATTTCCATTCCATGATATGGTTCCAATAATAATAAAAAAGACTTTTTGAAGTGATACTTATTTTCATGTTTAAATCATAAGTGCCTTGAAAACCCAACCTGTAATAACAAGAAACCTGTGTTCTCTTAAAGCGGACCTACCACTTGTTAGGTCTCTCTTGTTAGGCTTCAGCTCAGCTGATACTGCAGACATTCCTGACTAAAACAAAACAAAACTGTTTCTGACAGCTGGAGGGGTGTCTTTTTAGAGACAGCACCTCCCACTGTGTTACGTCTCGTCTAGGCAGGACATAACAAGCTGCAGGGGTTACTGGGAATTCTCTCCCAAAAGCACCTGTGTCTGAGTCTCACAGATGTGACGTCAGCAAGACTTTGTAAAGAGGGGAGAGAGAAGCCTCTCTTCACTTAGCCACAGCTAGATGGATTAGGCCGACTGCCGCCCCCCTTCTCCCCCACACACGGAGCTGCAGAGGAGTCCCTGTCTGTGAAGGAAAGATGATGGGGTTGTTGTCAGCTGCTGCCCGGAGAAAATAGATCAGGAAGTGGCTTTGTTGTGTTGGATATATGCCTACTTTCACAGCTGCTCTTGGTTAATATTTTTCCTCATTTCTTTTCTCAATAGGTTGACTGCAAGGTGTTTCCAATATGGAGATGAATTCTAATCTTGAGCGCTGCTGAAGGGGTTGTTACAAGAATAAGATGACACAAGCCACACTACACTAAGGCCCTGTGTCCACTGCTGAAAAAAGATATGCGCTGGCCCACTTGCCAGTGGATTCCCCCCAAATTGTGGATGCTGCTTTTCCAGGTCTTGGAAACAATATTCAATGGATGTGATCTGCAATGAAGATGTGGCATTCCGCAGCTTCAAAACAGCAGCGCAGGCGCGCCACTTCGATAACAGAGTGGACATTGTCATATTCATTAGAATGGGAAATGTTCTCCCAGGGGACACAAGTCCTAAATGTGAAATATATTACCTTGCAGAAAAGTTGACAATTTCTAATTTACCAACTGCTATGAAATGATTAGTCCTAAAATAACTGGTCATATCTACTAATGTAAATATAGAATACAAATGAAGGAGTCTTTAGTAAAAATAGATATTTGAAATCTTTGCTGTCCCAGTGCTGCCCCTGTGGCTGAATATGGTGACCTATACTGTTTCTAGTGCCTACTAAGTTAATGAAGACATCATGACGGCTTGACAAATGCACTGCATGGTGGTAAAGTTACAATCAAGCTATACCCATGAAAGATGGGAAGTAAAACAAAAGACACCTTTTAAAATGTTTAATGTGCTTGTTTGTATCCTTTTGTAGTATCACAGGTAACTGTCAGGCTCCTTTAGTGCTTTATGAATTTTTTTTTTGTTGGTTTTCATTTTTTGCTATAAAAACTACAGTGTTAAAATTGAAGCGGGTCTCTCCTCTTCTCTTCGTGACCGCAGGGGCTTGTCTGTTAGCCTGATGCACTTAATAAATTATACTGTTTATGTACATAATTACATTCAGTTCAGTGATGAGAAGTGAAGTAGCAGCTCACTTAGGGCTGGTGAACATTCACGCTTTGGACAGGTCCATCTTGGCTCTGGAGATCATGATTACCCCCATGAATTATATAGATATATATATATAAAAAATATGTGCTCAGATTTAAGAGATCCAGAGATTCACATTATTGCATGAAATTGGGCTCTTGTAAGGCGACACAACACAGGGGGCAGGATGTATGCTGCACTGCGAGAACAGCATAGGTAGGGAGAGAGGAAGCTACATCCAGTGTCACAGTAAGAGGTAAAACTTTACTTAGTACATTCTGCTCTAGTCCATTGTTGGCAAGAAAAGGCCCTTTCCTCTCTCTGTGACTTGGAACATTCCTGGGTGGTGGGAAGACACATGGCCTGAGAAGGAAGACAGCAGCAATCCAGCACCTCGAAGAATGGAAGTAATAGTCAATCGATCAGTATCCTCCTTCGGTTCTTTCATTCCCCAGCACCAAGTGCGTCATGGGTCAGTCCAGAAGCAACGTATTACCATTTCACATGTTATATGCCACGTATATAGGATCGAGCTGATCAGCAAGAAAACCATCCCTTAGGTGCATGCGCTGCTTCTCTCCTCGAGAGTTGATGGGAATGACCCCTGGATCCACAATGACCACAACACCCACAATCAGGTAGTGCTCCTCCAATACTACATTCGTCACAAGAGCCACCAGGTCCAGGGCCTCCTGTTCTGGTCCATCCAGCTCTAGTACAACCACCAATAGATTTGTCCATGTAAAGACAGCACTGAAAAGAAAAAAAAGGATATTAAGGGGACTTGTTCAAACACACTTATCTAGTCATTGGTCCAAAACTTTTCTCCCTCTATAGTCATTATAATATAGTAAAATATGCTGATGTGAAATAGGGGATAAAAAGTGCAAAACACAAAATGCACAGCAAATGTACTGTATTTTTCGGACTATAAGACAGTGTGTATTATAGTCCGAAAAAGACAGTACATTTTGCTGTGCAGTGCGGACCATAAGACACCCAGAAAAAAAAATTGAAATGTTCTAACCAGTTGTAAAAAAAAAAATATTCCCCTGCAGTACCCAATTTCAGCCACAAAAATGGTGTCACTAGAGAGCACGCTTCAGACAGAAGGGGGGGAGGGGGGATCCTGCACGGTTTGTCTCCCTTCTTGCCAGCGTATGAGCTGCACGGTGATGGCAGTTACAGTCAGACATACATGGAAGATTTTTGTTATGGTCCGAAAAATATGGTAAATAACAATAGGTAACCGTTTGCAGCCCACCTTCATATAAAGACAATTTATGAATCCGCAACAAAAATAAATCATACATCAGCACCTGCATCCCATGCTACCTAAACACCCCTACTACATTCCACTGAAGCGTATTAATTGCTGATCAAATGTTCAGCTCAAAAGATAAATATGTGAGAAAATATATGATCTGTAATCATTTTAATTGTTATATATATTGGGATTGCAGTTTGCAAATATGGAAAGACCGTTCAAAACTAGAAACTGGTGGTGCAAAAGGAACCGTGAGCTAGAGCAATATAAGCTTATGGTGTCTTCCACGGATAAGATAGGATATTTCACTGGTATATTTGTACAAATAATTCAGCGCAGATCATAGTGTCATTATAGTTATAATTTTAATACCAACTTACCATTCAGCAATGTTTTTGTGAGATCTGATCACAGATGTTTCTATGTCAATGGGATGATATCTCATTCCTCGCAATTCCAATGTCTCATCAAGGGATCCTACCACGTACAGAGCATCGTGTCTCTCTAGGAAAGGAACAGGGTTTTTGGTTATGCTTGGTCTTTAACAGAAAGCTATACAGACTGCTTGTATTCAAACTTATTGTACAGAAAGGACATAGGTTACTGGTACCATTATGGAGGATAGTTTAATATTATAAGTATCACAAGAAAAGCAATGTATTGTTTGACAGAAAGTGATTCCAAGTTATGACTGATGTACAGCAAGCAGTGCTACCACAGTGTATGATAAAAGCATATATTGCTTTGTGTGACAGAAGTGTTTGGATCACAAAAGAGGTTAAAACTGGGAGGTAAAGCAAAATCCTGGTTTCTGAAAGCTGGAGATAAGCCAGCAATATACCTTTTGGATGTCCAACAAGGTTGACTTATCTATCCGTTGCTTTAGAATAGCGATAGTTAAGGAGGTGCATTATCATGAAGGTTCCAAATATCAGTAACTTGAAACTTAAGGCCCCCATACATGTTACAATCTTACCATACAATTTCTGTACAATCAAATTTTGTTCTACATAAACCATGTAATATGAGGATCTTTCTAATCCTTCCAATCACTATGTATTCCATCAGGGAGGCCACTATACTACATAGTTGTTGGTAGATCTAAAGAAAATTGTATGGAGTGATCTAAAGGGCTTTAAGGTGGGTTTACACATGTAGATTTTTTTCTTTAATCAACTGCCAATTAGATTTTTTGTTCGTCATCGAACATCGTTCGTTTATTTATTGAATGTAACATTAGATTTTTTGTTCATCCATCGCTGATATCGAATGAAAGTACATTCGGAATTACAATGACAGATAAAAATTTACTAAATGTTCAATTACCATTCATAAGTTTTTTGTTAGAAGGCTGATATGAAAAATATGTATCCATCGAAAAAATTGGCCATTCTAGATTTTTGTGAAATCAACCAAAAAATAATTTGTTCTGCATTGATCAAACGAAAAAATCTACACGTGTAAACCCACCTTTAGCCAACCAAACTGTAGCCCTCCGAGTTTGAATGACTCAAATCATTGTGAAATCTGCAATTTGCATCCCATTAATTCATCCCTGCTAGTCATCAGCTCTGAAGTATCTAGACCAGGGGTGGGCAAACTTTTTGGCTCGGGGCCACATTGGCTTCTTAAATTTGATAAAGGGGCCGGACCAAATGCCTATAATGGCCGACTAGTCATAGGTGTGCCAACTGCAATGAGCAGAGATAATCCTAGAGACAGCCTGTTGTCACCATGAGGATGCGCCCACAGTGTCATAATCACACCACTGCATTGTCCCCAAGGCATCATCCTCATTGCAAAGAACAAGCGGAGGAGACCATCTTTAAAGGTGACAAAGGCCCGGAAAGAAAGCTAAACGGGCCAGTTCCGGCCCCTGGGCCTCAGTTTGCCCACCCCTGATCTAGACACTTGGAAACACACACTTGGAAAAACTATGATAAATGGTGGTGCTAAGGGTCATATAGTGCTTTAGCTCGATTACCTCCACTGGCATCGGTCAGTTCTGTTCTTCTGAGAAATCCAAGATATCCAGTCCGTGCCCACACTGTCTGAGTGTCCCCGAAGCTGAGACGTGCATTAAAGTGATCAGCATGCAAGGCCTCCTCACCATACACTGTGTAATAACCATTGGCATTATGTGGGCTGCTCACCCAAATCTATTGGACACAAAGATGACATTTGTTATTGTTTTCTAAAAAAAAACATACAAAATGGTATATCTGTACATACACTACTATACATGAATAACAATGTTCACATACCTCCCCTAAATGAGAGTCCCCTAGCGGTCCTTTGGTCTCTGTATGTGCAATAATGACTTTAACTCCAGGAAGAATCTGTAAAGAAACATACAGAGTACAGTTATTTCATTCTCATTAAATTTACTAATTAGGACTACAGATCACATTTACAGTTTGTTTGTGTCTAATTGTACAGGGTTAGGCATCTGCTGAAGGTTGAAGGTTTGCATCATATTACTAGCTGAGAGATATACTAAAGACAGTTTTGCATCTTAAAATGTATACATACTGATGATTACTCTTGCCAATATAAAAAGACAATTATAATACATGGGTCTATTTTTAGTTGGAGTCCTGAATAATCGTTCGCATCGAGTGTTTGATTTGTGGGAATTGAACGTGGCCACCCTTTCTTTGAGCGGGATTTATGTATTCTGAGTGAAGAAAGCTCGATCTAACAGGGAACCAACATGTTGGTAAATCCCTGTTCAATTGCCATTACTTTGGATGTAGTATCATACGTTAATCGATTGAACAGCAAATCGATGCGCACCATTTTGCTCAATCGGCAAACACTCAAGTGGTCACTGATGTCATCAAGAGGGTACCAACCTGTGTATGAAGACCATTAAGGTGGGTTTACAGGTGTAGATTTTTTCGTTCAATCAACAAAGAACAAATTATTTTGTAGTTTATTGAAGAAAACTCTAGAATGAAGAATTTGTTCGATGGATAATTTTTGTTCGATAAAAAAAAAAATAGTTGGAAAGGTCATCGAACATGTTGGTAAATTTTTATCTGACGTAATTTCTTATGTATTTTCATTCGATATCGGTGATGAACAAACAGAAAAATCGAATGCAACTTTCGATAAATGAACGATGCTCCACAACGACATCGAACAAAAATTTGAATTGGCAGTTAATTAAATTGTTGATTGAAGAAAAAAATCTACATGTGTAAAACCAACCTTTAGAGTTTGAAATCCTGAATGGAGGGCCGTATATTTTTCTAAAATCAAATATTACAGCTACCAGAGCCATTGCTGTGCATTGTTCATGCTTATAGCAGTAGCTAACTTTCAATTAAAAGTTGCACCATCAGCACTTATTTTAAAGTTTCTCACCTTTCCAGATTCCATGAGTGGTAGACTGTGTGGTGAACCTCTCTCCACCAGACGGACTCTGAATATATAGAAGAACAGATAATTAGATAAGAAAAGTAAGGGTCACCATATATAAATAAATACTGTATATACGCCGAATATAAGCCGAATTTTTCAGCACCTGAAATGTGCTCAATAAATTAAATTCGGCTTATATTCGGGTCAAGAAATTAAAATCGCATTATTTTGTAGGTGAGCTTGAAAGAATTACAAAGCCCCCAAACATGATATCATCACCAAATTTACTGGAGATGTAGAAAAGGGTTTGCAGGAACATTTGGAAAAAAAAATATATATGGGGTTTTTGCATCAATTAAGTTCAAAAACGTTTTAAAGTTGACCTAATTTGAATTAATTTTGTGCAAAAACTTCATATGAGCAATATTTTTTCTTTACAAAGTTCCCAATTCCCTTTTTTCCATCTCCGGCAGTTTTTGTGATGATATCATGTTCAGGGGCTTTATAATTAACTAAGAAACCTGCTGAATTAAAAAATAACATCTCAAAATAAAAGCACATTTGCTGTGTGTGTTCCTGAGCCTTAGCTGCCCCCCCCCCGGCTTATATTCCAGTCATGCAGTTTTTCAAGAAATCAAGAAATTCCTAAAATGAGGTACCTTGACTTATATATATTCAGGTCAGCTTATACTCAAATATATACAGTAAACAATAATGTCTCTTTCACAACATTTGCAAAGCCAACATCCCAAAATATATTGAAAAAAAAATAAGCTTGAGGTGTAATGAAAACATTAACACCCCAGTTAAAATGTCCTCTGTATTCACAGAGGCAAGGGGACTTTTAAGGCTTAAATAATGAACAACCGAGTCAACAGAGTAGATATCTGCACATAACTGGATGAGCTAAAAAATAATCGTATTTAATTGTCCATAAAAGAGTTTTTTAACTCATGGCACAGTATAAACATGTGGACTGCAATATACAGTAAATACATTTGATGAGAGGAGAGAAGTTTTACCTGTCATGACGTAGAGCCCTCATGTCCACATAGACGGTGGTGGGGTCAGGACCAGAAGTGCCCTGTAAAAACAAAACAATTTATATTTCTCTGCAGACAATACATATCGGAGAAGGATTAGGCGCTGGAGCTGCCATGCAGGTGAGAAGCTATACAAACATCTAAAAAGCACAAGGTGGGTAATCTGGACAAACAAAAAGCTTTTCACTAGAACTATTCCCTCCACCAATTCTGTCCCGTGTAGATGTGTCAAACCATCGCTATAATCGGTTATGTTTGAAAAGCTAAAATTGAAGACTAAGCCAACTTTACAACAAACTGATATTTTAGTTTTGCAAAGTTGCTGGTGGGCTAAATCATGTGCTGGCTTTCTATGATGATCAGCCACAACATTAATCCATCTACCTACAGGGTGGAGGTCCCACGTGTACAGGCAAAACAGATCTGACTGAAGGAAGGAAAGGATTCCACAAAGCCTTTGTATCCAACATCAAGAATATAACAGGTTTTGTAGTCCTGTAAATTAAATGGTTGGGTCTATTTTCCCAGCAAATTATCAGTTAAACATTGTCCTTGTAGTCAGCCATATGATAAAAAAGATAGTTGGTAATGCCCCCATTGCTACATGCTCCAAGGTCTAGTTCTGATGCTCACACTCGCTCGCCATTATAGATGTTTTTTGTGTATATGATGCTTTTTCTGGAAAGTGGTGGGGAACATTGATCGAGCCATGATCAGACGATAAATTACGGTCGATAGTTTACATGTACATGTTGTTTTTTGGTTTTCAAGCGCCCTCTTGTGGCAGAAAGCGGGAGGGACCTTCCAACCTTAGCCCTGTTTGGACACCAACACCCAAACGGCCCATACAGACTGTATTACCTTGATACTACACAATTACAGGTGGCCACTATGGTTGTGTGGCCAAGGTTTGGCTCCCCGTTCCTTAAGCCTTTTTCTGGACAGTGGTGGCGTTACTCTGGTGTTACTAAGCTAAACCTTGTTACCTCAAGGACAATTGGCTTGAAATTACACTAATTTACCCCCTGTGCTTATGTGGTGTGCTTATGCCCCCATCCAGTTGTTGAGAAAGCAGTAAGGATACTTTAAAAAAAAAAGATTGGCTGTGAATCTATAACACTGTGTGGCGGTACAATTGATCGATGTTCAACTGGCGATCGATTTTTTATTGCACCATATGATCAAATTGCAAAATAAACAACCTGTCTATGGCTACCTTAAATGAAATGCCAAAGATGCATACAAATTCATGAAAATGCATACACTTTGTTAATGTTGTATTTTGAACATTTATTAAGTATCTTCAGCAGGGACCACATCACACAAGACGTAAAAATGTATAGCTACACATTCATTATCCATTTACCCTGCGTATAAATCATCGCCATTAGATATAAGACCTTATATATTGCACTACTTTGATAAGAGCCATTATAAGAAGTTTATCAGAATAATTAAAGTCATCGGTCAGTAGTTTTAATGTTGGGGCTGATCTGTGTGTATATCTCTCAGAATCAACCGGTTGCATTCCAAGTGAATCAAAACAAAAACTGGTCAGAGTTTTACAGTTTCTATTTTCTTCTAAATCTGACACAACTTGAAAATGAGATCCTTGCTCTACACTGGGAAAAAGTATTGGACTAACTTAAGAGATCACATGTAATCATAACTACATCATACCTATAGCTCTACAATAGGCAATGCTCAAGCTTCCTAATGAAGGGAGAACTCAGTAAAAGGTAGCCATACATGGTTTGAAATTTCCATTTAAAAAAAAACGAATGTTTTAAGACAATTGAACGGAAATCTATTCCTGCCCACCTGGTACAATTGACCGAAAGTGATCAAAATCAAACATAAAATCGATTGAGCAGTGATCAGACATGTTGGTAAATTTCTGCTGATTGAACAGGTATCTGGTGGGGTTTCTATGCATTTACTTTTGATTGTACTATAGAGCATTCGCACCAAAATAAGTAAAGGAATCATAAAGTCGACCCGTGTATGGCTACCTTACCCTCCTGAGCGTTACAAGCTTTTTGCACCATTTTTCATGGTGCGAAAAGCCGCTGCCTGGGCGTGATTCCCTGCTGTCCTCCCGGCTCTCTACACGCCATCAGTGTCAAAAAGAGTGTGGAGGGAAAGCACCGCGCACCCCATAAACATGGAGGTCTATGGCGCCGCCCCTTCAGCAACATCCGTGACTCTGTGCCAGAAAAGCTCCGTGAGCCTGCAGATTTGCAGAAATGCTGCAAGCTAACAGTGAGCCAGCGATTGCGCTCGATCCCGGCACGGGATCAATCTGTGTCCGTACTGCCTTGAGGTGTAACGCCCAGGAGGTTAAGACCACGGCTTACCTAAAGACAGCAAGGACCCTATAACACGATGGGAGGAGACCAACGCTTGTACTAAGACTGTTGCTGCATCCAAAAGAGTGCAAACTGTAAGACTTTACATAACATTTGTTTTGATGCAATGGAATATATTTAGCCAATTTAAACCTAAAATTGTTTAGACTTTTTTGTCCTTGGAGTCTGAGAGATAAAAGCTGGTGTATGGCACAAAATCCCAATTGTTCAACTATAATGGCAATATCAGTTTTGACTGCAGTTGGTGTTTAAGGCCGTTCCTGTGCAGACACACACTTCTGTTGCACTGCCCAGCGGAGCCCAGAGCAAAGCACGCTGCACTTAGCATGTCAGCTAACATACATGCAGACACCATACCTGGTCAGCAAGCTTGCCCAGTCTGTTGGGCTGAAAGAGGAACCACAAAGAAAAGTGAGAGATGGAAGGGTATGATAGCAAGAGCGGGAATAAATAGAGGTTGAGGTACTTATTTTTGTGGAACTCTTCTAAGTTCAGAAGTGAACATGACCACCTTATGAACATGTATGAACTAAAATGATAAGCTTCACACAAAGCACATTGGTAGAACAGCACCCCTACCTGTAAACAGATGGCCACATTAACCCGGCAGCCGAACGTGGTGCTCACAGCCCTGGTGGACAGTCCCAAGTCCTTGAACAACTTCGAAAACGACTGTGTAAGTGCGATACGAGGCCGTTCCTCCGCTACCACCATGCATGTACGTACGCAAGACAGATTCACACCTCGTGACTGGGAGAGGGATGGAGTGGATCAGGAAGGAAATTTCAGGATTAGCAAAATAATGGAGTACAAGGCAATAAAATGGAAAAATAATACATAACACAAGGAAAGACTAAGGGAAGCACAGAAGGAAGAAGGACATTAAGAAAGCAGAAGTGGGTAAATACTCATCATGAAACATACTTCAATAAATCACAGTAACACATACCTTCAAGGTGCCAGTCTGCGTCCCCAGGCCTCTGGTACACATCTCCATGACAGAATATGAGCAGAAGGTAACACGCACTTTGTACTGACTAACTGCACTAAGCCACAGGGATGCATTGCTTTCCAGCTCTAGAGGGGGCACGAGGATGGACTGGTGTCCAGAATAAATGCTGCAGAAACGACAAAAAAACATTGTTAGAAGAAGGACCCGAGTTCCAGTCCTACCCGCTGCCAAGAGTCTAGGTACAACCTATTTTACCATTGGTACAAGAAGTATATAACACACACAAAGAAATTCCCTATGCGAGGGTGTGAGCAACAAGAAGGCACCTTGCTTTTCATATTATAGACCTGTTCACAATTATTCTCATTCTGGTTCTCTGTGAGAGAAATGGTACTAGAAGTACGGACAGAGATCTGGGGGATGATCCCAGTATATAATAAAGGGAACACAAAAATAAGACATCCTAGATCTGATTGAATGAAATATTCTTGTTAAATACTTTGCTCTTAGTTGAATATGTGGACAACAAAATCACACAAAAGTTATCAATGGAAATCAAATGCATCAACCCATGGAGGTCTGGATTTGAGTTGAAATAAAAAAAAAACAGCTAATCCGATTTGAGTAATGTATTAAAAAAAGTAAAAGAGCAGTGTGCTTGTCGGGTGTGTGTGTGTGTGGAAAGTGTGAGGTGGTGTGTGATGGTGGTGTGTGGAGTGTGTGTGGTGTGTGTGTGTGTGTGTGTGTGTGTGTGTGGGTGTGTGTGTGTGGTGTGTGTGGTGTGTGTGTGTGTGTGTGTGTTGTGTGGTGTGTGTTGTGATGGGTGGTGTGTGTGTGTGCGTTGGGTGTGTGTGTGTGTGTGTGTGTGTGTGTTGTGTGGGTGTGTGTGTGTGGGGTGTGATGTGTGTGTGTGTGTGTGTGTGTGTGTGTGTGGTGTGTGCGTGTGTGGTGTGTGTGTGGTGTGTGTGTGTGTGTGTGTGTGGTGTGTGTGGTGTGTGGGTGTGGGTGTGTGTGTGTGTGTGGGTGTGTTGTGTGTGTGTGTGTGTGTGTGTGTGTGTGTGTGTGTGTCCCCCTCCCACCTGCCTGTATCCCCTCCCCTCCCTCCTTGGGCGGGGCTGGTCTCCGAGGGATCTCCTCCACATCTGACTAAAGCAAAAAAAGCTTTGCTGTGTCTGTCAGCGTAATGTCCAGAGCAGGGAGGTGCTACCAGAGACAGGCCAGTACATCAGGAGATGTGAGGAAGGCTGTAGGAGGGCAACAACCCAGCATCAGGACCACCACCTTGCCAAAGAGAACGGAGCATGCCAGAGCCCTGCAAATTGACCTCCAGCGGGCCATAAATGTGCATGTATCCATGAGGGTGGTATGAGGGCCTGACGAGTGGGGGTTGTGCTTACAGCCAAACTCCTGCGGTGTGGCAGCAATCCCTCAGGAAAACCACAACCACCTTAAACACTTCTTTACCTTCCCTTTTCACCAGGCCAACTCCCCGGACACACTTAGCCGCGGTCCTAATCTAGCCCCCTCCCGCCTTCACTCCCCACCATGCCCGACCCAGCCTCCTTGTCTCACCAGGTTACCGTACAAGTGCGCGTCCCCCACCCCCGGCCGCCTGCGTAAAAGCTCGCCTCCACTGCTTTAAATAGTTCACAACGCCCACGAGTGGTATGACAGCTCCGCTACCTCCTTCGCCCCCCTAGCTACAAATCCCACTTCCCTTTTGTAGAAGCGCGGTCCGCTTCTTCTAGATCGAGATCAAAGCATGCCCAGCTCATTTTAGGGTGGTCATACAGGCATGTAAAGGTCACACACCACTACTGATCCTTATTTGACTGTTTTAATTACATCAAAGTTGGATCAGTCTGTAGTGTTTTTTCCCACTTTAATTTTGAGTGTGACTACAAATCCAGACCTCCATGGGGCAATAAATGCGATTTCCATTGATAATTTGTGTGTGATTTTCTTGTAAGCACATTCAACTATGTGAAGAACAAAGTATTTAATACGAATATTTCATTCATTCAGATCTAGAAAGTCTTATTTTAAATGTTGTGTTCCCTTTATTTTTTTGAGCAGTGTATAAAATGTCATTAGAGAGCCACTTCTTGCCCCTTTGAAAATTAAAATCCCCCCCCCCCCCCCCCGAGGTGTTTCGAGCGGTTCTCCTCCATGAATGAAACTATACTAACGGAAGATCTAAGCTCTTTTCTTTGTTTAAGCGCAATTATACAGAATAGCATAGGTTCAGCTTTGTAATGTCTACCTCCACTGAATAGAAGAACATGTTCCCTAAAGAGAATTATTCAAGAGAATTTGGACCACTTACCTACACAAGCACCAAAGGGCAAATCCTAAGCCACAGTATGGATCTAGGCAGATGGCAATTTGGCGAGAAGGGTACAACTCACATTGCAGCTTAATAGACCGACATAAGGCACTGCAGGCTGAATGAGACATCTAAGAGAAGGGAAACAAATTATTTAGCTTGTATGTTATTTAAAAGCAAATCTATACATTGTAAGAAAAGCTATATATGACTTGTTAACAAATGAATGCATATGCTAATTGAAATATAGACTATGTATTATACTCAGTCCTATGGAATATTTCCACTGCATAGCATATTGGGTCTATAATCTGTTCACAATGTTGGGGTCATAATATCAAGCATCCATCTATTGTTTGCAAACACTTTAAAAACAGCCATGAATGTACGTAGCAGAATTGTAACTGCATATAATCCTATTTTCAAAATTGTACACCTTGCATCATATGTCATCTTTAAACTTTTTTTAAACTCATCTTTAATATTTTCACCGATATGTGCAGTGGATATAAAAAGTCTACACACCCCTGGTAAAATGTCAAAACTTTTTCCACCTTGTTGTGGAAATAATGTGACCTAAAAAATGGTGTTATTTTGGTGATTTGCAGTATTGTATGGTGGCAAGACGAAAACCTTTACTAATGAAGAAAAACATTCAAACCAGGCTACATTTTGCAAAAAAATTAAAACATCTCCCAAAAGCATGTGGGAAAAGGTGTTCTGGCTTCCAGCATGACAACGACCCAAAGCATACATCCAAATCAACAAAGGAATGGCTTCACCAGAAGATGATGAAAGTTTTGGAATGGCCCAGCCAGAGCCCAGACCTAAATCCGATTGAAAATCTGTGGGGTGATCTGAAGAGGGCTGTGCACAGGAGATGCCCCGCAATCTGACAGATTTGGTGTGTTTCTGCAAAGAAGAGTGGGCAAATCTTGCCAAGTCACAATGTGCCATGCTGATAGACTCATACACAAAAAGATTGAGTGCTGTAATAACATTAAAAGGTGCTTCAACAAAGTATTAGTTTAAGGGTGTACAACCATATTATTTTTATATGTTTTCTTCCCTCCACCGAAAAGATTTCAGTTTGTTTTTCATTTGAGTGGTACATTTATAAGTCACATTAAAGGTGGAAAAAGTTCTGAAATGATTTATCTTTGTCTCATTTTTGGACAGCACAGGAACCTGACATTTTACCACTGTATCTTTACCTTGGATGTATGGAGTGGCAAAGGTGGTTATTTCTTTACCTTACACAGAAATTAACTGTTCACTCCTTATATAAGAGGCCTTCATGGATCAGTAAGCAGCTGCTCAAAAACCAAGCCAAGTGGAAAGCCATTGCTTAGCTTGCTGCTGGCCATGTTAATAATTGTCCTTTTATTTATTGCTGCATTATCTTTCTTCATGTGCACCAGGGGTCAATAGACTGATACATGATTTACTTTTATGGAGCATGGATAATATCTGCAATTGGGTAATGTACTAGCAGCTTCACCTTACAGGACGTATTTCCTAATTAATAGGCATTTTGGTGAAATTATTTCCTGTCCTTTCCAGCTGTTTTCACAAAGAGATCAATCAGTCTTAGAAGAACCATTCCATCCTCCACTCTCTCACAACTGATGACAACAGTATAAAAAATAAATTAACAATATATCTGTTCGTAAAAATTTGTATTGATTAATTTAAATAGGCAAAGGTTTAGACATTGTCTGGTCTGCATGTCCTGGTATCTTAGGGTTCCATTAGAGAGCATTTTACCCCCTTACAGATGTCTTTTTTACCATTTTGGCTAGTTATCACATACTCTTGCAAGACTATTCAGTAGCGATGACAGGATGTGGAACCACATAGCTGACTAAATGGGTGTATTAAAGTGAACTAACCACACATGTCCACAGAACTGTCTCACCTTCACTCCAGCCAGGATTCCGGTAGTAGAGACACTGAAATCTAGATATGCCAGAGTGTCCGGTGATGTTGGCCGAAACACACGTGCTATTTTCTTCTTGGGCATGTCCTCTGCACAAACACAGGAAAAACAACAAGTATTAGCAATGACTTACTCCTACATAAGGCAGCATTAAGCTGGGCACACACTGGTAGATTTCTAAAAAGACTTGAGTACAATCAAGCACCGTGAGTGCTCATGGAACTCGATTGTGCTCTAATCTATTAAAAAAAATCTCCCTGTATATACCTTCCTTCGAGCGGGAGCAATAGATTCCGCTTGAAAGAACTCGATAGAACAGGGTTCCAACATGTTGTAAAACCCTGTTCGGAGGAATAAAGCTTCAGCCGCACAGACTGTGTTTAAGTCCCAGCAGTGGCAAGGGGACGGGACCTTACACTGCTCTGTTCTGCGAGGGGAGGGGGGCATGCTGGGCTGCCTCTTTCCTCTATGCAGCTATCAGCCCATGTTGTGAGAGGTTTTCTCACAACATGGGTGTCCCCATGGAACGGTTATTGATGTGCACTTTGGTGCACATCGATTCCTGTTCGATTGACCCGCAATCAATGACAGCATGGTGACATCACCACACTTTGATTGATTGCACAGGAATCTACCCCTGTATGTCCAGCTTTAGATGACCGTAGTGGTGGACAGAACAAGGAAAGCAAGTATAAGTAGTTACAAGAGCTGGAATAGCCCTCCGTTTAAATAATAACCTATAAACTGTGATCACAGCAAGTCTGAGCAGGCCAGGAGCTTATGCATACATATCTAAACATTATCGGAGTCCTATGACCAGCAGGACTGGGTGATACGAATGAAGGTCTACTCATGTAGGGACGCTGCTCAACTGAGGACCATAAATAAAGATAATATTTTACGTACAAGTCCCCTATGATTCCATTAAGGATATCAGTGCTATAAGGATATTAAGACTAAGCAACTTAGATTGTTAAGGTCACAATTAACAGTTTTAAAAAAGTAAATTTTTTAATTTGATCAGAAACACATATACATTTATATTAAAAAAGAAACAGAGTAACAAATATTTACCAGTGTCTAGAATGGTTGGCCAGGTCTTTATGTCTACAGCCGCAGCAGCTTCCTTTGACTTGAGCAAACGCATTATTGCTTGTGTAGTGAGAATACAGGCTGACTTGCTAACCTGCAAAAGAATAAAAACTTTCTTAGATTTCCGGAAGAGAACTCTAAAATGTAATAAGTGCTCTGGGTCAGTAACTGGGAATGTACTGGAACTTATAAAATCACAGCAATCAGTAATCAGCATTTTCAGGTTCCAGTACAAAGTGATTGCTGATCTTTACGAAGAAAGCTAGGAGTCATTATTTACAGATGTTTTTATTCTGAATGTCCCCATACAGCTTAAAATTAATTATTTTAATGTTTTGGCAACATAATCATCCTCCAAAAGTTTGACACAAAGCTTGTAAAACAAAGAAATGAAATGGAAACAATTGCTTGACTCTAATTATAAAACCATAATATTATCAATGTATTAGCCAGACATTTTCTCATACAATTACTATATTGTTTGGATTAAGAAGCACCCTTTTCCCATTAAAATCCATGAGGAAATCTTTTATGGTCCCAATATGTAAATTAAAAATAAATAAAATTATGTGACACAGACTCATCTCTTCTCCCATGTGTATATATGTGCTCATGGGTAAGTTGTGCCAGATTGCAAACTGTCTCTCCATACTAGGCACTGGCCTTTTGGCTTGGCTGGGAGATTATAGGGCAACTTACTGCATGGACCAGACCTGCCTACATTGCTGTATATTCACTTCATATGTGAATGGCTGTGTCTCTTTTTTTCTTAATTTCTCTCCGAAACTATTCTCTGCAATGCGTCTTACAGTACAAAAATATGGTGATTTGCTAAATGTTGATTTGTCCTGTAAAATCACACCAGTTGTCAGCTAAATTATGTAAAGAAAATGCCTTTTGAAATTTACCACTGCATGTTTTTAAGAAATTTTTTTCAAATCTTCAAAATTACTGATATTATTCTTAAGGCTGCCACATAGGGGATGATGCCCATGAGATGGATCAGCCTTCGAGCTCAGTGCGATGACATCATTGCGCTGAGGCTGATATCAAAGGAGCTTGGGGGCGCAGCACTGCTGCATCATCCAGCTCAGCTGATGCTTTGCATGGGACCCACAGTCCCCATCCAAAGCAATGGAAATCTACTGTGATTGACGGTCTTGTCCGATAACCCTTTCTCTGAAAACAGTGATGGCCACATTAGATATGAGCTAGATAAATCGCCGTGAGCATGCATGGGGCTCGAAGCGGCCAGCTATCTAGCGCATATCTATTCTTGTAGTGCACCATTAGGCTGTACTCACCTCTACAATCATCTTGACAGTGGGTAAAGTGGTTGTAATGTTTTGAGGGTGTGGAGGGCGCACAGTGATAGGGATACATCCAGCATAAAGGCAGCCAAAAAAAGTGGCAATAAGGTCAATGCCTAAAGAAGGTATAAAAGATATACACATGTTAACACACCAAATATTAAAACACTAATTATTAAACAAAAAACTAACTGCAGAAGCTCTCTTTTTGAGTTATTTGTGACATTCACCTCCCTAGCGGTCAGCCCCTACAGCAGTGGTGGGCTACTAAGGTGGCCACAAGTGCGGCCCTCAGCATCACTAAGGGGCCGCACATAACATTTTCAATCTACACAGACTTGTATAAGCATTTTATAATGACAGCAGGCATAGCTCGAAGACATTATTTTTACATTTTTATATTAAAAAACTTGAATAAAATGATTCTTCAAGCATCAGGAAACACTGTAGTATGGTAATGCACATTTTAAGTAGAGGACTGAATGGGGCCGCTGAACAACACCCAAAGGACCGCATGCGCTCCCCGGGCCGCAGGTTGGGCACCTGGGCCCTACAGAGTACTCTGCTTCCATGTGGGCTGGGAAACCAACGTCCCTCAATTACAATGGAGGTCTCTGGCATGGCCCCCATCCCTTCGCCATCACTGGTGACCACAAAGGGGCAGTTCTGGAAGCCTGGAAATGCTGCAGTAAATCAATGCAGCTTTCTGGGGATATATTGGGTTTTGCTGATCCCCACTCCAGTAGCTTTCGAGACAAACCCAAACTGTGGACAAACTGGGTTCGGGAGCTTAAAGGTTTTTTTTTTGTATTTTATGATCTCAAGAGCATTCTGGGGTAGCCACAAATTCCATTCAATAGATACAGTAATAAAAAAAAAAGTGGTGGGTATCTAAACAGCTCAGATACTGAAAAGTGGCCATTTTTTTTTTGCTTTGACAGTACTTACCTGGAGGATACACAAGAGCTACATGATCTCCAACATTCAGACGAGCTTTCTCCACCAGACCAGCAGCTACGCGTTCTGCTCGCTTGTGCAGCTGCAAACAAGTAGCGGAACTGGATACAGCCCCCTGTAGAGGAGTAAAGTGTCTGTGACAACACATATGTACAACTTTAATGGTATAATCTCATTTCCCCAAGCCATGTCATGCGGGGTCCTGACACACATTTTAATTTGTTAAACAATCTTTTAATTTGTATCCAGTCTGGGTAAAGAATTAACATACAGTATGTAGTTTCCCTTATAGGTAGCTATACACAGCCCAAATTTCACTTGATTTTTGGGCCGATCAACCGGCGTGCGTGCTCCCGCCAATTGCCCGGCCGACAAATCAGGTCCACCTGGTGAGATCAACCAGGAATCTCCCACATCTCCCGGATTTTAATGCCAGCAAGTTCCCGCCCGATCTTATTACTTTGAATGTGCACATAAGGGTGCCCCACCGATCAGCTGAGGGGCCGGCTGCAGCGGGATGGCGTCATTCTGCTACAGTTGATACCTCACCTCGAGGGAATATGGCTACCTCAAGTCTTTTAATGTTCTTATCTATGCAAGGGCATTATTTAGAATGACCACAATAAAAGGGCAGGTTATAAGGGAATGGGTCTTATTGATTGTGGTCAAATTGTTTATTTATTTGACTAGTTCGACTGTGAGGCAAAGTCCCCTGAACATGGTATCATCACTAAATGTATTGCTCTAACAAAACATTTTTTAAATTTTTTTATTCAAAGTCAAGTTAAAATGTTGACAAGTTAACATATGCCAAAGCAATACTTTTATTTTTTAAATGTTCCCACAACCCTTTTCTGCATCTCCAGCAGTTTTCGTGTTGATAACATAATCAGAGGCTCTAGTGCTCAATCCTGAAGGTTTATATAGGAATATAGGTTTCGGTTAGCTTCTCTGGTATGTGGAAGCTTCTCAAATAACTGTTTTGTCAAAAACCATAGAAGTTAATATTTTGTAGATCTAGTTAACTGGCAATTTTTTTTGTTCTATATGAGGAAAAGCAGCAACTGGATCGGGAAAATGAACTTGTGTACTCAAGTCAATGTATGGATGTGATCACTCTAGGTTTGTAATCACGGGTGACATGCTGTTGAAGGAAAGTAAATGTCTCAGTAAATGCCTCAGTTATAGATGGTTGGGTTAAAGTACATGATGCCCAAGTGGGTTTTTTAAGTTTGGATTAAGTCCATATAGAATTGTAAAAAATATCAAGCAGGCCAGTCTTACCTTGGAATTTAGAAGGAGAAGCAGAACATGTTCAGGGGTGGTCTGTGCCCTCCATTGTAAGACATCAGCCAAGTAAAGGAACTGCAATATGAATGACCAATATCATGAGAAACATATTCTATATGCTTAAAAATATTTCCTAACATGGTTACTTGGTTACCTTCCTTGCCTGATCATTGTCTTCAAGCTGGGAGACATCTCTCCCACAAGCCTGTGCAATTCGTTTTCCAGCTACCAGGTTCCCCACAATCATTGAAGCTGGACCCACATCTTGTAAGAAACAAATAATTAAAAGTATGATCATGCTTGTTCTTTAAAATATATATAACAATTGAATCCATAAAATGTATGCTTGTTTTATATAGTAGTATTAAATATACTGTAATACAGGAAAACTGAGGTAAAATATTAAAGAAAGTAAATGTTGTTTTGCTTATCACTCTCTGAAAAACAGTTTCTTCTGGACTATCATACATCATCAGATTTATGATGATGTTTGTTCCAGACAAGCTGCTACTTTGCATTTACTTACAGGCAATCAAAGAGTACATAGTACTCCCTCCCCTTTACACAATGACGCCAGGGATGTGGGGTGGGAAAAGGATGCTGGAAGGAACCACCAGGAAGGGAACACATATTTTCTCATCATTACATACAGAAAACAATTTAAGCATAAAGACATTGGAGATCAGACTGTCCCATACCTGGCTGTTTCTGTCGAGGTTTGGGAAGATTGGTGACACATGTATGTGGACACATGAGAACATTACATGGGTGGAGAGAACCCTCCAAAAAGTGCTGCTTCGTTTCTGAGATGTGAATACCACCCAGAGGAGCTTTGGGAAGAGTGTTTGCAGGTACTAGAGCCAGGCAGTATACTCCAACTTGGTGGATGCTGTCTATTGCCTGTAAAAAAACATGAATCAGGGAAAAACGAAAGAAAATAATGAATTGAATGTGCCTTAAAATATGAAAATATGCCTAAATGGCTATTTTAGTTAAAACCAGGTAATTAAAAAAATAGGAAAAAAACAAGTTGCCAATCAAAAAAAAATCTTAAACGGACAGCTGAAGGGAAGCTGGTTACGAGTTCTCCCCTCCCACTGCATTACATCGCACCTAGGCAGCCGAAGTGGTGTCTGGGACATCTCTCCCAGGCAGGAAATCGTCAGCAGCTGATCCCCCTCTTCACACACCCCCGTACGAGTCTCTGCAGCTCCGAAGAGACAGTAGAGGGAGGTGGAGTGAAAGGGGGAGGAGAGGGGGGGGCAGTAAGGGCAGAAGTCTGCAGGTCTCCAGGAGCCAAGATGCTAGCATGAGAACTGCAAGCAAGTTAAGTGAGTATAGTGTGGGGGTTTTTTTGTGTAGCAGTTTTCCGCCTTAAGCATATGCAAACTTTAAACTAATAAATTCTGTAGAAAGTTTACTTTCAGGTAACTGTTTCTTGCAACTATGAGCTCAAGATCATCACTATCCAAATGTATAAATACTCTCATTGAATAAGCAAAGACTAAAACATGTGGAATAAAACTTGAATAGAAATATGATATAAATAATAATAAAAATCTGTCTGGAGTTTAAGATTTAGATGTAGAAACACTGGAGTGATGGTAAAATTTATTGAATTACCTGAAGGACCCTGCTCATCCACTGGAAGCTGTCCTCTTCTGAGGAGTCCGGACGTTGTTCAGCCACCAGCACAATCCTATCATCATGCAACACATTGACTGAAAACACAGCTATCCTAGGAGAGAGCAAAAAAAACCACATCAAAGATGAGAATGAATGGAGCTTTGGAGAGAATGTGAAATAGAAAGTATATATAAAATGCAAAGAAAGCAAAGTTATTTGAGTAAAGAAACAACAAAAAAAAGTTTGCTATTTTCTGGCATTTTAAGCCGATCATACATGGGTCGATTTTTTGTTCGGTTATCGAATGTGCACTGGGATCGCTCTTTGGGAATTAAATGCAGCCTACCTTGAGCAATTAATCCCGCTTGAACAGAAAATCGATTGAACAGGGATCCGACATGTTGGTACTTCCCTGTTCAATCGATATTACTTTCCTCGATGCCCATCCACAGTATCGGCCGGGGATCGTTCCCCCAGGTTGGCGTACATCGATTTCCTGAAATATTGCTGTGCGGTCATTCGCCATTTTTGCATAAGCATGTTGCAATCGATTGCACAACGACCCCAGGGGAGGCAAAAGTAGTTTTGCTGTGACAGAAGTAACTATAAACATTGAACATACTTTTAAAAGATAGATTCAGAGAAAGCGCCGGTCCCCACCCAAGGTAATTGCAAACTTTGTCGCCCATGTGGACACCCGCGATACATGGCCAATTTTGCAGACGGCCCCAAGCGCGCATGCACATCGGTCGGCGGAAAAAATCGGCTGCGGCTCTCTGGGTGTATGGGGGAGTATGTTTGACTGGACTGTTCATAAACCTTTCCCATACATTTCTCTTGAGACGACCCAAACTCCCTGCCAGATAAGACAATGTACACAGACTTCCTCTCAGGCTAAATTGGAAGATTGGGCTCATCGGTGGAGGAGCTAACATTTCACCACTCTACAAACTGCTCTGTCTCCCACACAAATAAAGCCCCCATACACCTTTAAATCACTCCATACAATTTATTTTAGCTCTAATAAGAACTATGTAGTGTCGGGTCCTCCCGGATAGAATACATAGTGATTGGAAGGTTTAGAAAGGTCCTCATATTACATGGTTTTGGTAGAAAAAAAGTTGATTGTACAGAAATTGTATGGTAAGATTGTAAGGTGTATGGGGGCTTTAAGCCCCTTGCTGAGGTGAAAACCTTTAGGAAGGAGGAGACCCCCAGGGGAGTTGATATATGACTGTATGCTCTTTATATGCTAAGTACTTAGGACTTTTTGTCCCGTGTGAGGTGCTTCTGTATTGAATGAGGAACCTTTTCTATAATTGACCGCCCTTACACCTAATAACATCATTTAGATCGCCAATCTGAATAAGGAAAGAAAAAGCAAAAGGAAAAGAAAGTAAGGATTATGAATTGGGGACTAGTATAGTAATAGTACTGGTATACAAGTACACAGCTATAGGCTGGACACTTTACAGTATGTGAATTCTTGCTTCAACACAATTTTAAAAGACCCTTTGATTCTTGGCGATTTAACATTTCAAGGATACAATTTTTTTTGTGAATATTATACCAGTAAACACTTATTACAGACTGATGTCAAATTTCAGTGTAAGCCAGACTCTGGCTTAAAATAAAAAAAAAGCCTCATTGACACTATACGGAAACGCTGGCGTAAGAGACTTGCACTTGACAAAAGCAGGTTAAAAGTATAACATGTTTATTTGTATTATTTGTGTCTACTAAATACCTTTTGTCTAGCTAAATGAATTGTTTCTGTCCATGAAGATATTATACATTCCCTTTAAGCTATAACGATTCTTACCTTCCTCTGTAAACAAACTTCATGGGCTCTACAGCCAAGGCTGTGGCTACCACGTCATCACAACTGTGTCTGCGTCCACTGACAATCATCTGACCATCCACTTTTCCCACCACATACACCAAACGTTCCTGAAAATACATGTTCAAATTTTAAAACATACAAAGAAAACATGCATCCTGTCTAAACTAAATATATATTGTTTAGGGTTCTTGTGTTTCATAATAATAATAAAAAAAAAATAATCCATGTTATATGTTCTAAATTATCAAAACAAATGCTGCCCTAGCCAGGCTAGAACAAGGCCTGCCTTTGTGGGAATGCTTTGACCCCCTTTATCCAAGTTATCTTCCACAATATTAGACATCTGGAATATTTGGGCTGATGTGTTGATTATTACATGCCACTATATCCTGTGAAAGGCAGATGGTCCTGGCGAATGTGTGCTCATTCATCTCTTTTGCCTTCCTTACCTGGCCTACAATTACTAGACTTTAGAAGTGAGCCTTAGGAAAACTTCTTCTTGGCCTGACCATAGCCAATGTACCTTTTAGTTTTCTTTTGTACATTTCTCCTCTTGTACACTCTTTACATGTTCTATTCCGCTATTAATTATAATTAATTATTGTGCATCAAGAAATTGCATATACTAGTATTTTACACAATACTCTACTGAACAAATACACACATAACTTACACTGATGACTCTTTCTTGGAACAATGAATAGTACTCCAGTATGAGTTTGAACACTTTACTACTTCTGTATCATATAACATTGATATGTAATATAGACTGTATACTAAAAGAAAATACATTAAAATTGAAGATACTCACTGGTCCAATAAATCCTAGTAACCCAGTCCTTGTGAATGATTGGCTAGAGACAGGATCTCCATTGGAATTAAGTGGAATTGTCTTAAAGAAAAATATATATATATTTTCACAACTTCAGTCATACCCTCGTCTCTTTTATCCAGCTACCGTATTTGTGTCCATATAAACTACCTCAAATATGTTTTTGGTGATCCCAAGGAGTCCATAGTATGCTGTCCCAGTGGAGGTGGAGGACATACACAACTCTCCAACTTCATCGGTCTTACATAGATATGGAGGACCCTCCACCTTCACAACACACATGCTGGCTATGGAAAAGCAAAACCGTAATTACTTTCAGACAGAGAAAATCTGTTCAGAGATTACTGAACCTAATGAAAGCTCATTAACCAAATATACATCAAGGTAGTCCTCCTACCTCCAGGCATCACTTGTCCCACATCTTGTACAGTGAGCACAGAAAGCTTCTCCTCTGTGTCTGCTCGAATGACACCATAGCTAAGCCCGTTCATTGATAATACTGCCTTTCCAGGAGGAACACCACCCATATCTGGAGGCCTGAGAGAAAAAGAAAAAGGTAAAGAAATGGTGCAATAAAAGCTTTGCAATGACTAAGAATTATATTCTCAATACTGCAAATAAAAGACATTTGCAAGGCAGCTGAAAAAAGGTAGATAGTTCAGCACCAATAGCTGTATACAGAAAGCTAAACTGGAAACCACAGCCTTACTAGTAAATGTGTTTGCCTCCAAAAGTTTGTTACGTTGGGTACCAGAAATGTCTACCTATCATATATCATGTTTGAAAAAAAAAAAATCACAGAGGTCAGATAGTATTTAACCTGATACCAAAAAGATGAGTCATGGAAAGTAAGCAAGTGAAAGATATGGAGATATTTTATATTCACCTGCGCATGGATACAGTGAGAGCCTCTGCTGAGGTGGCACAGGGAGCAATCACTTCAGGCCTCAGACCACGAGACTGGAAGACGTTAAGAAAGGCATCACAAGATGATATAGACCCTGTCAATACAAACACAAACTTTAATTTGCATGTTCCACTAGTAACTTTTAGTAACTGTAATAAAGCAGCAAACACTTTATAGGTCTTTAAAAAAAACAAAAAAAAAAAACAACTTACATGGATTTGCACCATCAGCCACAATCAACATTCGTAGAGAACCGAGGCTGACATCTCGTTGGTCTCTCTGTGCCAAAAGTGACCAGTGCATGTCTCTAGATTTCACTAGCGCAACACGAGCTGCAGAAAACAGAGAAGACTCAGAACCTTTAAACATGTCAGCAGTGTCAGAAAAACTCCATGGTGTATACAGAAATAAAAATACTCTTGGTATAAGTAACACTTTACAGGTAAACTTACAGGAAGTCCAAGGAGGCCGGTTAACCTACAGGACATAACCTACATGTTTAATTTACTTATGATTGACACCACATCTACTGATCAGTGGCCCCCCGTTCTCCTCATCTGACTCCGCGGTGGACAGGCATGGATACATAATCCTAATGCTCTCTAATCTAGGCATCCACCTATAATCAACCCCCTGATGAAGATTGTAATTGAAACGCATATTGGGGTATAGTGCGTTGAACATTGGACAAAATAATGGGATGCTTCTATCAGCCATATCCAGCCTGGCTGACAGTGATATCCAAAAAAAGCTAACTTGAATAAATACTGGACTGTTTTTATAAAAAAAGGACTTGGAATAATTACTGGATTTATGGACATACAAGTTACGTTAATTCTACCAAGAAACATGATGTTTTACTTTTGTGGCCGTTAAAGTCCCCTTGTCTTTACAAATCTATAAAGAAAAAATTGGTGCGGGGCATCAGATTATTCTGGCTGTGTACCTATGTGTATTATCTTGTGCTGTATCTCCACTCTAATGTATTGTACGACGCTGTGTAATATGTTGGCGCAATAGAAATAAATGATAATAATAATAAACACAACCACCAGAGGTCACACCATCTACAGATATGACGATCTGGATCTTTTACAGGAACATGAACCATATACAACATAATACAACTGTGCCAAAAGGGTTTTTGTTTCCACCCCTGCAATAACACTGGGGTATGAGAGCTGAACCCCTACTTATGGCTATAATTGCATACAGAGAGGAAAGATATCAGTTGCCATCCTAAAGGGGTAAACCAGTGATTAAAGTAATGTAAGTATTCAAAATTAAAAAAAAACCAACCTGACATATGCCCCAATGCTAAGTGTCTTTTATTAATATAATTAATGTATGTATGTATGTATGTATGTATGTATGTATGTATGAATTAAAGTAACAGGAAAAAAATATCTTTTTACTTATTTGCTCTGAACATGAAAAAGCTACTGTTATGAATATGTACATTTGGGTAAAATTATTAAATAATTTTCTATGTGTTCATCAGTGGACTTTAAGAAATGAAAATAATTTACCTTTGTAGGCGCTGACCTTTTGAATCCAAGACAATGGATTCACCTTCATCAGTGCGTATGGGATGCTGACTACATGCATACGATTCATAACACTCTGAAAGACATAATATTCTTATTAGAATTAGAACAGATCATTACATGATGAATGTGTATGTCCTGAATAACACAAAGACACTCACAGTAAGCACTCCATGCCACAGGCCAGCATCTCTCTTGAAGTCCAGGACATTGATCAATGTTTCCGCTAGAAAGACAATAAGATCCATCAATACTTTTTTCATTTATATTCTACAAAACGGGATATTTTTACACTTGTAATCAGTTTTATAGTATACAATCTTGTACATCTTTTCCAAGGCATCATAGGTAAATGATTTGACAAATCTTTATATTTCAGTTGTTTGTTAACTACCTTGGGAAATATACATATCGTTTTGTTGGGAGCCATCTATGGTTTAACAAGCATCTCAGGCTTTTAAGGATTGGGATATTTGGGCTTAATTCTACCAGATAACACACCAAAGGTCCCCCTGGCATTTCCCTCATTTTATGATAAAGAGTACCTAAATAAACAGGATATTCAGTCCGATTACAAACTTTAATTCAAAGGTGTGGCTGTGGTTATATAATGGAGTGTGGTTTATATCTTGAGTACCAAAAGTGCTTCTCTACTTCATGGTTATAGTGAACTTACATGACCCCCTTCCTACACACAGGAGTGCCCCCACATGTATGTACACACCCTGCAATGCCTGGGGACTTAACAGCATAGGCAAATTATTAGAAAGTTACTGTTTTTATGTTAGTGTCATGTGTTGCCAATATGAAGTCAAGAGACATCTGTTTATACTTCTGTCGTTCAGCTTTTTTCATATTGCTACTTGATTTAAAGTGAATCCTTTGCTAAAAATACCAGCCGAATATTTCACCATTGCATCAAAGCGTATGTACCGTGTACATTATCATCCTAAAGTTTTATATATCTAAATGTATTAAAAACTGGCACAAGTACAAAGATCACATAACTTCACATAACTTCCCCAAATGGATATTTGTCTGGATATTAAATAGGTGGAGTGGAAACTCTGAATCCACAATTATGTCATTTGGAATGCAGTAACTGTGCTCCCTTTTTTTTTATCACATTGAGGATTTAGAAAGCCGACCATTGAACTGATAACATACGGCCTTGTCTTGCGACTTACCCAAGAAAACATCATATGCATCAGAAACAAGACAGTGTATAAATAATTTAGTATTGTTACCTCAGTCTCTCTTACCTTCTGAGTAACCGCAGGCCTGTGTTAGGGCATGGCAATGAGCCAACATGGCTGACTGAGACACAGTAACCCCCATGGTACTTCCTTCTTTGCTGGTTTTGTACTGCACACAAAATATATTGTTTATAGCAATAAAGTAATATTTAAAGTAATTTACCAAACAAAGCATAAAGGAGATAAGCACTTGAGTTGAAGTTAAAGTTTAGTGAAGAAGCTTAACAAACTGATCAAGCAGTGATCAGACATTATGGTAAATTTTAGATGATTGTACAAATCGGAAGGGTTTTCTAGGTATTTAGATGGACTTGTATCCAATGGTGCTATGGAACATGCACACAGAACTTAGGAAAAGAATCGATTTCGGGTTGTGAATTGATCACATTATGTTTTTAAAACTATTGTTTTTAAGTTCATCGAATGTAAAATAGAGCCATGTATGCGCAAGCTTTATTCTGCAACTTTTCATGTTCAATTCAATATATATTGAATTGTTAATTGACTCTACTATTCCTTCAGACTAGGTTGATTTAGGAGTCAAGTTAAATATTTTCATCAAATATGAATATATTGAATACAAAAATATATTTATTTTCATATATATTGTACACCTGGATCATGTTTTTATTTAAAAATAAATAAATAAATAACAAAAGATAAATAAAGATGAATGGAGATAGAGATGATGCCTATTTGTACACCCTGTTGGAAACCCTTTATTTCATTTCCTTTTTTTAATTTTTTATGTTGATTTCAGTGTTGTAATTTTATTAATGTTTTTGCCGTTTTATGATGCAATTGTTGTTGATGTTTATCTTTGTAATGTTTACTTAAATAAAAACACAATTGTTAGATAAACAAAAATGTCATACAACTTAATTTTTCAAACTTACCTCTATATAAGCTGCATCATTGCTGGCATCTCTGATATGTGGATGCCAATCTTTGGGAGGCTTCATTAAGTGTTTGCCATCAATAACAAACCATGCCAGGCGGGGCCAGCCTGTAAGATAAAACATACAAATACAAATCTAATTTTAAAACCACTTCAGCTTTAACACTTTGATCAGTTTTGGTCAACACAACTATGTTGCGATTACAGTGATTCATAAGCAAAGCACTGAAAATCTATTTACAAATAAAATATTTTTTTTTTCACATTTTGACTACACAAAAACAAAAGTCAACACACAACAAAGAGGAAGAAATGTTTGTAATGCTAATTAAAAACAATGTTCAGGAAAGAAGGGGAAGGAAGAGTTAATTAGGCCTAAGTAGAGAAAAAAGGAGGGATATAGAAGCCCCCAGCTCTAACACACTATAGTGAACATGTGTTTTTGTGTATGTTCATATCGTAGAGACATAATGTCATAATGTCCTGTCCAAAACAAACAAAACGTTCTGATGCAGTTGAGCATTAATGCTTTCAATGTGGATCCTACAGTGAAGAAAGGTGTACAATTTGCCTTACATTATTTTTTTTTTATAATTTACCTTTAAAAGTCACAACTTCCCCCGTTTGAGCTTTAGGCAGTCCTTTTTGGCAGACATCAGTGGTAAGAGCGAGTGAAACCCCACAGCTACCTAAGAGGAATCCAATCTGCTGGCCTCCAGCATCCTGTAGAAGAACCAGGTATATACATTAATGTATAGGTATATTGTGCATTGGTATGTGTTGTTATTATTCAAACTGTAAATCAATCTTACCTTCCTAGTCAGTGGCACTTCAATAGGCACAGGAATAAGGTCTGAAAGGAGGCATCCATAAAATGCTACCATAAACATCACAGGATCACTGTTCGGAAATACAAGCGCCACCTGCAAAATATTTATAATAGAAGAATTTGTCATCATTATTTTCTCTGCAACATCACAAGTTGCTGAAAATCCTGCATCCCCCTATGCCCTCTACCTACCTTCTTTAGTAAAAACTAAGACAGAAACATAAACACCAACGTATTATATACATTTGTCTGTTGTAAATTGTTTTATTGTTAACCCTGTTTAATATTTGGTTCAAAATAAAAAAAAACTCAAAAAAAGTTTGGTGTATTTAAATTAAGGTCCCTACTCCCCTCAAGCTAGAAATATTAAATACATTAATTACCGTATTTTTCACAAGCATTGGACCTTAACCTTCTTAGCGTTCATGACGAGCCCATCTCGTCCAGAGTTTGTGTGGAGAACAAACTCTGGATGAGCTGTGCTCCCATGAAAGCTGCATATTCCCGGAAAGCTACGGCGGTGCTGCTTCCAGCCGCAGCATTTCCGGGGTTCTGTGGCTTCACTGATCGCGTCGCGGTGACACGGAAGGGGACGAGGGTGAGCAGTGCCATAGACCTCCATGTTAATGGAGGGGCCTCTGCTTTCCAGCCCTCCCAGCTGGTGTCATGAATGACACTGGCTGTATGGAGAGGGGAGGGGGGAAATGGCAGACAGTGTACCTCGTACACTGCTGCCATTGCCTGTACCACACTGTTAAAAACGGTGCGGTACAGGCAGTGCGCTAGGGAGGTTAAGACACACCCTATATTTTGAAGTAAAGAGTCACACATCCATTCACAATTAAAGTGAATATACAGCGTGCTCAAACATATTAGGCATGACTGGACCATGCAGTACTCATTTTAGATTCCTGCAGTCAAGCCGAAAGGCCATTGCCAGGAGGCAAGGCTTTGTTCTACTCCCTCGGGCCAAGAGAAAAGGTCAGTGCCAGGAGGGAGGTCTTCATTCCAACAGAATGTAGAGGACTGAAACTTAACTTATCTGTCTATACAATTCCCTTAATCCTCTGACCAACTCATGGAGACACATTTTGCAATCTGGCACTAACAAACTACCCACAAGCACCTACTTGCATATGGGAGGAGGGATGAGTGTGTGACACATCATTTCTTACATATTTACATATGAGAAGGGCCACAGTGTATATTCACAACAACAGACTGAGCTCACAGCAGTAATATCTCAGTTGGTGCTATTATGATAGCATGATTTGTCCCATATGTAAAGAAGCGCTCATGGGTAAGTTGTTAGTGCCAGACTGTAAAATGTGTCTCTTCCAAAATTACTCAGTGGATTTAGAGAACAGGCACTGCAAGAGTATGTACACAAATTAAAGGTTCAGCCCTGCACCCTAATCTGTGACTAAGACCTCCCTCTTGGAAGTGGCCTTTTGGCTTAGCTACAGGGAATTGAACAAATTCCAGCCTCCTGAGATGCTTGGAACTTTTAAAAACATATTTTGGCCATAAGACATTTCCCATTGATTGGGAAATTGGGCTGACCTTGCATATACAATTACATGAATTCCTCAGTTTAAAAAAGTTATGAATAGTATTGGTACAACTGTCTTGAAATACCTATAATTAGATTTATTGGCAATAATAGTCCTAAGCATCATGGTTTTATGTTGGGAGATATTGTATAACCAGCTTTGGCATGCCAAAGGAGACCTGCTCTGGATTGAAGAAAAACTGCTAGGTAATGGGTAGCCAGACTACATGATACATCACACTCATGGCTAGCTTCTCCAGCATTTTCTGAAGTGTAATGCAGAGAACAATGCAAAGATAAATTGTGGAGTGCAGTGTGGAGAAACCATTGCTTTATCCACTGGAAGACACTGCAATATCGACCGTGTCATCAGTGGGCAACAGATGGATGAAAACTAAATAACCTTTCTACTTAAACACATTAACTTTTTGAATAGATATCTGTTCTATCAATTACCATACAAATGTATCAATCAACTTTCTAGTTAAAAGATTCAAAATGCACTTGCTGCATATTTTGGTGCAGTCACCATACTCAGAGGATACTCACCCTATCTCCTGGTTTAAGAAGAGATTCATTCTTGTTGGTAAGCTTATTCATTAAAGTGTAAGCCAGTTTAACACTTCTACTCCATAATTTACCTAAATACAAAAAATGATTTTTTTTTTATATTTGTGGATTAGCCTGAAGACAAAAAAACAACATCAAAGCTCATTGCATGGCTAAATTTCTTAACAATGAGTTTCCCTTATTTGCTCCCCGTGGGTTTGTTAACCTCCCTAGCGTTTGAGACAAACCAAGTTCATTTACCATTTGGGTTTGTCTCAAACGCTGGAGGAATGGTGATCGGGCGAACTCGATATACCCCTGGAAAGCTGCGGCGATTCTATTTATCTCCACACCATTTCTGGGTTTCTGTACCTGCCCTGATGATGCCGGGGGCTGGCACCATAGACCTCCATGTTAATGGAGGGGAGTCTGTCTCCCAGCCCACGTCGCCATAGACAGAAGTGGGGGAAGGGCAGGAATTTCAAGTAAAGTAAATTGTACTTTGCTGCAATTGGCCATACAGCGCTGTTAAAAGCGTTGCGGTACGGGCAGAATGCTATGGAGGTTTGATATACAATTAAAAGTGTAATTTGTGGTTAAGAAGATTAACAAAATAAATAAAACATCCATGTGTCCAACACACCTTAGTGCTAGTAATGGCGCAATCTATTACATTCTTGTTATATGTGTCTCAAAACCCTCACTTCATGAAACCTAAACCATATGAAATATAATTTGAACCTGTAAATAATGCTGAAGAAATACAAAGCATTTATTTAACACTCAAATAAATCGCTTAATGGATTGTGCTGGTAAGTAATATAGAACTCATGGCAACATAACTGCCCATTACTAAATCTTCCAATATAGAAAAGTATTAGTGTATATATTTTAGCTTGAGCTACTGAACTTTGCAAAACAGATTTTAAAAAACACAGAGGAGTTTTCAGAAAATACAGGAATCCAAAAGTCAATATTATATATATATATATATAAAGAATCTGATGGTCAGTGCAGTTAGTGTGGCCAAAAACCTTTCCCTTAATTCTCAAGAGTCTAAAAGGGCATTACACTCTGGGAAGGCAGAATCGCAAACCCACCAAAACTTAACACACAAACAAAAACCTACCATAGGTGAGAGTATAGATTGCTTTCCCAGTGGTGTCCAAGGAAGTAAGACATGGTGTTTTGGGTTGAGTAGTTCCCCAGCGATGGAGAGCAGTTAACAATGAAGGAGGCCAGTTAGAAACAACTCCCATGGCTTCCCCTTTGAGTAGTGCCATCTCTGCGCCATCTGGTTTTGGTTGGTTGGGATCTGGCTGTTGAACTGCACAATACAAAATAAAAACAGCATTAGGACTTACCATTATTTAAATGTTATTGTTCTTTCAAGCAAAATATCTGTCCACTAACAATACCTTCGAGGAGCTCTTCAAAATCATCCACAAAAAACTCTCTGAGAGGGGGTCGCTTTGGCCTTTTTAATGTATTGAGGAGCTGTTGAATTTTGGATGACACTCTGCTGTTCACTGGCACACCTAAATGGGAGGAACAAGGGGGTCAGACCACCGTGCACATCTCAGGTTAGCATGTCTACTCGAAGCGTCTAGTAATACTAACGCACCATCTGCAGTTTCTAAAATGCTGCTGTTGAACCCCCGTGGCACGCCCCGAACAGATGCCACCTGTGGACGTTCATGAAGAGAATTTCCTAGGAGTCCGGTAGTCACGTCAGGTGGTGCAGAAACACTCTCTGGTTATCAGGATGAAGAACATGACACCTTATGAAGTTACCCAATGAGCAATACCCCTGTCTTGGTCGCTGCCATGACACAATGAAGCCAATGTATAAAGAAAAGCACTAAGTCACATTGCAATAGTTTTTTTCAAAGGCAGGTAGGTTGCTACGGGAAAAATGATTATAGTTTTTAAAATAACCCAAACCTACATAAACTGTGCCTTCAAAATTATCTCCAACTTTGAGGCCTTATATTCCATTACAAAAAATGTCACCCATCTTTGTATTTTACATTGTGCCATGACATGTACCAACTGTTATCTTGAAAACTGGCCTTCAGCCTGGCTGGCTACCATTATAAGGTTAAATTGTACCGTAACATTTGTCAGCACATGCCCAATACTAACCTATCTGGGCATGTGCCATGAGGTCTGCCAGCATGGTGGCAGCTGCGATGACAGGGCAGCTGTTGGAGGCGGCAGGCTTGGCTCCTGGGTGGGATGAGGTGGAAGATGCTGATGAAGAGGTGGAGGAGCCCTGGGTTACTCTGCTAATCCAGGGCTCTACGCTGGAATGACCTTGAAGCGGAGTGGATGTGATGCGTCCCTGACGGAGCAATGAGCCCTCATCCTCCGAAGCTGACGAGGTGTCTGCGAGTAAAATAACCATGACAGCTGAAAACACTGGTGTTGTACAAAAAGCAATACATATAGGGACCAAACAAACCAGACAAACTGAAAGAAAGTGGGAATCAATTATAATGTATATGACAGTCAATTTTCATTACTAAAGAAACATATCCAGGCGGTTAGGTGAGTAGATATACACCTGCAGTAACTGGGGAGAAAACAAATGTGGAATTACCTGGTGGGGTGTACGTCTCTAGAGAAGACTGGACAAGAGCTGAGCGCCTTTTAGAAGGCATAGGCATTTTCCTCTCCTTGTATTTGGCCAAAGCTGCTTGCACTGCTTCTGTATGAACATCTGCACAGGAGAAAATTGTGATAAGGACTAGATTAATAATTCATAATCTTATCAGTTAGCATGATATTTCAAGCAAGACCTCTATAAGACATGACTATACATTTTAAAGGGATGCCCTAAATTTTTTACCCAACGTCTACTCCAGATGAAAAAAAGAAGGAAGATGATAAAAATGTTGGCACTGTTAAACACCCGGGCAAACTTAGATATTAATATTAACATGGAGCTTGCACTATATATACAGTAATTAACCTGGATACTGTAATGAAAACCATCCACTACCTTATTCCACTATCACCTGTTAAGGGGCAAACATATTAGAAATCGAGTGGCCAATTAGTTCTAGAAGTATGAAAATGGGCAATTGTAAGGATCTGAGTGAATAGAAATATTTGATTTGGACATGAGCCGATCTCCAAAATGCCCGATTCCACAAAATCCATTGATCAGAAAGGCTGCTGCATAGGGCTATTTGGGTCCATCAATGTACTCCGATTGCCAAATGGTCGACCAAAAAACCAACATGTTGGTTCATTGTCCGATCCGATTTTTAGTTGATTCCGATTTTTTGGGGTCGATCGGTCAGGGTGATCAAAACCCAAATGACTGCCGATCGATTGCCGATTGTCAAAAATTTAGTGGAATGTGTGGCTACCTTAAGAAAGAAGAACTAGCAACAGGCTCATGAGCTGCCAAACCTCAATCAAGTGATGAGGTTGGGTGGAAAGAGGAGACTAGAAATCAGCCATAATTATTGTGTCATTTATTAAATCCCAGGGAACATAGTAAAATCACTTGACAATGCCATCGTTGTTCAGGCACGATCAAAGTTCAGAGTTTCCTCTACCGACTACATGGCCATGTGAATCTTGGTATTGGTACACAAATGTTTAACATAAATAAACTCTCCAACTAGATCTGTTCTACACTGAGGTCTGTAACCGAAAAGGACAGTGTTTTTTCAAATAAGTTTGTAATGGCAGAATAACTGCGAGAATATATTCCTGACATAACGGATTTGTAGTGGTACTAAAATGTCCACTTTAAGCAATGCTTTTACAAGTCTGTGATTTGTCAACCTAACATGGGAACAAATGAGTGACTGTACATCGTTTTCCCTGTGCCGGAAAATCACTCTATTAAATTAACTGTAATTTCATACCAAATAAAAAAATCATCAGCATTTGGCTTTGAATGAGTGTTAAACCCGAAGCTGTCTTTTTGAAGATGTCTTTGAAGACCGGTTTTGAACAGCAGGTTGTACATGGCCAAAATATATATTGTTCAAGTAATCAAAACAATGAGTTCAGTAAAGCAAAAGAAGTGACAAATGGTTTAATAACAGAATCACAGACATGAAGTATCTGCAAGTTAAAAAGTACTAGAAATAAAAACAAAACTTATCTTAAAGCACAACTTTTTCAATGTATGATGAGCACATTCCAGTGCATCAAATGGCACCCAAAGCATTCATAGCCTTACAATGTGTAACGGTTAGCACACTTAAGCCCCCATACACAGGATGATACCTGTTGGATCGATAGCAGCATGGCGCCGTTACCATGTTATGCTTGATCGCGGGTCAATCAAACGGTGAATCCATGTGCACCACTTAGAACATCGATTACCACTCCATGGGGACCCTGGTCCTGTGTACGCCCGGTGTTGGAGATATTTTCCTACCCAGGAAAATATCTCAGAACAATGGCAGGGAGCTGCTGACAGGCAGAGCTGAGAGCGAGACACCAGATGGCTGCAGGGAGGGGTGCTCCCTTCCCTGCACTGTGACTAGTAGCTTATGCTCAGCTTCACTCCCTTTCCTGTGTCCCGGCTCACAGCTGTGTCAGTGCTAGCTGCAGAGAGAGCATCTCCCTGTGCACTGCTTGTGCTCATGATCGACCGGGATTTAGGAACTCAATGGCAGGGGTGGCTGCGATCTTGCAGCGTGACGTGCTGATTAACCTCCTGGAGGGTAGGATTTCCTGAACACATCCCCGGATCCACCGGTGAAGCCAGAGGTGTGTTCTAAAAAAAGAATGTCCCTTTATTAACATAGAGGTCAATGGCGCCACTTACCCCCTGCTGTCTATCTGACGTCATCGGGCAGACATGGAGGTATTGGCAGTTACACCGATACGCAGAATCGCCAGGAGATTGCGGTGGACACATGAGTTTGCCCCTAGTTAACTCGGGTGAGTTTTATTAGCTAACAAACTCACCCCAAATTACCTCAGGCAGAACGACCAAGAGGTTAGGAGCCCCTCTACTATTGACTCAGCAAGTGCTATAACAGACCTCTGCAGAAAAACCACTGCTTTCACAGAAAGAACAAGGGTTTTAGCTTCCTTGCCTTTAAATAAAAACCCTTCTCAATAACCATTAACCAAGAGTAAAAAGTAAATACCAACCAGATCGAAATCGCTCATCCCGTGAACTGGTGGAACGAGACCTCTGCTGCTTGTTGGTGGTTGTAATTTGTGATGAGCCCAATAGTTTGGTTTCTGTTTGCAAAGAAGGATCTACCCCTGGACAGAAAAAGAAAATGTCAAATATGTACACACTGGGTATCGATCACAGTTAAATCACAACTTATATGTAGTTCTCTTATTTTGACTGAGGCATTTTCCTTGCAATTGCTCCTTAAGGAAGAAATAATTTCTACTAATGTAGAGAATAGTTAGGTAGCTGCTCCGGGTACAGTTTTTAAGCCTACATAGTTGTAGTGCACCAGGACATATCTAGGATTAGAGTACCTATGTAAGCCTGACGTACTGATGCTGCAGTGCTTTTTGAAATGTGACAGCACCACCATACTGGCTGTATAGAAACTGGTGGGGGCAATATTTTTTTCCTACAAAGCTGTAAAAGGCTCTCAGCACTTACTTAGGTTTTCTCTAGTCATCCGAATTTCTCAATTTAAACCGATAAAACAGCTTAAGAAAGCCCCTGCATGAACGAGAACCTTTACAAACAACATGAAAGGCTATTCCATGTATGTTTAAAGGGCACACGACCAGTTATATATAAATTTTCAGGTTTTTGTATATATACAAACATATATACATATATATACATATACACATACACACACACACAACTACATTTATAAATAACAAAGAAGGATGTGGCGCACAGGGTTAAAAATGAGGCAATAATGTGGCAAGAAGCGAACACCTACGGGCTTGTCCCCACTTGTGCGGCCGACGTGGTTATGAACCACGCTGTGGTGCGCCTCCCACTCAAAAGGGCGGTAGCGGACGGCATGGTCACTGCCGCAGTCTGAACCGTGTGCGGCTGTGGCTGATCGCCCCAAATCGCGTCCATAGACATGATTGGACGCTGTCAAAATCATGTGTGGACGCAATTTTTAACCACATACATTCATTCACTATGGATGCAATCTGGGGCTATCAGGGACGGCTGCATTGACTTTGCATGTCAAATCATATCACACATTACATCGCATCATTAGTGATGCTGGCAAAGCATGGAATTGGCATACCTATGGTGGGTTGGCCATTAAAACCTTTATAAAATGTAAGAAGCCAATGTGGAGAGCAGGCTTAGCAAGATGTTATCTATGTGATAGCTATGGTAGATAAAGAGCTGAGGCTCAAAATGCCCCCATTGGTCCTACTGAAACCTTTAACATTTAACCAGGAAGTGATCTCATTTGTAACCAGTAAGTGACATCATCCTGCTATCCACACGGCGGAAGAGATCACACTTTGCTAAGTCTGCACTCTACCTCCTTTAATGTGAGTATTTTATCATTTACAGTACTTTGTTGCACTAGGTTGTGTGCTTCGGTCCCACTAACCCGACTTATATATTTAAAGGCAGCACGCATTGTCTGTGTCCCTAATTGTTCTTCATTTTATATTTTTCTTGATCCCTCAAAAAAAAGCCAATCTGGCTGGGCTTACAGTAGGAAGGGGAGAGAGGTTTGCTTAGTTTGGCTCAGACTCTCTGGGCCAGGGATTAGAGCTCAGCAGGAATCACTCACTCAGCAAGTAATACTCCCAGAACTGCCTGGAAAACAAAACTGACCACAACAGAAGACACATCCCTGTTTCACTCCTAAACGCCTGATGGGTGAGCAAGATGATAAGCATATGTATCCATATCAAATAAAAGCTATAAAATCTTTAACTAAAGTGTGGTCTACAAATCATTACACATAATGTTTCACTAAACACCCTATACAAGTCCATCATGTCCAATTAGAGTAAAGCCTGCCATACACACCCCGACGGGTGCAGACAGACCATCTCCGATATGAACCGGAATGCAAATGTGACATCATCACGTTTGCACCCTGGTGCATTATGGGGCCCCTTCAGTCGGCCGGCACCCTTTGTGTGCCGGCCATTAGCTTCAATGAAGACGCCGGTCTTCATTGAAGCTAATGCCATCGGCTTCCATCAGCCAGAGATTATCGGACATGTCCGTTCTCTGGCCGGCCGAGCTTTGGGGCGACAGGGATCTGTCGCCCCATGTGGGCACATGCCGATAAGCGAGCACGCCCGTAGGTCAGGTGAAAAATCGGCCGCTTATCGGCATGTGTATGCCAGGCATAACACAATGCTTAAGACATTTCTTTCTGCAATAATTTTTCGGCTTTTCTAAAGCTTGCACAAATTGACCAATCTCATTTGATTTATTTGCACTCAGCAGTAAAGTTGAGCAGAGATCAGACATCGATCTATTTGATCTTCTTAAGCAGGGTACAGACGGCTCGATAAGCAAGCTGTCCGATGTACCCTGCAGCAGCGTGATGACGTCATCACGCTGCTGTCAGATATCGGGAGAAGCCGGGGAGAGCAGAACTGCCTCCCTGGCTCCTCCTCCTCCTCAGCCGAGCTTTGCCTGGAGACCCAGGCAAAGCATCGGACATCGCCATATTAACGGTCATGTCCGATAAGGCTGTGCCCACATGGGGGGACAGATCGCTGACCCCCCACAGCTCGGCTGGCCAAAGAACGGACATGTCCGATCATCCCTGGCCGATGCTGTTATGGCTGCCATACACATGCCGATAAGCGGAAAAATCGTCTGCTAATCAGCATGTGCCCACACGGGGCGACAGATCCCTGTCGCCCCACTGCTCGGCCGGCCAGAGAACGGACATGTCCGATAATCTCTGGCCGATTGAAGCTGATGGCATTAGCTTCAATGAAGACCGGCGTCTTCATTAAAGCTAATTGCCGGCACACAAAGGGTGCCGGCCGACTGAAGGGGCCTTATAATGCACCGGGATGACTTCATCACGTTTGCATCCCGGTGCATATCGGGACTGGTCTGCCTGCACCCGTCGGGGTGTGTATGGCAGCCTTTGGTCTCAATGAAGACCGATGTCTTGCTGTCAGCTCTGGAGAGCAGCGGGATGACCTCATCACTCTGCACTCTAGAGCTCATTTGAGCTGATCTGTCGGCCCCCACGCGGTACGTGTGTGGGGGGTCACAGTGGGCACTGTAATGTTATGCGCTGCATGCATTTATTCTTATAGCAGAGAAGCCATTATGTTCATTATGACTGTTTGTTAATTGCGACATTAGAAGTATTTTTTTTTTTTTATTTAAAAAAAAACTTTTTTATTCCCATTTAAATTTTGTAGGAGTCGGAGTCGATCCATTTTTTGCCGACTCCGACTCCAGGGACCCAAAAATGTCTCCGACTCCTCGACTCCGACTCCACAGCCCTGTGTGCTGGTACTATAAATTGATGGAGACAAGCCAATCAAATCTAAGAAAACGTTTATAGGTGTATGGCTATTCTTACACAATGGTTCTTGGGATATGTCAGAGAACAGGGAACCTATAAAGATCAGCCTCCACTGTCACTGCTCATATCGTCCCAGCACTCTGGGATACTCGCCTGCCCACGGCGATAGTAAGCAAGATATTTACCGGGTCTGCCTCTTCAGAATCATTGACGGTACCACTGACCTCCATTGAAAGGAGATGCCATCCTTGGTGTCATCTATAACACAGAGGATGTGAAGGGGGGAGAAGGGAGAGCGCTGTGCGCACAACCCTCTAACGCACTAATAACAGAATGCTTCCTTACTTAACATGCAAGTTCTGTAATCTCCAATCCACAGTGGTCAAAAGATAGTAGATCAAACCATTTCTGTTTTGGTTGGTTAAGCAAGAACTCCTCTAACTCCAGTGCCCCCCACAAAGAATAAGTTTTCTTGCCTTTAATCCTTTTATTGGGGAGTATTGGGGACTATTTTAAAGTTCTTATTTTATTTTTTTTTAAGATTGTACTGCTGTCTGCAACTCCATAAGGATAATCCTGGTCTGTCAAACTGTCCTGGTGACCATCGTTACCAGGACTGAAAACAAAGGAAAAACAAAATCTGAGTCGTCACAAGAACAGGATTAGAGGGGAAACCGTCTAATGGGATCAGTTGTTCTTAAACACCTGTTTAAGAGGGGATTAACCTCACTTCGCAGAGATTTCCTATTACATTCAGTTGTGTCTACAGGGCAGAAAATTTAAGGAAATCCCTTGAATGTGACACAGATAGAACAAGGGTTCCCTATCCTATATTATTATTATTATTATTATCTTGTACTTATATAGCGCCAACATATTACGCAGCGCTTTACAGAGCATATATAGTCATATCACTAGCTGTCTCTCAGAGGAGCTCACAATCTTGTGTCCCGAACACCTAGGACACCTAGTCACGGGGAGGACATACAAACTCCTTGCAGATAGTGTCCAGGCCGGGATTTGAACCTGGGACGCAAGTGCTGCATGGTCCGAGTGCTAACCACCCGAGCCACCATGCTTCCAGGTTCCCTATCCTATAAAGAATGTTTTGTCATTGAACTACATTCCCAGTTATATTTTATAACTTAAGTGTATCAATTCGATTGCTCCAAGCTTCCCCTTCAATGAGCTGTGAATTAGTGAAGCAGCACAGCTTCTGGTCCAACCCACCTCTTCCGTAGGTATCAAAACAACCTTTTCTGCCTAACCCTTCTCCATGAGCCAGGCTCAGAAAAGCATAAAAAAATTTTCATTACAGGCAAAAACTTTAGTTCTTCCCATATTTTTTGGCCACTAAGAACACTAGATTAGAGCCTGTTGAGCAAGCAACAAATTTCCCATCATCTCAAAGCTGACATCCTGGCACATGACTCTCTACTTACTACATTAACATTTATTTTCCTAGTTGGTCAGATCAGTAAAGGTACCCATACACAGGTAGAGTTTTCGTTTGATTACCAACTGATCGATCGCTGTACACATACAAATTTTGATTCCTGATTGACCCTGCTTGAAGAAATGTCAATTGTACAGGAAACCAACATGTTGGTAAATCACTGTTCGATCACCATAGTATCGACTGGGAATCAATCGTGCAAAGTGGTGGGCAATGATTCGCCATCACGCTGCGATTAATCGTGGTGTATGGGCACCTTTAATAGGGACATTAGATTGTGAGCTCCTCTGAGAGACAGTTAGAGATATGACTATGTGCTCTGTAAAGCGCTGCGTAATATATTACAATAATAATTATAGTTTACCTTGAATGAGCGGGATGTAACGAGCCAGAAGCTTGGCCCTCTTCTTCTCATAACCTTTCTGAGTTATGTCTCCTGAGAAAAAAGATATAGAGTAAACATTAAACTTACAAAAGCCTGTTGTAGCATGAGTATACAAGGCAATTACAGTGAACAAGAAAACATTTCTATACTCATAAGCTGCATTCTCATTCGACAATTCAAGCTGTGAACATAAGTGGATTTCAGAGATTTCATGCTTTTTGTCAGTTAGCATCAATGTGCAGGCTTGTCAACTAGAGAGTAGTGGTTGTGCAGAGAGGTCTTCGCGTAGCATGGTTGTAGGTAATGGAAGCTAACGAAGGCATAAACTCCACTACATGTTGCAAATGTGGCATGTTTGGAACAAGCCCCATTCATTTTCAATGAGCACTGTGTGAACGTCCTATCGCAGCTGCATTTTAGGTTTGGATAAAACCTAGTGGAGTTTTGGTCATAAGCTCATCTCTAGTCACTGAATAAATACATTCTTCAACAGCACAAGAGGATATAAATCTAATGCAACAAATATGTTTGCTACCCAAGATAATTCCTTGTAAAATGAATATAACCAGGGGTGCACATAAGTGGTACTCTGGTAATCAAAAGGGACCACAAACTAGCTATGCGTACCTGCATTATTGCTACAAAGCTCATATGGTACTAACAACTTGGAGGCGCTCCGTGTCTGGGCGGACCTAGCTAAATGTTAAATGTATACAATTTATGCCACTTGGATAACTGCAGGGAAATATGAATAACAATGAAAGGTTGCAGTAAGGTTTGTCAAATGGGAATGTAAATTACTGATCCAAAAAAAAGATCGGACTTCTAAGGATGTTGGAGATCTGTAGAAAGAAAGTCAGAGTAGGCATATGTAAGGGTAAAGTCTGACAAGAGAAAAGCACTGTGTGACAGCTGGAATGTGACTATGAAAGGATGAAATTTGGACTGCAGGTAGTCTCAGGGGTAAGTTACGAAGTCAGAAAATTTCTGGGTTGCACTACTGAGGTATGAGATCTGGGGGTTCAAACATGTTGTACTGTGAAAGTTACATTTGACCCAAAGCCAGCTGGTGACATGTGGATGGATACAGCTAACTGGAGGATCAATCAGGAACAGGGAGGTCCATCTGCAGCACAATCTACCATGCAGGAAAATTATGCAGAGGGCAGGGAGGGAGACAGTGAGGAAGACTACCCTACATATGGGGTGAGTACCAAACACCATCTCCGGGTACTCATCTGAGGAGCTCACTAATAGAGTTATGTGCACCCTTAAATATAACATTTATAGTAACACCAAGGCCTGGGTTTAGACTTTAAAGAAAAAAATATACCCTTTTTAAAATCCACCCACTGCTCCTGCCCTGTCTAGCACTAACCATTAATACTGTCTCACCCACTAACATATTAATAAATACAAGCATCAGACATCAACTAGGTAGAAATTAGAATTTTTTACATAAAAAGCAATACATAGTTTCAACATTTCAAATTAAAAAGAAAATTTAAATCAATAATTTTTACTCCGAAAACCTGGGGGACCGGTCGTATAAATTTTTGCTTCACAGAATGACACACAGAAAAAACTTTGGCGGATTTGCAAAGGTTAAAATTATCAACTGTTTCCAATAATCTGCTTCTTGGTTAGGGGGCATGCCCACATCTCATGCATTAGTGAGCTACTATACTAACTATATGACATTAAAGGCAACAGATATTGGGGTATAGAAGGTCTAAGGGGAGTAAAATAAACCCAAAATAGCAAAGACACCACTCCATGTCTGCAATGGCCACTATGGGAGGTGCCTAAATTTAGCAGAACAAAAAATACATGGGAGAGGGGGACTAGTTGGGTTTGTGTGCTCTCTGATGATTTAAATGAGGTTCATAAAATAACAAATGAATGTTCATAGGGTCCACGTATCCTACAGAGTTAAACACTTCTATTGTCCAAGCTATGAGAAATGTGCACTAACAAAGTACAATAACACAATTGGAAAAATGGAAAGTCTTGCTAGGACTCCCCCTTAAAATTGAGGATGGTCCACATAAGCCCCCCCCCCCCATACACCTTTAGATCACTCCATACAATTTCCTTTAGATCTACCAACAACTATGTAGTGCCGGGTCCTCCCTGATAGAATACATAGTGATTGGAAGGATTAGAAAGGTCCTCATATTACATGGTTTTGTTGATTGTACATGTAATTGTATGGTAAGATTGTATAAAGATAGTCTGGTCAAATTAATATTAAGTAGATAAAACTGATAATGTCTGAAAACCTAGGTAAACACGGTAAAGTAAAGAAAATCCTCATGATTTTTAGCACTGCAATGCAGAGACTCTAACAATGTCTTGGATATGGACAAAACTATTCTAGAAGCAGTTAGAGAATGCAAGCATGTCCCCACAATGGCCAATGTAGGCAAAGATACAGCCAACATTGAAAAGTTATTATGATGGAGTAGAGCAAACATTCCTTCTGGCCATAGCCAGTTACAGAGGCCAGCACAAATCATAAACGCCCCCAGTGGCCACCCATGATATTGCATTCAGAAGCCTGGCCAATGAATATGGAATCTCTTGTACTATTTCAGGCAACAGCAGGTAAGTACGGTATATTTTTTGGGGGATTGTGGAGTGCTATGCCAGCTCAAAGGTAAGTCAAACTTTAATTTTACATACATATATTTTAGATTTTGAGTATACATCTGCTTTAAGGTGAAGATCAACTTTAAGGTTGACAAGCTTCTCCCATATACAAACCAACACAAACCTTTAATTAGACAGTCTCCTTTCTTTAGTATATTTCATTGCAACTCTATGTGCAGTGAAGCAATACATACTCAGAAAAGAGAAGGTGTTTTGCCACTGAAGATTTTTTAAGGTTGGGGACAAGCGATAACTAAAGAATTGAGAGCATCATTATACAAAGATTAACCTCCCTAGCGGTTGAGACGAGCCTAGCTCGTCCGAGCTTCAGGCTCGCCTCAACCGCCGGGAAAGCAGGCAGCGGGGAGATCCTATGCCTCCCCGGAAAGCTGCAGCGATTGTCTTCAATCGGCTGCGCCATAGACCTCCATGTTAATGGAGGAGCGCCGGCTTCCCCTCTCACGTAGCTGTTGTCAGTAATGACAACAGCTGCGCGTAGAGCTCTGGCGAGATGCTCTGTACTCTGTGCACTGCCTTGATCTCCCGTATCGTGCCGTTGTAAACGGCGCGATATGGGAGGTGCGCTAGGGAGGTTAAAATTAAATCCTGCATATTTTGGGCCAAGAAATGAGGTAAGGCAAGTATCCGAGTGCTCCATTATCCTGGAGGCAATCAATTGACAAGGAAATCTATTCCTCTCCAGATAGCACTTAAAACCAGAAGATGGAACTCTCATGGGTGAGCCTCTTGGTTGGTACAGGTTAGGTAAAAAGATCAAGTTGGGAATTTAAAGAACAAGTATAATCATTACCATAACAAAGTCAAGTTTTCAGCAAGGCTTAGGCTCCACTATGCGATAAATCCTGCATTTGATGTATATATGTCAATGGATGTGTCTAGACATCCGTTGGTGATTCGTCAGCTTGCGTAGTGTTAAAATCAATGCAGAGCACTGTGTTGACATTTACGCAACCTAAGCCAACACAAGTATGGATGCATTGACGCACCCATAAAAAGTGAATTGACTCCATTAAAACACAATGGTATGCACTGTTCGATGCGTTGATCAATCGTTCATGATAAAAAACGAACACAAAAAAAACGAATACGTCACAAACGCATCCCTGGTGGATCCCTAACCCATCCCTGGCGGACCCCTAACCCATCCCTGACAGATACCCAACGCATGCCTAAGGCATGAGTTGTGTTTATTGGATCCGTTAACGCAGCGCATCCTTAATGAATAGTGGAGCCTAATGCCCCCCATACATACACAGATTTTAGCATCTAACAGACTAAAAAAGGATCAATTTGTTTCAATCGTACAATCGGAGATTGATTGATGGAATGATTTTGATCGATTTTTTTTAGTTTTTTGATCGATTTATTTGTTTTTTGATCGTCCATGAAATTGATCATTTAATTTAATTTTTTCATTTGGAAGTGCTGTGTACAGAGGGCATGGTCATTTGATGACAATGAAGAATTAGTATGCAAATGATCAAGAACGATCAAAATCCGTCGGTTACAAAATAATGTGCACTCAATTTGTACTCAACCGATCAAAAATTTCCAACATGTCCGATCATGTTTTGATCGTTTTTTTTCACAAGTACGATCAAGTTTAGTTGATCGGACCATGTGGGCATGCATCAATTTTCAGTCGACCAATCTAAAAATTGATTGTTTTTAATCGGTCGGCAGCTAATATCTGTGCATGGGGGCCTGGGCTATGGGGTCTATAAGCCTTATATGTAAATGTAAAAAAGAGAGAGATTCAGACAAATCAGAAAAGTGGTTAGCTACTGTGACAGCAGAGAAATCCCATCAAAAGGCCATAAATTCATACAAGCCATGAGACCGCAACTGTTCTTACATCAGAAATCTGTCACAGACAGACCCCATGGGAGGTAAATTTAATGTACTGACAATCTCTTTATTACAAGGCAGCTTACCTCCTGATACCCTGCATAGGGGTGAACAGGCAGCATAAAACTCAAATAAGCCCTGTAATAGGATTCCACGACCACGCTTTAAAATAAAAACAAGCAGCTGTTCCTCAAACAAAGTCCTGTGGATAGAGAGAGCATGCTTCAAACTTTCCTGGAGGAGCTGTGCCAGGCGAGCTGCTGAATCGCTGTGCCAGGACAAACAGAAGTCTGTCACTAGAACAGGCCAGCTCCCAGCCCGCATGGTGCCAAAACACATAGCAAACACTACAACAAGTGCATTACGCCATATGGTATGGTTCCCCAGTATACAAAGCCTGAGCAGATCCTAATTATTGGCACAATACTATTCTAGAGATGTATGGAGGCAGTTTACTTGAACAAACAGGCAGATGATGTTTGTGAAACACCAAAGAAAAAAATAAAACCAAACACAATGATGAGATACACAATTGACCTGTTTCACCGATGATAAGCCATCCCCATCAAATAAGCCCAAAAAGTAAAAAAAAAAAAAAAAAAAAAAAAAAAAGGACACCCACCGATACCTGCCCCTACCCGAATCTCCCATTCAGGTGGTACAATGGGTAACTGTGTGACTCTGTCAGGGCTGGCTGCAGTGCAGAGCGGAGCAGGAAGTGACTACAAAGGCCCGCGCCTCTGCGCCAGGAAGGACAAGCAAGCTGCTGATCTCTGCTGTAATAGAGTCTTTTACACGGCCGTACCGGTAGAACCCAAAAAAAGCGAGGCAGTGAAGGGGAAGCGGACATTGATTGGCACAGAGTGATCAAAGGGGACAATGAATGGCAAAGAGTGATCAGAATAAGACATCCCTCTGAAAATAAGACCTAGGGCATATTTTGGCATTTCAAAAAAATATAAGACAGTGCCTTATCATCGGGGAAACAGGGTATCTTTTATGTAGTTATTATGTTTTATGCCTTACATTATCTTAAAAGCCATTTTTTTCAACCAAAATGTTTAATTTGACAATTATTGCAATAGAAGGATGACAATCTGTACAGGAATCTCAACGCCAAGTCAAAAATCCAGTTTTGTTTTGAGTGCGTCCGTGCACTTCTGGATGTGTTATTGCATTCGTCTTTGACACAATTTTCTTTTTCATTCATTTCAATGAAGTTACATGTGTATCAGATGAGCCCCCATTGTTTTCTATAGGCGCGTCCAGGGGCTGGGGGATGTGCTTTGAAAAACGGGGTAAGCCGCTTTTTAAAAAGCAGAACGAGACGAAAACAATATGTGTCTGTGTAAAGAGTCCCACTGAAAACAATAGGCATGTGCCCGGAGATTTTCAAAAAACGCCACGGCCCTGAGAGATCAATTCTTGTAAACCCCCTTGAATGTGAGTACCATGTCTTGTTTTATTTTGTATTATTTAACAATTTACAGTACCTTATTTTGTTATACTAGGTTGTGTGCCTTGTGTCCTTGTTCCTATTTGTCTGTTACAGGGGGCCAAACTCCTCCATTTTGAGAGCTGCACACCTACACAACTTAAAAACCCACCCCTCATACAGACCCTATTTTTCTCTGTGATCTTTGCCCAGGCCCTATACACCCACTGAGGGTCATTCTGGCCACTGGCATCACTGTAACTGTGTAATCACTGCTGAAAGTTGTGCGCAACTATCTATTATCTTTCTTAATTTGGTAAGTTGCCACTTGCTAGGCCAACATTTGACAACATCTACAGGGAACACTATGATAACATACTAAAAGAAAATAAAAAAAACCTCAATTCAATTATCTCTTTAGAAACTAGCCCTTCACTGACCTACTCAGCCATGCAAATTACGTCTGAGTCTTCTTCTATCCGGTTCCCTGAGTTGTGCTTGGACAGTAACCCCTAAAATTAAGTAACAATAGACCTACAAATTCTAGGAGGATGTTGACGATCCAGCCAAGGCAAGCATTGCCATCTGATCAGAACGAAGCTCCTGTACCTGTATTGGAACACTTTATCCAGGTTAATGTTGGTGTATACCGTATATAATGGTTATAACCTGCAGCAGGCTTAATTGCTTACTGGCCTGTCTTTGCCCTGATGAAACGAATTGTTCTATTTGTTGTCCGTGTGCCAAAATGGTAATTGTGGGGAAATGGACTTTTTGGACTGTATGAAACAGTTAGCAAAGAATCACTCAATGCCCAGCTACTCTGATATGTGGATACTGACTAATCCTGCTAGTACACAACTATAAAACAACATGTTGGTTTTGGTGCCATAGAGAGCTTGGGAAAATAGTCTGGAGCCTGTGAAGTGCTAGCTCTGCTGCAGAATATACATCTTGAGCTTCCACAAACCCTGCCTCACTATTACCCATGTGCATGGTAAGGGTGGGCAGGGGAGTGGGGGGTGCCAATATTTTTATAAAGAATTGGTATCCCACAGGCTGGTCAATCCTATACTACAATATATTTTCTGATTATACATGTGTGTGAGTGTGTGTATACAAAGAAGAGATAGCTTAGCTGGCCTGATGAATGGTAAAGAGCCAACTTCAGAGATACAATAGGAGATTCCCTTTTCTGCACACTGAATACAATCCTGTCTATCACCATGATGTATAGAGGGGATAGATGTCTGCTTCTGTTCACACAATCACACAAATTTATTCACAGACTAATAGGGGAACTCCAAAGTACTTTAACATTGTCCAGTTTTTAATTTGCTGTATTTGTTAGATACTACAATTAATACAAGCTAAATGAAACATTTGTGTCATACACATAGCTAGCTCACGTCTTATTTAATCATATAGGGGTTTTCGTGAAAATATAATAACACTCTATTCTATTCCGTAAAATAGCGTTTGTTACATTTTTGTGGAAATTGTCATAATATTCACGTTACACACATAAAATTTCAGCTATTTCCTCCAGACACACCCATTACGATTAGCGCTCCATGGACTGGAATGTGGATCTGTGATACAAGGAAACTCTGAAGCTGATACTGGAAGGGGTGGTGATGGTGGAGGGAGGCAATGGGTCAGCAATGACTCCGGTCTACAATGACAATGTGTCTATAGGAGGGGCCTGAATGTCAGATGATGCTGGTAACGAAACATAGGAGCACACCAGTGAAAAGAAAGGGGGTTTGAAATGAAAGATCACGGAGGGAAACTTACTATATACAATTCAAAAAAATCGGTTTTATATAAAAAGCAGCATCTATTGAAAAAACGGATTCTACATGAACCCAAGTCCATGGTCATTTAATTGTAAAGGTTAATATGATTTATGTATTCAAAACATTAACCGATTCACACAATTATTAGCTGGTAAATTCATAAAATAGGTCTGCCTTTAATAAAACGAAAAAGGGAGGTACAAAGACCCACAGCAATTAAATGTCTCTTTAACATCCCCACTTAAGGAGCATTTATTCTAAAATTTAATTCTGCATTTTGTATCAGAATAAAAACCAATGATGTGAAATGTGTCAGCAAATAAGGAAACCATACACACAAAGAAAAAATATGCATATACTAAAAAACAATACAAAAATGGTAACGGATTATTCATGAATTATTATCATTTCAACTTGATATTTGGGTATTGTGTATGAAAGTGCTGTCACCAATAAACTTGCATTTCTTAATTTTATCATTTTTCAGCGTATTTGATGATCTCTTGGTAATTTACATCTGTGTAGAAGCACATTGCAATGTTGCCATTGTGTGCCTTTTGTCTCCCAACAACTAATGCTATAACAGAAAGGCCAACACCTAAATACAATGCTTTATAGGAAGGAGGATCAAAAGCAGCATTTGACCAACCTTAAGTTATTACAAATAGGTACCAGAACTATAAAAGAACACTAATTATTAGCTATATGGAATCACAAAATAGCCAAATAAAAACCACCATCTCATCTCCACCACCTCAACTTCCATTTAGAACATCTGCAAGCAAAGAAGACCAACCACAAATTTTATAACCAACAATGATTTAGTCCTTAATGTCCTGCTTATCTGTTCCTAACCCACCCAAATGGTCTGACATATGGCTTTCCGGTACGGTCTACAAGATTAAGTAAGGCTTTTCTTTAATATATCATTATCCATTATTCACACATTACCAACCAAGAACAAATGCATTATCTAATCCAAAGATTAAACTATAAGAATGAATTAGGCTTAATACAACCTGCACTTCTAGCAGATCCTTGAACCTGACCAGCCCCCGTTATATGAACTATACTTACTTCCAACGTGTCTTATAAGAAGCAGAAGAGCACCTGAGCTCCTCCGAGTGGGATGTGAACCTACAGACCTCCAACACTCCAGCCAAATGACAGAGGACCAGAACTCCAGAACAGGAGACCGCTCAGAGCTAGGAGTTCAATCAGACCATCAACCATCAGGAAGCATCTAAATTCAGAATGATCAGCAAAGCTCTGCGAGCTCTGAATGCTGTCCTCATTGCACTGATCACATCCCTTTGTTCCCCTTTGAATAGAATAGCAAGGCAGAATCTCTCCACCCCATGGAAGGAGATTAACCCATCATTTGCATTACCCCTGGTCCCTCCACTCTCTAACTGTCCCATAAGTATATAGAGACAACATGAAAACAGCTTATCCCCATGGATAAAGGCAGGAAGCAGACCTTTACTGGAAGAAAACAATGACAACTAGAAGGATAATATACTCACAGTAGACAGACAACCAACCCCCTTGTAGTTTACAGACATTTAACACATTCATATTAGATAAAGGGTTAATGGCATTAACATGTCCACTTCATCAGCATTGGCAGTAGTCTTGATGACTGTAAAGGTGATTATTACACATACATAAATACATTTAATTCTAATAAACCAGTTCCCATTAGATTGTGAATCAAACTGTGCCAACATCCCATAAATTGTATATATCGAAAAGAAAAAATCTGGAAAATGACAGGAGGACCCTCTATGTCCTACTCATCAGTTCCAAATATGGAGACTAGGGGCTCCGATGGACTTTGAGGCACTAATGATTCTTGGTTTGTAAAATGTTTGATGATTTATTATAAAATACTATATAACGATATTACATAATACATGGTAATAGACGAGTCATTTCATACAGATTTTATTGACATAGTAGTTTGTAGAAAGTATCAAAGTAAAATTATTAAACTTTATTCTCCCATGGTCAAAGATAGACTCAACACTGATAAAAAACAAGTTTTTCCTTTCTTTACAAGTTGTTTTCAAAAACCATAAAGTTTGTCCTTTTATAAAATGTATGTATGAAATGACTCATCTATTACCATGTATTATGTAATATCGTTATATAGTATTTTATAATAAATCATCAAACATTTTACAAACCAAGAATCATTAGTGCCTCAAAGTCCATCGGAGCCCCTAGTCTCCATATTTGGAACTGATGAGTAGGACATAGAGGGTCCTCCTGTCATTTTCCAGATTTTTTCTTTTCGAGTTATTACACATACAGCCTGGGGAATTTTCATAGACTGAAAAACCACATCAGTGACTTCTCTTGAGGACAATGACTAGAGCTTGTGCTATCCATTCATGGAATAAGCAGGCCTCCAGAAACCATGAAATACAGCTGCCATTCATGGCAAAAGGCAGAATCTATCCATCTGACCGGACGTTCAACTGGTCTACAACACAAAACACCACCACGACAAATGGGACATCTCGCCTCCCCCATCATGTGCCCAGAGGTGTTGGGTTGAACAAAAGCCCACAGTCATGAGTCAAAGGTCCAAACAACTGGGGGAGAGCTCTGCTGAATATCTCCACATACTTCTTAACCAGTCACTCCCTACACAAAGGGCGGCTGACTCCGAGGCCTGGCATCCTTTTCTTACTTAAACTGATCAATAGGCAACTTTAATAAATTGTCTCAGCATGCTTTCCTCAACATTTAATTAGGCAAAGGGAACTCAGAAGCCAGAACTTTGGTCTGATGTGTAGAATATATTTAATTATTTTACAAATTCTTAATAAAACCAGTAGATTGAATTGACATTTTTATTTAGGGTCAAATACATCAAGAAATTAGTACAGATGACAAAACAGGAATGGCTTCCTTAGGGCAGTCTTGTCCATGTCTCTCACATCTTCTCTACACACATGGCAGCCATGTCTTGTGTGTGAAAGTTGTGTACAACATAACTGTACATTGACAAATTAAAATTGTCAGCATTCAGTAACCCTTCAGTCATTGCTATATTCTGTATTGGGAAACTAAATTACTTAGTGATGCTTGCATCCATTCCAGAACGTCCAGCAGTGCTAATGGCAAAGGTGCTCTGAAGGCCCCGGATGCTGCAGAAAAAGCCATGAGAACAATCCCAAAAGAGCATGTGGATCTCCCAAGAGATATGCGGTTAAGTGCCATCACTTGTCAATGTAGTGATTCACATACAATATAATCCCCCATTTGCCCAAAATAACTTTAAAAAAAATCATTGAGGGGATATACGGTATTTACATATAAGAACAGATCATGCAAAGTCATTTCCCAGAAAAAACTGGATCTCTCGCTAGGCCCCAAAATATAATCAGCAATATAATCAGGGGAGCACATAAGTGTTACTCTGGTACTCAAAAAGGGCCCGAGAACTAGCTCTGCGTACCGGCATTATTGTTACAAAGCTCATATGCGTACTAACAACTTGGAGGCACTACGTGTCTAGGCGGCCACAGCTAAATGTTAAATGTATACAATTTATCTCAGTTGTATAATCACAGGGAAACATTAATAAGGTTGCAGTAAGGGGTGTGAAATTGGGAATGTAAATTAATAATCCAAAACAAAGAGTGGACTTGGATGTTGGAGTTCTGGAGGGTGAAAGTCAGAGAAGGCATATGTAAGGGTAAAATCTGACAAGAGAAAAGCACTGTATGACAGCTGGAATATGACTATGAAACATTTGGACATGTTTGGTTGACATTTAGACTGCAGGTAGTCTCAGGGGTTAGTTACTATATCAGTAAATGTCAGGGTTGCACTACTGAGTTATGAAATCTGGGGGTTCAAACATGTTGTATTGTGAATCCTGGTGACCTGTGGATGGAGACAGCTAATCGGAGGCTGAATCAGCAACAGGGAGGTCCATCTGCAGCAGAATCTACCATGCTGGAGGCTGACACAGAGGACAGAGAGGGAGACAGTGAGGAAGACCACCCTACATATGGGGTGAGTACCAAACACCATCTCCTGGTACTCATCTGAGGAGCTCACTAAAAAAGTTATGTGCACCCCTGGAAATATAATAGCCCAACATTGTTCAAATAAAGTCTCCCAGCAGATCTTCTCATCTGATCATCTCCCAGATTACACAAAAATGAGCTGCCAAGTCTGAACAAGTATATCACTAAGCTGCAAAGCAGAGGCAGGAGATGGTGTCGTCATGTCATTCTAGTGTGGTCAAGACGCATCAGACTTTAAAGGTGGCAAAACATGGGTGGATGTTTGTTCAATCTATGAACCCTCAAGCACAACGTGATGACGTCACCACGCTGTGCTCAAGCGTTCGCCGATTGAACAGAGAATCAAGGTGTACCACTTTACTCATTCAATCCCATTGGATACTTTCGATGTGGACCCTCTGTCCTGATCCAAAGTAACTGGGATTTACCTACATGTTGGTTTCCTGTTTGATTCAATTTTTTTTGAGAGGGATCGCTCACAAATTGATCCGTGTACGCCCACCTTAACTGTGGCTAAGGGTTATTCGGAAAGATGGAGAAAGTATTGTCACCTGAGAACTGGATGGGAGTAAAACAAAATCAAAAGTCGATCAAAGTGCATGGGATTGGTGGACTTTACCCAAAAGTAAAAAATAAAACCAAAAACTCTCAATATGCCTTCTCTCCAGATTTCCACTACACTTTGAATTGTTTTCAGTGATATTCTGTTACTTTAGAAGAACAATGGTACTTTTTCACACAGTACATAATCTTCTGATATCTGTACATTTAACATATACTAATCGCCTGCTTCCTGTCTGAAAACGATTTAAAAGGCTTTTTGTTATTTTCCTTCTATTCAGAACAAGTCAGCTATCTACATCAATACAATTTCTCAAATAGATCGTTCTTTTTGCTTGCCATGTGTACATACTAGATTATGGTTTGTAAAAGGGATTTTTACAAAGACGTCAATTCAAGGCCGGCTGACAACTATCATGATGATGTCACTTAAAGGAAATCTACAGTTCCTTTGTATTTTTTTTAGATATGCATGTTAATTTAAAAAGTGTTTCCCACATCTTTCCTTAAGTTGTGTCAACAGTCTGTGGAACATATTTATATGCATTACCAATGTATTTAGAAATCAGATTTCACGTTCTGTGGAGATGGTTACAAAACGGAACTTTGGGTGGGACCGGCTTGAGAAACACTACATCCTATTGTGGGTCTTTTAACATTGTGTTTTATCAGGTTTGAAATAGGCAGCATGAAGAAAATCGGTAGAAAACATGTTGGTTTAACCACCAGTGCCTAGGAAACGTGACATTTTATGTTCCCTGTCGGTTTTTGGGTGCTTGCCCACTGTTACATGGGGCAGTTGCCAGTATTTGCCCTTTCAATCCTTTTGAACACCACATTGTCAATATTTTTTTACTACAAATTACACATGCAGAAAGAGTGTAGATCAGTGGTGGGCAACTGAGTTAATATAAGGAGCAACAAGTGCGGCCCTCAGCATCTCTAAAGGGCCGCACATAACATTTTCAACCTATACTGACTTGTATAAGCATTTTTTAATGAAGATATGGCAGCATAGCTAAAAGACATTATTCATTTTTTAAATAACAATGTTTTCAATTTAAATCTATCGGTCAAATCTATAAACATAAATAAATCTATGATCCCCTATTCCCAGGTTATGTGCCGCAATATTTATTCCCCCCCGTTCATTGGTGGAATAGTGGGAGCATAGGCACTTACCTGTCTGCTGATCCCCCACCAACACTAGAGGAGGAGAGGGGAGGCGAGGAACTTTCTCAGGCTTTTACATATGCCTATCACCTAAGTTTATCGCCCTTCCTCCTCTTCCTCTTCCCACTCTAAGAAGTTCCCAGATGAGGACCTGTCAGTGGGATTGGTGGACAGGTGAGTACCCAAGCCCTATGCAATACCAATTAGGTTTTGGGGACTGCAAGTGCAGGACTGAGGAGGCTGCAGGTTTACACTCCCAGGCCACAGGTTTGGCACCTGGGGTGTAGAACTATACATGTCTATAAATGATGCACAAATCATAGAGAAAGTTAAATAGCAATCATTAAAACTGACATATCCCTATGGCATCTGTTACCAAACTTTCCTTATAGGAAACCAAACTTTCTATATAGGAACATTATTAAATCACAATTCAAACTACTCAGGTTCAGAATAAGGGCCCGGGCAATGCGTAAACGCAGGTTTTTATTAAAAGTATTAGACGCGGTAGCATGAACGCTAGCATGACTAGCTAGCCACAGCACGGCTAATGGCTTTATTTGAAGTACAACTCCCTTTTTCACACACACTAATCATGCAAAGACATGCATCATATATACACACCAATTATTCAGAAACATTCATCATTTATATAGAGAGAAACTCACACACGCACACACACTTTACATGCACTCTAACTACAGTCTGCAGCTAGTTGCCCCATGGTTGTTTTCCTGTTTGTCCATCTCTCCGGCTTATCTGATTAGCTGGCAGTGGTAGGGGAGGGAACAGAACAGAAATAGATGTGTCCAGTGAGGGGAGAGCCAATAGGAAGCGGAGTCATGCAGATCTCTCTCCTCCCTCTCTGGCTGACAGCGCGATTCTCACTAAGAGGGCTCTAAGTGCCACCTCTGCTGGCCCTACCTGGAATACCCCCCCCCCCAGTTTGGGAACAACTGCATTATGATGACTTACAAAATAGTAGCAATAGCTGAATCCCTTAAAGGGCAAATAAGATCTGCAGTTGATCTCTGTTGCCATAATATAAAATTATATACCTACCTGGCAAAAGCCCAAAAACATGGACACAGAAGTATAGAAGTCACAGAAGAAAAAAAAAAAGAAAGGAGGGTCATCAAGTCTGTGCTTTGGGATGTTAAGCCTGATTTGTCTTGCATAGATCAAAGCTTTGCCCAAGCATGTTAAATGAACGGTTGTGTGACGCACTACCTTTGCTGGAAATCAGTTCCACTTATCAACTACAGTTTTAGTGAACTAATGCTTTCTAAGATAGAAACTGGGCTGTCAGTGTCCTGCTAGTTTGTCATGCTCTTGTGATCTTGGCTTCATATTTGAAATGCTGCCCTGTTAAACTTTCCTTACATGAATGTATTTAAAGTTGTCCAAACATAGGATGATTTTTCTGTTTGATCAACTTTAGAAAAATAAGCATATTTAATTGTAAGGATATCAATTACTTTTCACTGAATCTGAGTGACTTAAAAATTTGGAAGCTAAAGAGCAAAATCAAAAAAGCAGTGATCGGTCAGGTTGGAAAATTTTGTTAAAGGCAAGAAATTTTTAGGAGTTTATTTTAGAAACATATATATTGTAAACCAATTATATAATTGAGCATGTGATGATAGCTGACCTATCGCCTTCTTATCTGCTTTCTATTTATCAGCAGCAAAAGGGAGGAACGGAGGTTTAAAAAAAAAAAAACCTGGGTTGAAACAATATAAATATGCTACGCGTCAAGGGCATGACACAGGACATGTCCACTGAAATGAAATGGATGTGTCCAGTGATCCATACAGTACACTAAAGGTGGGTTTACACCTCTAGATTTTTTCGTCCAATCAATGAAGAACGAACAATTTTTTGGTCGATTGAATAAAAATCTAGAATGGCCAATTTGTTCGATGGATACATTTTGTTCGATCTTGAACAAAAAAATCGAACATGTTGGTAAATTTTTATCGGTGGTAGTAATTCTGAATGTATTTTCATTCGATATCGGGATGAACGAACACAAAAATCTAATGTTACATTCGATAAATGGACGAATGATGTTCGACAAAAAAAAAATCAAAAAAATTAAATCGCCGGTTGATTGAACAAAAAATCTACACATGTAAACCCACCTTCATAGCTTGTTTACACAGGCGGTTATAAACGTGCAATAAGTGCAACAGACCGGCCTACGCATCATGTTGCGTTCGCCAGTCGTTTTTTGGGATTTTGCCCAATCGACCTGTCAAAGGGTTGTTATCAACAAGTTTGCAGGCCCTCGAGACAAGTCGTTTCCTGGGCTGCAGCAGCTAGTGTAAATCTAGCCTAAAGGTTTCTGTCATTCAACCCCCATCATTTTCTCAGTACCGTACAGGTGAGGTTCCTGGGGTTGCTTTTGTTTTTTTCCTCGTCTCCCCGTTTCTAGTACATCCATACCGTATTCTGATTCCTCATCATTCAGACATCTTTCTTTGTACATCTTCAGCAGTCATTTGCTAATGCTGGGTAACATACAATAAATGATTATTCTTCTAGAATAGAACTACTACTACAAGTATAGGAAGTGAATTTATAAATAAACTTTTGTAGCAAGAAATCATGCTACATATTTGCTGATTAACACATCCTCAGATAAAACACAGAAGACACATACATAGTCTTTTGTGCTATAAATGCCAACACTCCAACAGTACTTCTGTTTAACAACTTCAGATTTAATTGAATTACAGAGGCAGTAAATCACTGGCCTTAAGTATTAATCTTCTGAGTCCATACATTTATTTCCCCATCATGTGGATAGGGTTGCAATAAACATTAACAGTCTCCAGTCCCGCTAATTTTATCAGTATTTATGGATGATTTAATGTCAGAGGGTTACCAACAGACTCGGGTAGTAGAAATCTGCCAGGCAGCGGAATAGCAGATGGTCATGTTTGAAAACCATAATGGAGGGAAAACACTCTAATGTGGACACTTGTTCCAGGAATAGCTATGGGGGGCATTTCTTGTAGCTTAAACACCTGTTATGTCTAATGGGCAAAAAATGAAGAGAAATATTCTTGATTGCGCATTTGGGAGGGGGGGGGGGGTAATATTACCTTTAGCTATCCACAAATATTTGAAAAAAATGGCTTTAGAGATCTGTTTAAGTGTCTAAATCTGGTTGTATCATGCGACGATTTTATTTAAAGGCTGATTGTAATTATATTGAAAATACGAAGGAGATATTAAGTGTGCAATAACTTTCTGATTGTGTCATTGTGTCACACCCCTGCTGAGTCAGAGCTAGTGTAATCAGAGGCAATGTGAGCTTTGTTGATTGTGGCTCGGACCCAGCAGGGAACACGCCGGACACACATCTACAACCTAACAAAACCCTTCTTTGCTCTGTCCCAATACACTGAAGAAAATACATGGATTAACAACAACAATAGAATACCACCAGGCAAACCTAATGCCAAATTACAAGACGTATCCAATCTGCACAACCAGTCCTTGGTTTAGAGATAGTGTCAATAATATATAAACAGTCAAAAATTATACTAAAGCACGGTACAGACGTAAGGATATGAGCCAGATAGATGGCCGTTTCAAGTGCCCTGCGAGCTCACGGCCATCTATCTGGCCCATATCATATGCGCCTATCGCTGTTTTTGAGCAGGACCAATCAATCCCACTCAAAAACAGCCATACCGGACATGACCGTAAATACGGCAGATGTCTTTTGTTTTGCATAGAAACCGTGGGTCTCCAGGCAAAGCATCAGCTGAGCCGGGGAGAGAGCAGAGCTGTCTCTCCAACTCCTCCGATATCTGACAGCAGCGTGATGACGTCATCACACTGCTGCAGTGAACATCGGACCACGAAACGATGTGCACCACTTTGCACATCGATACTTTGAATGGAACCCTGGTTCCCCATCTAAAGTGATGGCGATCAACTGGGATTTATGGACCACCCACTTGAAGAAAGTTTTTTTTTTTTTTACCTCCGTTCCATCGACCCAAGATTGATTGTTCGTCAATCGGAAGGAAAATTGACCCCTGTGTGGGTGGGGCTTAAGACTGCAATTTATTTGCTCATGTCCGAAGCATGAGGCTTTTAAACCATTAACAGGAAATTAAGAATAGTCACACATTTACCATACAAATACAAACAACACTTGTAAGTGTGAGACGGCCGAAATAAAAGGACATTTGGCTGATGTGTGGGTAATGGCCTCCAAAAAGCAGACTGCACACAACAGATAAACCCTTCTACAGCAGATGGGTGCTAGAGATCAGGATGGACCGTCCTATAGTATGATAAGCAATTATGTAAAACGAAGTAGATTATTTATCAATACACAGACACTTGGACATGGTAGTAGAACGCTGCAGATTTCTGGATGAGCTTTGTACATAAGAGGTCAGCAGACTTCCTGCCATTTAAAAAAACACAGCCATAAACTCCTACTGTCTCGTGGGAACTCCAGCTCATACAATTCAGGACTATCCCAGTGGTGGGCTGATCATGTCAGGATACTCAGGTTTTGGCTGCCTATGAAGTAAAAACATATCACAGCGAACAAAGAAGCCAAAAACTCTACAATAAGACAAAAACAATGCTCTTTATAAAACTGAATTTTAATACACATTGTATTTACTTGATTGATTCCGGCTGTTTCCTAATGGCAACCACTCATCTTGTACCTAATCTTCTTAGGGGTTGCAAAGGTCACCGATGCTAGGGATGTTGATTAACTAAATGGATAATGTCCAGTGGCCTTAAAACTGAACAGACAATGAATCACATTACATTGCCTGCAAATTCCAGAAACATGACTGAATATTTCAGAAAAATGTTGGCTAACAATCAATCGTTCTTTGCTGATCAGGCAAAAGTAAATTAGTAATAATAAAAGTCCAAATGATTGGTGGTCCTAAGAATTAAAGCGGACCTTCCACCAGAAGTTCATGTTAGCATGAATGGCAATAGAAGTGCTGATAATAGGGAGAAGGGTGTAAAAATGATCTTAAGTAACTTAAGATGGACCCTTACAGCTCCTCCCTCCCTGGCTCTTATAATGCACTTCAGCGCCCCTGGACGGGCCCACATTTCTTAATGCTCGGCATACACACACCGAGCAGGTCAGACAGACCTGCTCCGATGTATGCCGA
>CM070039.1:33025105-33055826 GCA_036250615.1 Ptychadena robeensis | reverse complement strand
TTCCAACATGTCCGATCAAAATTCGATTCGATTTTCTGCCTTCATCGAACAATTTTCGTCAATCGCACCATGTGGGCATTTCTCGATTTTCGTTTAATCTATGAAAAAATTCATCTAATCGAGCATCGATTGAACCAAAATCGAACCGTGTGTGGCTAGCTTAAGTGTAGTAACAGCTGGATAAGTACCTAATCTCCACTCTGCATTAGGCCGTGTTTGGGGCCCTGGGACAGGAACTTTCGCAGTATGTGTCACCCACTTTGGTGCGCTGTACAGACTGTTCGAGGGCCCATAAACAGAGACTGAGATCAATGCATTGGAGGGTTATGTGCTGTTTCAAGGACACTCTGTGCCAGGAAACACCTCATCCGCAGAAATATATAGGAAATTATCCAATTATATACGGAAGATGAAATATAACAAATGAAGTAAAACTTTCCTACTCTATCCAAAAGTTTTGGTCATATTTCAAAAGGAGTATAATGCCGGTATCATTTATGTTCATTCCACAGGGAAATATCTTAAACCCGATCGTTCTAAAAATCCCCTTAATACTGTGGATAGTGTTCATTCCTCCGCCTCTCCACAGTGCTATTTTACTACTATAACACAGGTGTGTTTAAGAGATATATCTGTATACATAAAAGTTATGTATACATAGCACCAGAAGTACATCATTAAATGAATAGTTGTAGGGAGAAAAACATGAAAAAAAAACCTTATCTGCAATAAGTAATTTAAGAAGATCCCTCGTAGCATCCCCTTACGTCCTGGTCAGGCCGCGGCCATCAGATCTCAGAGCCCAGTGTTTGCTGGTTGATTCTAGGATCTCAGCTCTCCATTCAAAGTAAATGGAGGAAAATTCCCATAGAAAAACATTGAACGCCCCCAGTGGCCACCCATGACATTGCACTCGGAGGTAACCCTCGGAAGCCTGGAGAATAAATATGGAATCGCTCATACGATTCCACTGAACAGCAAATGAGTATATTATATAGTATATTATATGAGTATGAGTATATTATATATTATTATTTTAGGTTCGTGGAGTCCTAAGCCACCATTCTACTATCTCAGAGGTAAGTCAAACTTTATCTTTACATATGTAATTTTTACATATTGAGTTTACATCCGCTTTGAAAAACAGCACAAAAAAAACTCATTACTAACTATATGATCCTGCTGGTAACACTGATGTCACCTCCACCCTCCATAAAAACATGAAGAATAAACACTTGTGTAGACACTAGTGGGACAATGTAAGATCCCCTGAAAGGCTAAACCATGACAAGAGACCGTTTCCCATGTGACATCATCAGGTTAACAGTCCAGGAAACGCTTATGAAACAGTTTTTATATTCCTGAAACCACCTAAGTGTTCTCGGTAAGAAAAACTAGGAAGCCCAAACCTCCCCCCACTGCAGAAGTGGAATCTCTGTTTACACTTCTGTGGATTATATCCAGAACAATGGATGAATTACACATACAGCTACTTACTAAAGTTCTACTCTTCCCTGAAAAACGGAAACATTTTTTTTAGAGTATAAAGTATACAGATATATTTCAATATATAGAATATTTATTGACCAGGGTGAAAACTGTTTAAATTGCAGAATACAGTCCGCTTAGGATTCCTTTTCATCAATAAGCATTGGTTGAATTCTTTGTAAAAGCGAATTCTGTGCCAGATTCTGGGCATTTCAGAGCGTCTTCAATCTCTAGTTACACATGGTGATACACATTTTTTTCAGAAATTCTTCATAACCAGAAGTTCTTGAGATTGGCCAGACCCACTCCAGTTTAGGTATAATGCATGACACAAACGGTTTATTAAAATCCATAGAATTGACTTCGACTTCCTCAGCTCGAATGAGAGGGAACCCTCGCGTGACCCCAGAAATGTGACTCCACAGCATATTATATTTACCGTATTTTTTGGACTATAAGACACACTATTCACCCCCAAAATCGTTTGCGTCTTATGGTCTGAATACGCGACCCACTCGGCCGCGCCTTGGTTTCCTGCTGTCAAGATGAGAGATGCCGGCCGGTGTCCAGATCTCCTATCTGAACTGTATAATTGTTTATGCCAACAGAGCCCTGCTGGCATAAGCAATGACGAGAGGGATAGATGAACTGCCATCTATCCCTCTCTCCGTGCCTGTGGAAACTGCAATCACTCTGCAGCTTCCACAGACACAGGAACAGCCAGAGAAGAGGGAGAGCAGAGAAGACTGGGCAGCCTCCTTCCCCCCTCCTCCCGATCAGTGAAGAGGTGACATGATGTGCTGTGTGTACTGCTGCTAGTGACATCTACTGGCTGAATTGAATATTGCATTCATTAAACCCATTGCATTAACCCAATTGATGTGAAAACTTTTTTTTTTTTCTGGTTTTCTGCTCTAAAAACTGGGTGCGTCTTATAGTCGGAAAAATACAGTATATATTACAGCAGTTTTATTTTTCTGTCTCCGTTACCCATGTGCCAGCTTCAAGCAAATTTCAACTTTTTTTTATAACATGATTTGCTCTATGTATGTGGTCCTAAACACTCAATCAGGTTTAATTATTTACCTCTTGTGAAGGAAATTTCACCCAGGTTTACACAATGCAGAATGGTTTCCACCATATGTGTTGTCCCAGGCCATCGCGGTGAGGTTCAGTTAATGCAAATTACAGACGCCAATGACCATCACAAACAATTGTCTCATGCAAAAATCCTGACTGATCATCTCTAGCAACTGAAATTTCATCCATATTCTATGTGTGTATATATGTATGTATAAATACAAACACTCACAATAAATGTGGGGGAGACACTGAACTGGGAAGCACATTGTATACCAGTGGTTCCCAAACTGGCGGGCCCTCGTTCTTAACCTGTGTTTGAATAGGGAGGGGGGGGGGGGGGGGCTCAATAATGCTCCTAAATAGAAAAGGTGGGCCCTGCAAGGAAAGTTTGGGAACCCTTGGCCTATACAATAGCTGTGTAGGAGACACTGAACTGCAAAAAAACCTATACAATGGCCAACACTTAACTGGGAATCCTATACCAGGGGTGGGCAAACGTTTTCACTCGTGGGCCACATTGGCTTCTTAAATTTGATAAAGGGGCCAGACCAAGAGCTTGTAATGGCCAACACACCATAGGTGTGTCAAATCCATGCATCGCTAATGATGGAGTTGGTGTGTAAAAGGTGATGTGTGAAAGGGACTTCGTTATCTTTTTTAAATTACTGCACTTAAAAAATGCTCATTCCTAGAGACTGCCTGTTGTCGCCATGAGGATGTGGCAACATGATAACATCGCTCATCCCCAAGGCAACGTTTGGACACCTCTTGGCATTATGTGCACCTATTGCAGAGAACAAGCGGAGGGGAACACCTTTTCATCAAGGTGACAGAAAACCGGAAAAGAAAGTTAAAGGGCCAGATTCGGCCCCAGGCCTTTGCTTTCCCACCCCTGTCCTATACAACAGGTGGGGGTGGGGGACACTGAACTGGGGAGCACCTTCAATATAATACCATCCATAAATTTTTTCGTATGGGGTAGATTTAAAAAAAGACTTAAAATATACACAGAATTTCCCTGAGGCAGCAAACTTTTACTATTTAAAGTACACAAAACTGTCAGTGGAATCTAACTTCTCTATTTTTAAAACACTATAAGAAGGACACTGGAAAAAGTGAGATCCTGTGAACAGTCATTGGAATTTTAAAGTGATTCTCCTCATGTGTAAAAAAATTGAAATTAATGAAAGAATGAGAAAAGCACGGTGACTTTTTGTGCTGATGTGATGATTTGATAAAATCATTTCTGACCTCCATGACTGTGAAGCTGATCCTCCAGCTTCAGATCAGCAGTTGTCCACATAACAAGCAAGCTTCGGGTTTGGGGCTCATCGTACACAGACAGTATGTGACATTGGTATTAAATATAGTAACTTTCCTTTACCGTACAGAAGCGTTCCAGTTTCTGTTTTATTGTGGTTATTCTTTTTGTTTTCTGGCTTTTGTGCTTATTTTGAACCTTTCAAATGTTCTTTTCTAAACCAACAACAGTTGCTCATGGCAAACATAGACAGTTATAATAAGTGTTAGCCAATGTGTAGGCATTGAATCTCTTAAAGCATAAAAGTGCTAAAGTGGGGGTTAAAAGCTGCAGTAATGGATACCTAGAGCCATTGTAAAATAGGTGGGGGAGACCTGATTGGGTAAGCTGGAAGCAGGGTTATCATGGTGCGTCTTATAGTCCAAAAATACGGAGCTATTGTATAGGCCATTGGTTCCCAAAATATTTTTTTTCCTGGTTTTCCTGCCTTGAAAACTGGGTGCGTCTTATGGCCCAGTGCGGGCCATAAGACACACCCAGTTTTTAAGGCAGGAAAACCAGGAAAAAAATATTTGATATATAAAAATGTTCACATCAATTGGGTTAATGCAATTGATTAAATGTATCAGATTCAGCCAGTAGATGTCACTAGCAGCAGTACACTCACACAGCACATCACCTCTTCACTGATCAGGAGGAGGGGGGGGCTGCCCAGTCTTCTCTGCTCTGCTCTCCTCTCTGGCTGTCCGTGGGAGCTGCAGAGTCATTGTAGTTCCCACACACACGGAGAGAGGGATTGATGGCAGTTCATCTATCTCTCTCTTCATTGATTATACCAGCAGGGCTCTGTTGGCATAAGCAATGATACAGCTCAGATGGGCTGACATCTGACAGCTCCCCAGCTTATCTCGGGTCTCGCATTCAGACAATAAGACGCGTCTTTACAACATATTGGACAATTTTCGCCAATCGAACCACGTGTGCAGTATATGATTTCAGACCGATCAATGTAAACTTGTGATTTTACAGGACGATTGATTTTAGGACGATCAAGCGCTAAAATCGAACCGTGTATTCCTAGCTTAAGTATTGGAGGTAACATTCACTAATGGAGGGCTAAACCCTTATGTTTTATGTAATGTAGATGCCTAATAGCTAGTATAGATGTATATTGTTATGGCTTTTACACTTGAACTTATATGGAGGCACCTTATTGCTAGTACAGTGGACCTTTGACTTATGAACTTAATCCGTTCCAAAGGGTTGGTTGTAAGTCAAAACCATTTTCCCCAAAGGAAAAAATGGAAATGGCAATAATCCATTCCAGATGTCCCAAATTACCACTTTTCTAACCTTTTCATAATAAAAAAAAAGATTTAAAATAAGTGTTACATTCAAGAAACACCAATAATATGCCTACTTTTTTTTTGCAAATAAAAGGTATAACATGTTTCTAGCCTTTCTTCTGCTCTTCTGCAATTGTAATTGCCCTCTTATTTCTCTTCTTTTTTTTCCATCTTTTCCATCTGTCCAACGTTTTTTGGGGTCATGATGCACTGTATCATCCTCCACACAGAGGGAAATTCCTAGCCATTTATGGGGTCCTTGCTTACACCCCAGTGAATGCTCATATATCTGGGCTCAGAGGCTACCTCTTGGGTCATTGGGTGCAACCTCCAGGAAATAGCATTTGTACTGGCTGTACAGAAGTCTATGCTTTAATGTGTAATTAATGCTTTCTGCCGTAAATCGAAACTTTGGTCTTTTGTGGCAATTAAAAATTTGGTTGTAGCTCAAGGTTGGCGTATCTGCAGGGTCCACTGTATGCCGATATAAAAACAAACAATGTCTGAAGCTGTGGCCTATGATTATATATATATAAGATAAGTTGTGGTGTCTTCATTTATTACACTTAAGCATGGTGGGGTAACTTTGGTATTCCTATCATCACTCAGCCCAAGCCAAATCATGTGTAGGTCCACTGGAGGCTGTCAGATGCATTTTTTCCATGGGTAAACCACAGCTCCATATAGATTAGATAGATGAGCATATGACTGCTTTATACTTCCCTATTGTCTTTGAGTGAGAGAAGCTAAAGCGACAGAGCAGCCGCTAATGTTTTTTAAAGAAAGGTGTGATTATCTCATTACTGGTAAGGATATTTTTTTTATTTATATTCTCAGCCCAGAAAAGCGACTGTAAATTTTGTCTTAGGCAACTGCTTAACATTGTTTTATAAACATTTAAAAAAATAAGAGAAATATAAAAAGGCCTGTTAAATAACATCACATACTGTATTTTTCAGACTATAAGACACACCTGGCCATAAGGTGCACCCAGTTTTTAGAGCAGGAAATCAGAAAAAACATATTTCATGTGTTTAAATGAATTAGGGAAAAAATCCCATGCAGTACCCAATTTCAGCCACAAAAATTGTGTCACTAGAGAGTGCACTTCGGCATCTCCTCTTCCTCATACACGGGGAAGGGAGGGGGCTGGTGGGGGAATCTGCAATCTTGTCTCCTCTCTATGCTGTGTGTAAGGAAACTGCCAGCGAATAAAGCTTTCCCCACACACTCTCTGCATTGGCTATATCTACGGGGCTTTGCAAATATAGCCAATACAGTTCAGATGGGAGATGTGTGCAGGTCTCCCATGTTCCGGGAGAGCTGGCGGGGAGACAAGTTACAATACCCCGCAGCCATTTTGGACCAAAAGATGCATGGCACTTTTCCCCACAATTTTGGGAGTGAAAAACTGAGTCTTATAGTCCGAAAAATAAGGTAATTGTAAAAAAGTTATCTGTAAGTACCCAATCTCATATACATTTAATGCATGCAGCATTAGATCTGTCAGATATCCTTTAGATCTATCAACAACTATGTAGTATAGGGTCCTCTGCGATTAAACACAGGTAGACTTGATGGTTTAGAAAGTCCCTTACATTACATGGTTTTGGTAAAACAAAAGGAGATCTAAAGGAAATCTGACAGAGAACTCTAAAGGTGAATGGGGGCCCAAAGAGCTCACAATGTACACGAGGGCTGGTTCTCACAGCTGTGGAATCATTTACAATAATTGCTAGGTGTGATTTTGATGGCTTGTCAATTTGGTTGTTAACCATATCCCGTTTATCCCCCCTGAGAAAAATTACAAGGAACCTGGCACCCTGAACAGAACAATAAAAGGTCAGACTAGATTAGTCACTGTTGTTAAACAGATACAGGAAGGATTTCTGCAATTACAATGTCATTTCTCCATTCCAGAACAAGTTACCTTCAACAGGAAATACCACTTATGGAAAAAAAAAAAAATATATGCTGGGCTCTTCCTCGATAAAATGAAAGTTATTTTACAAGTTCAAAGGCAAGTTTTGTGTGATACTTGGCACTTGTAAAAGCCCTTGTACACAGGGGTGGCTCCAGCCATTTTTTTTGAAGGTGCTACCTGGGTGCTAGGAGAGCTTGCCCTCCCAAAAAATTTGATTTCCATGTACAACATGGGTGCTGGACGAGGATTTTGGGGGTGCTAAGCACACCCAAGCACCCCTCTGGCGCCGCCACTGCTTGTACACACTGAAGACTTATGAGTAGTACATCGGGATCAGTGGAAGCCTACTTGTAACTAGATGAGCACTGCTTGTACCATTGGTCAAACACGGGAACTCACAAGGGTTAATAAAATCAATTAAGTTGGATGGGTGATTACATTTTTGATTTTGAGTTGACAAGCTAGACAATATTGTATAGTAAAATTACAGGCGTTTCTGTTCTTTGTAGAAAAGGACAGGAAAGTTCTACAAAGCATGTGCTGCTTTTCATAGCTGCTTATCAGTCAAGATAGTAAGGTGAAAATGCTGGTGATACAGGAACCAGAAAACCTCCTGTGTCACTAGATAAGGATATCTATTCATCTATGGCCAGTCTCAAGATAACGACAGCCTACAGCCAGCCAGATCAGACCATCCGGAGGACAAAATCAGGCACATTTAACCTGTAACCTTGGAACAGCACAGGAAACAAGTGTAAAGGGTGCCCATGCACGGAGTGCACCCTTTACACTTGTTTCCTGTGCTGTTCCAAGGTTACAGGTTACCTGTTCGAGCGAAGTGTGGTGACGTCTCGTCGATTGGCCCCATTAGATGGGAGCTAGATAGATTGTCGTGAATGCGCAGGGCGCTCGAAGAGGGCATCGATCTAGAGCATATTCATGCGTGTATGGGGACCTTAAAGGCAGCCATACAAGGGTTGATTTTTTCATTTGAATGATTAAGTTCATTGTTTGCAAATTGATCCCTTAAAAGGGTCAAAACCGAACATAAAAGCGATCAAGCATTGATCAGACATGTTGGCAAATTTCAGTCGATCATTCAAGTATCTGACGGGTTTTCTAGGCAGTTAGATCGATTTTGTATCTGATACTATGGAGCATGTGCATAGGACTTTGGAAACGACTCAATTGGTTCTGAATGGATCACACTGTGTGCTAGCATGATTAATCATGATCAGTTATTTCAACTGTTTGAAATTATTTTCTTCTCAATGCGATCAACGAAAAGTGAGGGAAATTGATCATTACATGTAAAGAACAGTGATCGGCAAGGTTGAAAAATTTGTAGTATCTGACAAATTGAAAATGGATTGTGCAAAAGTGCGTATGGCTAGCTTTAGGGGTCTGCGTTTCAGCTTTGTATATAAATGTTTTCCTGGAGACACAGTAAAGGCTGCCATACACAAGTCGATTTCTGTGAGATGGATCAGCCTTTGAACTTGTTGAATTCATCGAGCTGAGCCCAATTTCGAAGGTGCTCGGGGCAAAGCACTGCTGCGTCATCGAGCTCAGCTAGAATTGAGGAGGGTGACACTTGACTCCCCTGAAACATTGGCAATGTACATAGATTGCACACGTTGTGTCTGGGGTTGAAGACTGGGACATTAACGGAACAGTCGACTCGTCTATGTCAGAGACGCACGTCAGCAGACCCCAAGACGGGTTGAGAAGTGTAGGGCTATGTGCGTGCCGAGCAGGGTGTATGCAGTCTCTTCCTCTGATTGGCAATATTGCCAGACGGAATGAGGGAAGGCAAAAAATATTATCAATACTATAATTTTTCGCCTCTCTTTCTTACCCAGCCAACCCTTTTGACTTTGGCGACAGATGGCTCAGACAAAATCTTAAGTCATTAATGCTTACTGACAACAATGTTATACACACTATAAGACTACACAGGGAATGAATCCAGTGGAAGGTTCCTGAACCATCGGAACAACATCTTAGAACACATAGAAACAGATTATGATGAATATTCTATCCCCCAATAGAGACCACAGCGATAGCACTGTACTGCATAGAAAACTGAAAACCAAGCAATTGCTCACAGTCACCCTTCTAAAAAATGCAGAAACATTCACATAAGCCAGTGGCTACCATCAAGCCCCCCCCCCCCCCCCCCCCCCCCCCCCCATTAAAATACAGGTTTAGAATGAGAGCCAGTGCCTCCCTGGAATATCTTTGTTCCCCCCAGTTTGGAAACCACTTCCATAAGCAATAGGACATTTCTGACCAAACTAATTATCAGTTTAGATTTCGAGTTATAGAAATGTCTAATTTATTAAAACTGGCAACTAGTATATGACCAGTGATACAACACTATTTACCATGTACATGTGCTGCTTTTATGTGAATGAGCTGCCTAGTGCAAAAAGCTCCCACATGTTGTCATTTTATGCGAGTTACCGCACATGATATTCTAGATTATGCGATATCTGAAGCAGGCAGCATGTGTTTTTATCAGATGGCAGTTACAAGGAGCAGAAGGCGCCTATCTCTGGAATCCATGCACGAGCCCTCACCCTTTCCTCGAGACACACAACAATAGAATGTAACAAAAGATGTAAATGTGCAAACTTGCAAGCTGCAGAATTCCACAACAGACCCTCATCTAGCTCAATGTTAGGTCTAAACAGGATACCAGATACACTCCTATGTATGGCACTATACGCAGCCTCCAAGCACCAACCTGTCACCATGATGAACTATCACTACAGACAATCATGTAGATCTACTCTGAGGGATGAACCACTCATGTATGGATCAGCAATTGATTTCTGCTTGGACACTGGATGGACTGGAATTCAAATCGGCTTAGAACTTTCAAACTTAAAGTGGTTTTAAACTTAGAATAAAAAAAGACACATACATTAAACAGACACAATACTTACCGGTCAGCAGTTCAGATGTTGGGAAATTGTTACACAAAAAAAAAACCTCACACTATACTCACTTCACTTGCTTGCAGTTCTCATGCCGGCATCTTGGCTCCTGGAGATCTGCAGAATTCCGCCCACATTGACCCCCCCCTCTCCTCCCCCCTTCCACTCCACCTCCTCCTTCTGTCTCTTTTCTATCGGAGCTGCAGAGACTCGTAGGGAGGGGGGGTGTGACGAGGGGGATCAGCTGCTGATGATTTCCTGCCCGGGAGAGATATCCCAGACACCATTTCGGCTGCCTAGGCGCGACGTAATGCAGTGGAAGGGGAGCACTCGTAACAAGCTCCTCTCCAGCTGTCTGAAGAAGATTTGAGCTGCAGCCGATAATGCTGAGTGACCTCCCAGTTGGTAGGTCCGCTTTAAGACTTTTTCATTTTACACAGTTCATGAAAAAATAGTTGTTTCCATGATCAAGTCAATTGTTTGAGGGCCCTTTCACATCAGCTGCAATTGTTTAACCTCCCTAGCGATCTGCTGAGGTCAAGATTTCTGTACCAAAAGCGCACCATAGACTGTAATGCAATACACCTTTAGATCGCTCCTCACAATTTCCATTAAATCTACCAACAACTATGTAGTATAGTGGCCTCCCTGCTAGAATACATAGTGATTGGAAGGTTTATTACATGGTTTTGGTAAAAGAAAAGTTGATTGTACAGAAATTGTATGGTAAGATGCATTGGGGCCTTTACAAAAGAGTCCAGAATTGTATTGGATACAGAATTGGATTGGATATGCTAGCCATACACATGACGATAAGCGGCCGATTTTTAATCTGACCGACGGGCGTGCGCACTCGCACCGTCGGTCAGGTTAAAAATCGGCCGCTAATCAGCATGTTCCCACGACAGGGATCTGTCGCCCCACTGCTCGGCCGGCCAGAGAACGGACATGTCCGATAATCTCTGGCCGGTGCGAGCCGATGAAAGCCGATGCCATAAGCTTCAATGAAGACGGCGTCTTCATTGCAGCTTATGGCCGGCACACAAAGGGTGCCGCCGACTGAAGGGGCCCCATAATGCACCGGGGTGCAAACGTGATGACGTCATCACGTTTGAATCTCGGTGCACATCGGGACTAGTCTGCCTGCACACCATCAGGGTATGTATGGCTAGCATAGTGCGTGATTTACTTTTAAATCTCTTGCTGCCGGCCCATTGTGACGTCATCACGTCACTCCGGGGGGGGGGAGAGGGATCCGCTCTCCAGCAGCCTCCTTAGCAGATTGGAGCCACCAGAGCCGCACAGTGTGAACGATGCAACAGATTTTCTGTTAAATTGATCACCCAAAGAATGGACATGTCCGTAACGTTTTAGCCGAGCTTCCCCAAAGTAAATGCCAGCACACAAAGGGTGCGTGGCCGATTCTCGATATGACCGGCCATGTGTGACGTAATCATGTGCTGTCGATGTGCTAAGAAATCGGCCGAAAAATTAAATGTCTATACCCAGCTTAAGGCAAGCCATGATTTGTTGTGGTACTACCATACAAACATTGCTAATTGCATTGTGTGAATTAGCCCTAAGAAATGGATTTCGTTTTGACTTGATTGACTTACCAAAATTAAATGAGACGTGAGCGGTCAGGTTGTAAATTCTCAATGAATAGTGTAACTATCTGATGTTTTTAGGGGTTTTGATCAATTTTGGAGCATCAGTTATGCAATGATTACACTGTGGTAGTCTCATTAATCAATACAAAACAGACAGAATAGTTAAAGCAAATGTTCGTGCAAAAGTTTGTGCATGTATCGCTAGCTTTAATTAAGCAAGCTATGAACCTCAACTGTCAATCTAAATTAAAGTTAGCCTGACTTCTGAAATTGAAATATTGACTGTGCATCGAAAATAAATCAACTATTCTACCAATCCCTGTAATTGATGCATGGGTCAAAACTGCACTCCTTTTGCAAAAAAAGATTTTATTTTTTCCCATTTGCTATAGAAATAGATTTTTTGTGCACATGCTCCAGCTCTATTTGATTGAAACATATTGAATAATAAAATTATCTTGTAGAATCGTCTACCTGACCGTGCCTCTTTTGATTCTACACCCAATTTCAGAAAAAGGATCCAATTTATAAAAGAATCCAATTAAACAATTCTTTTTACTACTCATACAGAAAAATGGACTGGTGTATTTCTTGGTTTGAGCTCAGGTATTGATCTATTCACAACCTGTTTTATTTACAGACTCCGAAGCTTTAGCTGGCATGGACACAAAGAAATGCAATGAATCATCAAGTCATCAGCAGAACCTGCAGTAAAAAGAACATAAAAAATGACCCAACCACTTTAATGTCTCCTTATGTGACCTTTCATAAGTGCAATCATTCTGTTTTACAACATGATTAAAATAAACCAAATGTCAAGTTTTATAAAATGATTGTTAATTCTTTTTTCATCATTTATTTCAGTTACTCCATTGACTTCTGTATTAAAGTATAGAGCGATTATGGAGATTATGAAACCAACTCACAGATACTTTGGCAGGATCTAGAGGACACTCCTTTGGCTACCTTAACTTATTCTGCCACGTTTCTTAAGGTGACCGACCATACCAGTTTGTTTTTTCCCCACTTATACGACAGTGGATCGGTTAAAAGTAGATTCCTTTTTATTTGAATTGACCAAAGGTGATAGAAATTGAACATAAAATAGATTGAGAAGTCATTGGATGGTTGGAAAGTAACGGATGGGTTTTCTAAGTATTTTGATGGATTTGTATCCAATGGTACTATGGAGCACGTGCACAGGGCTAAGTGGATGGATACATCTTAGGAGATAACTCAAGATTTATAGAAACATAGGTAGTCACCTCACTTTGACCTTAATTGATTTACCAACATTAAATGAGACGTGGATCGGATAAAAGTGGATTTCTTTTAATTTGAATTGAAGTATCTGATGGGGTTTCTAAGTATTTTGATGAATGTGTATCCATTCGTACTATGGAGCATGTGCACAGGGTTAAGGAAAGCACTTGATCAGTTTTGAATCAAATGTGTTAGATTGACCGTTAATATTTGAATTGCACAAGCTGATCAAATCTAAGATTGATCGACCAAAAGTTGATGTATGTATGGTCTCCTTTACTTCTCAAGAGTGTTAAGCTAGCCATACACTTATGGATTCCTGTGCCTTCTGCCAGCAAGCGATCACAGAGCAATGATGTCACCATGCTGCTTTTTGGTCATCCACCGAACGTACGGAAAATGCGATGTGTGCCACTCACACATCGTTTCACGTAAGATACTTTGGATGGGAACCCTGGTACCCGCCAAAAGTATAGCGATCGACCAGAAAGAATCACCAAGGTGCTCCAAGTGGGCGATTGCCCACAAAATTGCTCATATATGGATATGTGTATGGGAGGCCTTAGGAGATAACTCAAGATTTAGAGAAACATAGGTAGTCACCTCACTTTGACCACCATTGTATATGTAAAGGTCCCCATACACCTTACAATCTTTCCATACTATTTGGTAGAACTATTGTTCTACCAAAACCATGTAATATGAGGACCTTTCTAAACCTTCCAATCACTATGTATTCTATCAGGGAGGATCTGGCACTACATAGTTGTTGGTAGATCTAAAGAAAACTGCATGGAGTGATCTAAAGGTGTATGGGGGGCTTTAGGCAGATGGTATTTGGAATTTTTTTGTAAAGCCACCCTGTTCTATCATATGATTCTATGATCTATTTGACATCAGCAAACTATAAAAAGCACCAATGCTGGGCCACAGGAGCTCCTTTCCGTCCCACCATAAGAAAGGAACATATCACTGCCAGCAAAAAATAATCTGTACTGAGTTATTCAATTTATATTTGGGTAAAGTCCACTAAAATTTGGGTGGACATCTTTGTGTTAATAGTAACAACATGGCTATTCTGAACATCTTCCAAGATGCTGTGATTTTTTTTTCCGGCAAATGGTTTAAGTACAAAAGAGAGAATTCCACAAAGGGATCATTATATGTTTCAGCAACATACATCACTAGAGTACAGTAATTATGAGTAAACATATTATTCATGATAAACCACAGGTTGGGAAAGCAATTTGCTGACATATTGTAGGCCTCGGTGGAGAAAGTAGAAGACCGTATGAAGTAAGACACGCCAGTAAATCATGGGTCACAAGACAAGGGAGAGAATAGAGCTCAAGCAGAGTTCACAAGGAGTTGGAAGAATCAGGGCATTCTACTCTGGGAATCAATGAAGACTGAAGATAATTCCTTAGAATGTTCCAGAAAAAGGTCACGGTGGAAGGTAAATCTGTGCTACAACATACTGATCTATCTTGGCAGCGCGTTCTTCACATACCATTAAATAAATCTTAATGCTGAATGCTGTATACACGGTTATACATAACTATGCAGCATGCTTCCAATTCTTCATACATATAATGTATTATAGAACAGGTCACGGATTGGAAAATAAGCTTTCTGGTCAGAAACACAAGTTCAAAAACAGTGGAAAGGTTTAGAAGTGTTAAGAATGTGAGGACTGGATCAGCCATAATGGTTCTCCGTTTTGCATGTTCACTAGAGATAGTCACACAATTTTTACCCACAGACTTTGGAGAGAACATGTTCAGGGGTTTTGCAAAAATTTTTTAATGTAAGGTAAGGTTGTGGTAACATTCAAAAACTATTGCTAGCACATATAATATTTTTTTTAAGCTAAGGTCAAAGTCAAGTCGAGTTTAAACTTACCATTTTTGTTCGGTCAATATGATGCACTCTCCCCCCAGGGGTGCTGCACCTTATATTCTGAAGGCGTGACTTTGGTTCCCTGTCAGCGCCCCGGCAAGAAGGTTAGCCAGGGAGGCAGAGGAGCTGTCAGATGGGAAATCTACCCATGTTTATAAACAATGAAGAGCAGAGCTGGATGAAAGAGTTGCCAGCCAGCAGCTCTGCCATCCAGCTTTGCCTGTGTATCAGAGCTGGACACCACTGCAGCTTTAACACACAGGGAGCACTGAGTAGTCAGCCAGTCCGGCTGATGACACACTGCTCAGGAGAGATCTGCCTGTGGGTTGATCTTTCTTCCAGCTCTGTTAACTGTGTGTGAGCTGGGCACATCTCACACATAGTGCAGATGGGAGAGCGGGACCAAAGGTAGCTTCTCCACCTCCTTAAACCCTGCTCTGCCGGTGCTCCAGCCAGCATAGTAGGAGAAAGCCAAAATATTTTTCGGCCATTGGAAGCTTTGAAGTATAGGGTGCATCCTAAAGATCGGAGAGTCTTATAGGCCAAAAAATACATCAATTTACTCAAAACTTCATGTGCTGAAGCAATACTTTTGTTTCCTTATGTTCCCACAACCCTTCCCTACATCTTATTTTCCAGGGCTTTGCAATTAACTCCCAGTGGCTCATTGTGTGGCTAATGGTACTTTTTCCTCTATTCATATCCCAAATAAACATCCTGTTCCAGGTCATATGAATATATTTCCTAAACAAAGTATTTTTCTGGAAATTATAATTGACTGCTATTGTTAACATCCATCATCTATAAAGAGAACCTAAGCCCTAATGTTCTATGCCTTTGCCAGGGGAGGGCTGGAAAGGGGGGCATTAAAACACGCCTTAAAACAGCGCTGGACAAGCAGTGGTTACCCGCACTGGCTGTTGGCGCGGCTCAGATCCCTCCACGCAGGCCCGCCGCAATTGTCATCCATCACCACCGCACCCCGGCCCCACAGAGCTTCCTCAAGTCAGGAAGTGGAAACAGAAGGAGGGAGGGACTTACTGTACACGCCCCTCTTTGTCCCACTCCTAGCGCCAGCTTCTGTTCATCTTCACCATACGTATGAGATGAGAATGAATGACTAAACCCCCCCCATACACCTTAAGATCGATCCATACAATCTCCATTAGATCTACAACAACTGTGTAGTATAGGGGCCTCCCTGATAGAATACATAGTGATTAGAAAGGTCCTCATATTATATGGTTTTGGTAAAACAAAATTTGATTGTACAGAAATTGTATGGAAAGATTGTAAGGTGTATGGGGGCCTTTAGAGGCTGGGGGCTGCTAAGGGGTGAGAGAGAGAGGCTGAGGCTGCTGGGGGCAGATTGTATCATAGTTGTATTACTTCATAACATCAATATCCATTATAAAACAAGAAAAAGGTGGGCGTAGATGGTGAGCTGATTCGGTGGTGCAATGGGCCACTTGACTGGATTTGCCCCCAAGGACTAAGGGTGCCAGCCCTCCTCCTGGTCTTTTCCTACATCAAGGGTCTTCAACAAGGGTCATTGAACACCAAGCTTGTGTTGGGAGACAGCTTAGAACTTGGGCAACCATCCTGATTAATTGTCTATTCAGGTGAAAGAAGTCCCAACCTGCAACCATAAGCTGCGTAAGCCTGACCCTCCGAGGAAGCTGTATGGTAAACAGCACCTTCTGGCTTGTAATATTCCTGTAATACCCCAACAGAACAGTTTCACTTTCAGTAGAACTAAAGGAAAGCATAAACAATATGGGGTTCTAATGGGTGCCAACCTCTGTATTCTGCAATCTTCTTCCCTTGCCCACCACATTTTCTCAACTACCACTAAAGGTCCCCACACACGTATCGAGTGGGGACCGACAGACGAGCTGTGGAGAGCAGCTTGATATCATACATTTACAAAGCACTGGCCTAGATGGATCACAAGTAAAGTAAAACGCAGCCAGCCCTGTCATCCCTGAAAACAGGGTTATTTGACATGACCACAAATCATAGTTGATGTCCATTGCTTTGGATCCATCTAACGTACTACCACACAGTGTGTGGTATCAAAACATGTTGACTCCTATCCTTAGCCCTGTGTGCATGCTCCATAGTACCATCCAATCAAGCAAAATACATCAACGAAAAGCGATCAACTGGAATTTACCAAAATGTCTGATAAAGGCTTGATCGATTTTTGGTTCCATTTCATCACTTTTAGTTGAACGACCTTAAAACTATTTTGGAAGTCAAACACACAAAAAAATAAATAATATATTACTGATCTATGAGAAACCAATGCAAAGCATTTGTGCCAGTTACAATGTAGACAAATATCTACATCAGTTTTCAAGCAGCCGTTATATAGTGATCTCGGAATATCACTGCAACCCTAAATGAAGGTTACCTGTCTTTCATCTACTGCTGGTGGCACAACGGACGGGGTTGGGAAAACACTTCAATGAAGAATGTATCTACTATGCTTCCCAGAGACAGACATACTTCCCATAGCAATAAACAGGATGTTCCCTGCTCATACACAGAAGCAGCTAGGAACTGGCTACAATACTTTCCAGCTGCAGCGGGGTGGATCCTCATGGACAGGTGAGGAATACATTTTATGATGATTGATTTCATCGCAAGTTAATTTACTGGTTTATTCAAAGATCTGAACGTAAACTGGTACAAAGTCTTGTTAAAGAAGTTTGGAATAGTGTATAATATAGTCAGAGAACAGTACTGTTGTTTACATATTCCTTATCTGTAATCCACCTATTTAGTCTACTAATTATAGGCGATTCATTATGTCTGGATCAGTCAGTGGGAGCTCCTGACCTCAATGCACTATTCTCAGTGATCTTGCTGCTGAAAGAGCATCATATCTGAGGACTTCTTATATTCATTTCACCTTTTATAGGGTGGATCTGTTGAGTTGTAGGAGGCACTTATGCCCAAAGCCAGCCATACATGCAGCAATTCCTGATCGATCCTCAAATGGCTGATTGTTTCCGGGCGTTTAAAGAATCAGAGCGCACCCTTTGTGTTCTGGCCGATTCTTTAGATGGTCTATGTTTGTATGGCTGGCTTAACCAATACCTAGAAAACTTTTTGTCTTGAATTCCACTTTAGAAATACCAGAGTACTACTTGGTACATCGAGGTACCTAGGAGCTAATAGAGTCTTTGCGATATACATTCACAGTTTATCCTCCCAAACGGTTGCTCCAAGTTAGTTTGGGATGAGTTTGTTTACAAATATAGTTCATTTAGAACATTCGGACATTTTAGATGTCCGTCAGGAGCATGCAGCGTATCTGCAAATGGGCGCCCCTGCCAATCCTTCCGGATTCCAGCTCTTTGGTGTCATCGATGACGCAGAGGATGCAGGTAGGGGACCCAACAACCGGCATGTTAATGTAGGCAATGTTGGTCTTTGCCCTGACATCCCCGCCATCATCAATAGCGCTGGGGATGTTAAGGGGGGTGGAGGGAGGGTTGTTATAGTAGTAGTAGATTACACTGTAATGTTTCGATTACTCATACCACCCTTTTTAAGAGTGTGGTAAATGGGCTTAATGCCCAGAGTGTTAAGGCAAATGCTGACTCTGCGAATCACAGATTTGGTCATGTCACAACTATGCTACTCATTATTGTCTTTACCAAAGGCTTTGACATTTTACCAATATGGCTGCCTCCACAAAGACATATTTCACATAACAGATCATGGTCATACAGTAATGGCAAAATATTGAATACTATTGACAGCCTTCTTATATCATTCTATCATGCCAACATAGTCCCAACAAGGCCGGGTAGCAATAACCAACACATCAATGGCCAATGTAGGTTTAAGTTATTCTAAATGCCAATAAAAAAATGGGGCAACATTTTCAATGTCTTAATAAGTAATTACTGCGAACTATTGTATACTTTTATACTACTGTATGTTTGTACAGATATCCAATTGAAAACTTTAAACAAAATATAAAACAACTTGTGCAAAGAATGCTAGTTAAGATTAAAAATATATGGAAAGACTAAATTCCTACCATTTAAAATTTTTGGGGTTATTTGATAATTAAAATCTAGATAAATCTTAAGATGGGTATACACGGCTCGATACTGAAGCTGTTCAAGGAAGCTCCAGCCCAGCCGCGGTCCCCGTTTGAAGGAAAGCATTCACAGGTAGATTTCTTAATAGATTAGAGCACAATCATCTCCGAAAGCACGCACAGGGCTCGATTGTACTCAAATCTATTTAGAAATCTACCCGTGTATGCCCAGCTTTAGTGATATGACTATGGTGGGGACATTAGATTGTCAGCTCCATTAAGGACAGTTAATGATATGACTGTGTTCAGTGTCTGCTCTTCTGCAATTCTGGCAATCGTTCATCTATTAAGGTAAAAGTAAGTAATCCCATATGTACTATCTACATTTTTCAACAGATACTAGATACTTTGCCTCTCCTCTTCCAACAACCGCATACTCTGCATTTCTTGCCAGTCCCGGCCACACCCAATCATCAGCCTGACTCAGATTCATATTAAAGCAAACCATTCACAATTCATATTGGGAACACATCTGTGAACAGGAATTAAACGAACAATATTCGTATCCTGACACACATTTAACAACACTAGACTAACTTTTTCATTTGGAATGTCATTCTATATGAGGTCCTGCTGCCAGATAATAATTATTACAATTAACTCCCCAAAATGATACCCATATTAAATATTTCTTAGGATTGCTTTGTACAAGTTAATCAGAGTACAGACGTGAAGATATGGGTCAAATCGATGGCCGTTTCGAGCGCTGTGCGCGCTCACGGCCATCTATCTGACCCATATAATCTGCCCCCAAGGCTGTTTTCGAGCGGGACAAATCAATCCCATGCGAAAACATCGGACATGACCGTTAATACGGCGATGTCCGATGCTTTGCCTGGCTCTCCAGGCAAAGCTCGGCTGAGGAGGAGGAGCTGGGGAGAGGCACTTCATGCTCTCCCCGGCTCTCCGATATCTGACAGCAGCGTGATGACATCATCACGCTGCTGCAGGGTAAATCGGACAGCTCCAATATCCGTACCCTGCTTTAAAGTCTTCCTATCTCCAGTTTGGCCACTGAACCAGGGGGTCTAACACACGTTTTTTTCTTTGTTTCATTTTCCATTTTTATAAAAGCAATGTTAATGTGATAGAAAAAATATCATACAGTCCTATGGCAAAAAAAGCTCCAAAAACGCGATGGATGCATTTCTGAAAACTATTTCGACTTTGAACCTTGAAGGACAAGGGGCCATTGTGATAACAACAAAATCACAGATATAACATTACATTGGAGGAAATCCTCACAACTACCCTGTTTCCCCCATGATAAGCCATCCCCATTAAATAAGCAAATAAGACACCCACCGATACCTGTCCCTGCCCGAATCTCCCATTCGGGTGGTACAATGGGTAACTGTGTGCCTCTGTGTGACTCCGTCAGGGCTGGCTGCAGTGCAGAGCAAAGCAGTAAGTGACTAAAAAGGCCCGCGCGTGCCCACGCCAGGAAGGGCAAACAATCTGCTTATCCCTGCCGTAAAGGAATCTGTTACCCGACCGTACCGGTAGAACCCAAAAAAGTCAGTGAAGGGGACAATGATTGGCACAGAGTGATCAAAGGGGACAATGTATGGCACAGAGTGATCAAAGGGGACAATGTATGGCACAGAGTGATCAAAGGGGACAATGCATGGCACAGAGTGATCAAAGGGAACAATGTATGGCACAGAGTGATCAAAGGGGACAATGTATGGCACAGAGTGATCAAAGGGGACAATGTATGGCACAGAGGGATCAAAGGGGACAATGATTGGCACTATCATTACCGTATTATTGTACCATATACAGGTAATACATTATCTTTTTTTCCCCCCAGCAAGAAATGTGTACTGTAGTCTTCTTCATGGAAAAATAAGACCTATGGCATATTTTGGTGTTTCACAAAATATAAGACAGTGCCTTATCATCGGGGAAACAGGGTACCTACATGAGATAACCAAGACCAGCCTGTTTTTTTCTGTAACTTTCCAAAATACCACTGAGCTCAATACATTGATCTTCTGCTGGGACAATGCCCCAGCTAATCAATGTCTTTGAAATTCAATATACAGGATATATTAACAAGCTGCACAGAGAAAGCTTCCTCACAAGCAGGAAACCCATATGACTTGAAAGTGGTCATTACTGACCGTTTAAATCTTAACATCAATCAATAAACCCAAATATACTACTTATACTACTGTTTTATATAGTCCCTTAGAGATTCTGCTTATGATATCGTCTGGGCGCTCAGGTCCATGCGTCAGCTTTTGCACAAATTAAACCAGCCACACGGCCTCAGTTGAACTTTAAATAATTTTATCTAGAAATGTATTCCGGGAGAACCGTGATCCCTGTCAATGGTGGGCATTCTTGAACACCAAAACCTTCCAGATACATAAAAACCAGCGTGTCTTAATGTACCCACACCCGGGTCGGTTTACCGTTCAATTCTCGACGATCAACCATTCGGGAATCGAACGTGGCCACCCTTTGTTCAAGCGGGATTGATCTTGCTTAGAGGAAAGCTCGTTTGAACAGGGAACCAACATGTTGGTAAACTCTGTTCGATAGGAAAAGAACGAAAAATGTACTTGTGTATGGGGACCATTACACTATGAATGAAAGAGCGGGACATGGTGACGTCTTCTGGGAGCATTAGTCGAATAGACGCGCACCACTTTGCACAAACGATCCCCAGGGACTTAACAACATTTTGGTTCCCTTTTCGATCACCCTTTCTCAAATGTGATTGATCAATCCAGCTTGAAGAAAGGGTGCCCACAAGGTGGTCAATTGCTCAGGAATCAAACAAAAAGTCGACCCGTGTGTGGGTACATTTTGTGTACAATGTTACACCACTTCGGGGTGGATTGTCTTTAAAAATGGCCGTACCAAAAAAAAAAAAAAATGTCCATACTGAGCAGTTTCTTGAACTAGTGTAAAGTAGTAGTAGAAAGTAGTAGTGTAGTGTAGTGTAAAGAACATTGTATGAAAAGAAAACTGAATATTGGACAGCTTTGCAAAGTTCCGGTCTGTTGGAACATGTTGGGGGTTCGGCACCAACTTTGACTTTAGAGCCTCCATGAATAGAACACACATGTAAATAATCTATGGAAACAAGAAGGTTCCCTCAGTCCAGCCGAGCACAATCAGATCCGAGTACTATATCCTCAGGCTGGAAGTGAGACATAAGAGGGATCTGACACATACAGAAAGGAATCAATAGTGCAGAGCGAGGTCACCGTGGCTGCTCTCACAATGAACACTTTAACATCTGGGTCCTTTTCCTCCTTTACTTCCTGTAATAACAATGAGCCGGGCAGAGAGCAACATCCAGCACATTCTCCCATGTCGAAGGGCAATAGGACCAGTCACACAGGCATTCCTTGCTTCATGTTTAACCATTTCAAATCATTCTCCTAATAGATGACAAGAATCGAATACCTTACCATACTTTCAGATGATCTCTATGGCTCAATAACTCACATGAAAAAAACAGGGGTTAAGTATTCCCAAACCCACCTATCTATTACAATGAAGTGACATATTACCCTTTACCTACATAGAAGTACCTTGTACTGTATGCAGTGTATGCATACACCCCCACATAAAATAAGACATAGCTAACACCACACAATGACTGGAATAGGTTATAGTTTGGAAGCAGCACCAAATGATTGACAAGGCCCCGTCTCCCCATCTAGAGGTAACTCTGTACCAATATTCTGTTGTATATAACGTTAAGGTGATCACACACTGTTCAATATTTTTAACAATTTCGAACATCGATCGAACAAAAAACGAGAACCGAACAACTTTTTAATTTGATTTAAAGTTAACGATATATATATATATATATAAAAAATTGATCATAAGGTGATCAAATATGTTAGTATATTTTAATTAATCTGTTAAAAAATGAACATATATCGAAGGTATCATAATGTCATTCGATCGTCTTTTGTTCAATCTAAAAATTAGTATTGAGCTCATGGAAATGGAACACACATTTGTTCATATTATGTACATTCGTGCTATGTGCGCTCGTATTCTGCCGTACACCTTCAGATTTTTCGTACGATTTTTGCCCGACCAACCAGCGTGGTCGGTCGGGTTGACCAATCAGGAGAATAATCGGATGCGGAATTATGTACCCATACATTTACGGAATTATGTCCGTAAATTTTGGTCGATCTTATGTTAATAAAATTGTATCGGGTCGATCGATCGGTGATAATTCGAATTATAACATTTTAAGTGAAAATCAGGTGAGACGATCGGACGAAAAATCGTAACAAAAATTCGGAATGTATTATGGGGGGCTTTAGATCGAGTTTTCATTCAACATTGTGTGTGGTCGAACGAAAATCGAGTGTACACATTCGATATAGTGACAATTGATATTCGATCGTGCAAAAATCTATACGTGTATGGCTAGCTTTAGGTTACCATGACAGTAATACATATTATATTTGAATGTATGAAAACCAAATACAATTTAGGAGTTTAATGAATGGCTGATGCAGCTTTAGGGGTCTTGCTTTGTAATCCACGCTTGCCCAATTCATACACAACTTGTCACACTTGTTTTAATAGAGGAGCAGCCTAAACGTAATGAATGTTGGTAGCCTAGAGGTATGCCGGAATCATATCTTACACATTTGAGTCTATCACATGACAATACCCTCAGGATTCTAGATTTTTTATGGTGAAGTTTTAGATGAAAGAGGCCAGTTCAGAGGAGCCTTTGTCCTGCGGAGCTCCAGCAGATTTGCCTATTAGTAATCTATCCTCATGTACACACTTTATCTATACAGTGTTCATATTTAAGTGGTAAAATGATACCCTTCAAAATTGAAGTGCCTCTGCACTTACCCTTTTTCCCTTCACAAATATAGACACTGAGCCAACTAGTGTGTTTCAGCTAACTGAACTTTCTGAGGCAACAATGCTGCACTGCTAGAAATACAGAGCATAGCTGCCATACTATTGTATGCTGTGCACTGCAGTTATAATGCAACAAACTCCACAGAACAATCAATCTGCATCTGCCTGTAGTTTGTCAATCAGTACCTGGCTTCTGCTAATCCAACACGCTGTGTTCTGAATGGACATCAATGGCTCTACAGCCTAAATCTTCCCATTATACGTTGCAGCTTCTAGGAAGAGAAGCATCAGACACACAGATGTCTTACAATTTTCAGTTACTCAATGGTAAAAAAAAAGTTCTGTTTTTTACTTTATGAGGATGGTGCACTACATAGTAACTAGGCCCAGGTGCCAAACCCGCGGCCCTTTGGGTTTTCTTCAGTGGACCCCCTCAGTCCTCCACTTGCAGCTCCTGAAACCTTTAATGCATTAGGCATAGGAGCTCACCTGTCTGCCAATCCCCCGCAATCTTCTAATACTGGGAAGAGGATGAGAGGAACAGAATAGGGGCACATAACCTTTGAATCGATACCCGTTGGATTGCAGTGTGATGATCCAGGAATCACAGAACGATCGTTCTGCAAATCGATGCGCACCACCTGGTTCACATCTAAAGTAATAGCAACCGAACAGGGACTTACCAACATTTTAGTTCCCTGTTTGAGCAAGATTGGTCATACAAGGGTTTTTGCATTGCATTCTTGAAAAAACGATTAGTGTATAGGTTCTTAACTTTAAGTGGATATCAGGATATTACAAGTATCTGTGACCTGTTGGGAAGTAAATAATATGATAAAAACCCTTCCCTAGTGTTCATGAACCACTACCACGCAACCATCCCAATGACAAAAAAGTGACTGCATGGAGCACAGCATAGGCCGGTTTAATGGGACACATTTGGCCCAGGGGTCACAGTTTGCCCCATGACTGTTCTAACCCCTGTATATGGCTCATGAAAGAAATTCAGCAGTCTTCAATTAATGGCCTCCAATCACAGTAACAAATAAGTCTCTAATCTTTCCTTGGGATGATGTGGCGTTTACTTGACAATACAAAACAATGACATGACAGCAGCTTCCTGAGAAGTGGATGCGAGGATTAGCCGTGATGCACGGCTCTGCATGTTGGTGCAGGTAAGTCTAGGAGAGCGTGGGAGCCGGAACACAGACCGGGAGATAAAAGCCAACGCACTGTACATAACCAGACAGGTCACTACCGAGACACTATATCATCCATCCATCTACCTAGAAGAATATGTCATAGGTTTATTTTTACACATTATTTTCTATGGTTTTTTTCTTTCTTTCTTTTTAAAAGAGTTTTCAAATGTAATTCTTGCTTAAAAAAGAAATGTAAGTCGATCATGTGTATCTGTTTGTGAGGATGAACAGATATGTTTAGATCACTGGGAACTTTTATAAAATTATTTTATAAAATGAAAAAACCCAAAAAGGTAATTCTTGTAACTGAATGAAATTAGTTTGCCCCATTTAAAGAGGAACTCTTACAGACCTTTTACACTTATTTCTATTAAGTTAAGTATATACTAAAGGTGGCCATACACGGTCCGATTTTTATGTTCGATTGACTTAAAACCAGGGCTGTGGAGTCGGTCGATAAATTCCCCGACTCCGACTCCTCAGTTTATGATTCTTCCGACTCCTCTGTATTAAATATGCTAATGTATTTATCCATCCATTGAAGGAAAGGAAGGCAACATACACTAACCACAGAACTACTGGCTAGGAAACCAACACTGTACTGTAATGGCCAATTAAAGCAGAGAAAGGGAGTTAGGCAGAAGATGCTGCTGCTTTTTCCTTAAGCTAGGCACCATGCTGTCATTGATCGGGGATCAATTGAACGGGAATCAATGTGCACCACATCTCCCCAGACATGTCCGTAAATCTCTGGCCGATGCCATTAGTTTGAATGGGGACCGGCGTCCCTGTTTTGACAAATGGCCGGCTCATAATGGGTGCCCGCGGATACGTCATCACGCTGCACTCCGTCGCTCATCTGTCGGAGCCCACTCGCTACGTGTGGGGGTCTTTAATTTGTGAAACCTGAGAAGAATTGATACACTGGTTGAAGCTGAATGAATGTTACTCAAGTAAGCACTTCATTGGGCCGATATTTGGGGCATGGCAAGGTAAGCCCATTGTCTTCTGTTTAAATGTTTTTTATTGTCAAAGAATAGGATTTTTCCCATAGGAGTCAATGGTTGAATAAACGCAGTGCTAGAAGAACACACAAGTTAATGTGTGGAAAAAAACGTGGAAAAAATGCGCCCCTGTTTTTGGACGTGTTAACGCTGACATGTCCATAAAGCCCATTGATAGAACCTATGTATGCAGAACATTTTAAACTAATATTAAAGTATATGGACTGATCAAGTACCCATGTTGATGGTCTGGTAGAATAGCCATATTTAAATTATATCAATTTGACACCAAGTTGCCTGTACACAAATGGTCCAATATAACCATTACTCCATTGCACCATATAAGTACCGACAGTGAGGACCCCTATCCCACTACAAAACATTTTCTACTTTTTTTATCCCCCAAATTAAAGTGTCCAATAGCAGCTATGACACCTATTGGTTAAAGAAATGGTTCCCAAACTGGGGGGCGTGGAGGTATTCTGGGGGGGGGGGCACAGGTAAGATGGCACACTGAGCCATCTGTGTGAGAATTAGCAGAGAATTGCAAGAGAGGGGAGAGATCGGCAGAACTCAGCTGCCTATTGATTGCACACAGTCCACCCGTCCTCCCCTACCATTGCCAGACAATAAGAAGCTTGAGGGAGAGAGAAGCAGGAAGATGACCATGGTGGAACTAGCTGCAGACAGCAAGTAGAGTGCATCTAATGTGTGAAAGTCTATATGTGAATGGAGAATTGTTCTGCAACACAAACGTGGCTAGTGTGCAATGGAAATCTGAAACTGTAGTTTAAATGGGGGGGGGGGGGCTCGACAATGTTCCTATTTGGAAAAGGGGGGCCCTGCAGGGAAAGTTTGAGAACCACTGGGTTAAAGCCACAAAACGTTGGTAGGAACACACATAGAAAACACAGATTCAGACCACCAACCACTGTATGCTTGGACCCCGCAAGAAACTTTCCTACAATAGAATGTATGATCACATTGTCACATTCAACTGGTCAGTGACAAACTATAACTCAAAGCATTCCTGGGAAGGTGAGAGATTCTCTCCTATAGCATACGGAAATATACCAAAATATAAAAGCCTTGTGTCAAATCATGAATTTGGTGAACATTGAACACTGCCTGAAGCTTTACAGACCTTTAATATGGATTTTTAACAGAGCGACGTTATTGCCGTATTCTATAGCAGGATCAATGAAGTCATTAAGCAAAGCACGGCTCTTTACAATCAGATCCAGGCGTCTTCTGCTGACGAAGCAACTGAATTAACACTCTTCACAGATGTCAACACAAGATTCTCTACCAGCATAGTATATTCCGTTTTATCTCTGTGTCTACCAATCTATCCTGTGTGACAGAAAATATACTACAAACCAGAAAATCAATCAGATCATCCAGGAAACTCTGCAACCTGTCAAAGTCACAACTTGTATGTTTATGTATTGTATTATAAATACACTGAGGTAGGACAGATTGCCTTTATGGAATTGCTGCCCCAAGACGGTGTGCCATAGGGCTGGAGGATTATGCCTTTCTCGCTTTTAAAACTTTGGCTTTTTCAAATCTAAAGCTAGACGTCACCACACTGTGATTGATCGGGGATCAATTGAACGGAAATGAATGTGCACATCGATTCCTGTTCAATGGGGACCCGTTCTCCTCAGCTTGCAGCATGTGTTAATCACAACATGCTACAAGCTGGGAAGAAATATAGCCTGCCTCACTTACACAGCAGCAGCTTCCGAGTGAGGAGTGATGGCTTCGCCCCCCCTTTACACTGAAAGCCGGAGGGCTGTGCAGGAGGTAGGAACCAGCTGTTCCAATACTTTCCATGAAGACTCTTGTCTCCATGCAAAGTAATGGAGATTGAACAGGGTTTTCCAACATGTTGAAACACCGTTCAATCGAGTTTCTTCGAGTGGGCTCTATTAAACCTGCTGGAATGAAAGCACACACGGGTAGCTTTGTAAACAGGTTAGAGTACAATCAATCAATGTGACCGCGCATGTTGATTGATTGTACTCAAATCTTTTTACAGATCTACACGTGTGTCCCTAGCTTAAAGCTGGCCATCCACTTTAGATACAATTTTATTCGATCTTACAAGTATCTGGCAGTTCCTTTGGCATGTGCCTCTATTTCTATCTAACCCTACTATGGAGCACTAGTGCCATCCATCAATATTTGATTGACAGGTGTTATGTCAAATTGCAGAAGGCTATTAAACTGAAGATTGATTGAGCAAAAGTTGGTGTGTGTATGTTTAGGCTACAATCTTTGTACAATCAAACTTTAGTTTATAACATGCATGTAATATTAGGAACCCTTCTAAACTATCCAACCAATCAGGCCCCTGTGCTACATAGTTTTCGGTAGATGTAAAGAAAATTGAAGAGAGATTGAAAGGTTGAGCAGTTGTCAGTCACTTGACAGCTTGGCCTTAAAATCCCATCATGTTAAGTTGATCATTTAAAACTTTGATAGTTTCTACCACCGCATAATGTAATCGATTCCAAAACCGATCAAAGTCATGTGTACATGATCCTTAGGCCATCGCATACAAATCCATCGATATACCAAGAAAACCCGTCAGACACTTGACTGATCTACTATACTTTACCAGCCTGTCCGATCACTGCTTGATCAATTTTTATTGATTGTCATTTCAATCACTGTTAGTTGATAAAAAAAAAAGGAATCGATTTTTAAACAATAGACTTGCTGCATTCACATGAGCAACTGGAAACGCAGCGGTTTTCTAGCATCTGGACGCCTGAAAAGAGATAAAGCCTCCGACATCTGGCATCTGAGTGGGGGTGATTGGGTGTCTACTTTAGCACAAGTGTGAATGCGGCCTAGAGGTGCCCATACACATACAGATGGGCACATAATCGATGACTCATTCACGCGCTGACAGCACATCGTGCGCGTTCCCGGATGTCGATCGTGCGGCCATCTAACGTGCCCACCCCTGCCATCTAACACGCCCCACCTGAAGACAGGTCCGTCAAGCAGATATAGGACATGTCCATAAATCCTGCTCAAACTGAAGGGATTGAACAGAAATCGGGCACCTAAAGTGGTGCTTCTCAGTCTCAGCATGGTCATCGTGACGTCACCACACTGTGATTAAAAGGGTCATTGATCGTGTGCTCATCTGTACGTGTATGGGCACCTTAAGTCTTGAAAAGATGTACAGGCTCCTCCACTCTGAAAGGTAGCCACACAGTTCAATATTTGACTTAAAGCAATTAATTTTTGAGACAAACATAAAATCGATTTGAAAGATATTGGACATGTTGGTAAATTTTGCTAGATCGTAAAAGTATCTTACAGTTTTACAAGTATTTTAAACAACTTCTTTACGATTGTATTTACAATTGCACTACACATGTGTTCCATAGTACAATCGTCAATCAATTGTGTGTTAGACTGGCGCATGATTGCAAAATCACACAACGTGATCGAATTCAAGATCGATCGTGCAAAAAGCGACCCATGGCTTTATTCTCATTGATATCTGCAGAACTCTGAACTCAGATTCCTGCCCAGTATATGGCATCAGGGTGTTGCTGTCCCGTCAATCAGCCATCATCTGACTGCATTGCATAGATATTCAGAAATATAATGTAATGAAATGTAATGTAATGTAATTTGGAAAATGAACCAGAAAAGGCTAAAATACTACAAAAGAAATGTAAGCTTCGTCATTAATGTGCAATAGGCTCACCAATATAAACCTGACGCAGCACGATGATCCTTCTGGTTGCAGCATTCACTACTCTGTCATATTCACCATTGCTGTCCCAGATTGCCTCCAGTCACCCTGCCGTCATACTCCGGGCTTGCAGCATTTATCATGAATATCTGGTTGTCTTTCTTCTGCAGACTCTCATATCTCACGTGTAAGTATCTGATCACAACGTCTTGTAGACAAAAAGCAACCTAGAAACTAAGCTTGGGGCAAGAGAAATGCTTCTGCCAATACGGACCAATCAGGTTTCATCTGCATCTCCAGAGATTTCTGAACGAGGTAAGATGGAAAACAGCTACGGTATATATACGAGGGGATAAGCCGACTCGAGTATAAGCCGAGGTACCTAATATTACCGTATCTACAAAAACTGGAAAAGCTTATTGATTGGAGTATAAGCTGGGGGTGGGAAAAGCAAAGTCAGACAGTGGAGTTTTCTACATGAGAAAATATAGAGAAAGCACCATTGCCACTACGAATGAATCAAAACAGTTGAACCTTAAGGACCCCACACACCTAGCAAGTATGGGCCGACAGACAAGCAACAGAGTGACGTCATCACGCTGCATCCGGTCGCTTGGAGGATCGGCGGGCACCCTTTGTGTGCCGGCTTTTCGTTTGGACGGGGACGATGGTCCCCATACAAATTAATGGCATCTGCCAGAGATTTACGGACATGTCCATTTTAAAAGTCTTTATTATTATTGGGACCAAAACATGGAATGGAAACTTATTTTTATTTTTGAATCATAATTGGTGGAGTGTTTGTTTACATTACATCAGCTGGTGTCAGAAACACAAAGGAGCTTCACAGAGGCTGCCGATGCCTTGGATTCAGCGACCCAGTGAGTGGACCCTGACTCGAGTATAAGCCCATTTTTGGTTCACATTACCCCTTTACCACCTCTTTTCAAACATCTAAAGTACAAAGGCAGGGAAGATCTAAGAATTTA
>CM070039.1:32997257-33022378 GCA_036250615.1 Ptychadena robeensis | reverse complement strand
CCCCCCCCCCCCCAGACTGACTAGGACCACCACTGTACAGGTGACAATGTAACCAAAAAACCCCAAATATTATTCATTTCAAAGAGTCAATATCCTAATGTGGACAACTAAGTAGTGAATTTCCTACAAGTTTAGGACATTTTCTCTAACTTCTAGTTGTGTATTGTTAGTAAGTAATAAAACAGAAATTTCCCATTGTACACAAGACACAATAAACAATCTGCTAGTAGTTTTACTTTTCTATCCTGTCCAAGAAGCAGACAATAACAGCTGTAATTCCATCCAGTAGAACTTATCATGGCTCGTGTGTACGTGACACCAGTAAAACAAAACCTTCTTAAATATAAATGGGAAATCTGTCAGAGGGAGAGTGTAATCAATGCAAAACTGCATACACGTGATCAGCATACAACATCTGCTCCATCAGTCAGCCTGACTATTAAACTATCAGTGCGGAGAGAAGGGGCCCAGGCCTGGACAGCGTTAGTGTTGGAATTTCCAGGAACATTTCTCCATATTTCATGTTTCTACCTATGTGTAGTGATCCAGGTATGACAGCTGTCAGAGATTTGTAAAGTATCAGGAACCTCTGCTGTCACTTTGACTTCATGAAGTTTCTTATGTTTGTATACACATGTCTGGCATGAGAGTGAAATGTCGATGTCTCGGTCTGCAGACAATTATAAGTACCTAGTACATAGGAGGACATGGATCACGCAGTCTGTGTTCTCTGAGTAACCAATGAGATCCAAAGTTTCTCTACAATGTCATCTGTCAATGAAAAAAGTTTACATGCAAACTCCATGGAAATTCCTGAAAATGTACTATAATGAAATGTATTCTTAGGTCTTGTGAAGGGGGTGCTCATACTGTTGTATGTGACCTTAGTGGTGGTGGTCAGGCTGGCACCCAGGAGCCAAGCCCCTGATGATGCACTATAGATATATATCAGGTTTAGATACCATCAGGCCTTGTGACCTGTGCAGGATGTGACAGCCGTCATCCTGATCCTCGCGATGTATTGGGGTTCCTCACCTCTACATGACTGTACAGTAGACTGGTGATCAAACACAGGCATGTCATACCCAGCGTGCCCAGCTGTCACAGGATGCTATGGCATGGCTGGTGCACTTACCTTCAGATAACTCCAGTTCTAGCTCTGCCAGGCTCTCCCGGATCTCCACCGGCAATGTCTCCAGAATGGCACATCCCCCTCTCTCCGCCATCCTGATGTCATGCGACTTAACAGCAGCTGGCAGCCCGCATACCCTCCGCCTGTCAGCCAGGCCACTCTCCGCTCCCTCACACGTCTCGCACAGTCTATCGGTCCGTCTGCGGCCGCGGGCTCCCTGCCTGCTCTCTCCAGCCTACACTACTCAGGCCTCTCCCCCACCTCTTCCTCCGCTCCCAAGTCCACAGGACCGGCCTGGCGCGGGGACGCGCTTGGGAGCGGCCCGGGAGCGCGCGGCGAAGGCGGAGGAGAGCGCTAATGTTATGGTAGATGGGAATCTGCCTGGTAACAGTACACAGCAGAGGCTCTGCTCGTCCCCGGCACTCATTGAGAAGCACAGAGGCCGCGCAAGCCGGCCAAGCGCGTTCACGTTTACAACCCGGCATATCTTGTTCGCCACGCCCTCTGCTAGCTCATTGGTTACAACGTAAGTCGCCGAATTATGATTGGAAGGCAGAAGCCGCACCTTCACACGTGCTGGGCATTACACGATGCTCTATGAATGGGCAACCCATGCCACTCTACACAGAGACCGGGCGATGTGTGTCACATCACCCGCAGTGCCCGGCCATGGCAAGCTTAGCGACGGCGACATTCACACCAACGTGGGTCATCAGAGTTCCATTAATGACGCTGCTCGCTGACAACAGCGGACCACAGCGTGTATAAAGAGCTATACACGGCGCGCAAGGCACACAGACTGTGTTATAATGGCCGGCTGCATGAATTTTAGCAGGAAATGTAGTGTATATGGTCAACACATAGGCGGTGTTGCAGTGTGAAAGACTTGTTTATGCTATACGCGCTGCATTGCGTTTTTGTAAGCATGCGTTTTTACAGCACTGTGTTTTCTCCTAGCAGGCCAGTTACCATTCATGCTGCATGTAATGCGTTTGACCATTTCGACGGTTTCGACTTAATTGCAAAGCCCCTGAGCATGGTATCATCACCAAACTTGCTGGAGATGTAGAGAAGGGTTGGGGGTATACTCCAAAAAAGAAAATATGTCTCTAACACAAATAGTCTTTTCACAAATTAAGTTAAAAGTCAAGTAAATTTTTTGAAAATCTGAATTTCGACTTTAACTTTGAACTTAATTTATGCAAAAACGACATGTGCTAGAGTCATACTTTTTTCTTTCAAATGTTCCCCCAACCCTTCTCTACATTTCCAGCAATTTTGGTGATGATACCGTTGTCAGGGGCTTTGCAATCAGCTCACAAAGTTAGCAAGTCGAAAAATTCGACCATCTCTACTTCGCATTAGCACACACGTTTTTGATTCTTTGTTCAGAAATGCAAGCACAATCGCAAATGTGTAATGTGAAAAATGCATGGGTTTATGGGACATTTCTGATTTCAACAGGAACATTTCACACTGGTCCTATGTGCAAGGTCCTGCAAACACCCTGCAGTACAAATGTCTCCCATACAAGCGCAACTTTATTATCGGAGACCGATACTGTGCTACCGCTAACTGATCTATTACCTGTTGAAAAATAGTGTGAAATGGTCCTAATGGAGTACATTGTGCAATTTGTTTCCTCAATTTCTATAATGCACTGCAGTTGTGGCTGAAAGCACTTTAAATTGGAATGCAAGCACAGCCAAACTTATAGTGAATGTGAAATGGCCTGGGTGTTATGCCCGAAGCCAGTATGGGCGCAGTTTACTCTCCATGAGCCTGCAGCGTTTCTGCATAGCTTCAGGCTCACGGAGCTTTTCCTGCCCAGAGTCTTCAGTGTCATTCATAATGCCGAAGGGGGCGGCGCCATAGACCTCCATGTTAATGGAGGGGGCATCGCTTTTCCCCGCACACACCACTGGTGTCTAATTGAGTCAGGAGGACAGCGGGGCAATCACGGCAGAGTACGGTGTACTCTGCTGCGATTGCCTGGGAAGTGGATTTTTGTGCCATGAAAAATGGCGCAAAAAGTCTGTAAGGATCAGGAGGATAAGATCACAATACACTTGAATAGAATCTGTCCAATAATTTTATTATTTTATTGTGTCTATGTAAATAAAAGCCTATCTAACTTATCTAATAAATCTGTGTCACTTCTGCATAGTTGTTGGTAGATGTAAAGGAAATCGCAGAGATGGAGAGGCGAGTGCTGAGCTTGTGTTATGTCCTCATGTAATGTCACCATCACATTGCGAGGGACCAGTGACAACAGGAAGTGTAGTGTCAGGACAATGCCGCCATCTTGTGTCTCATTTGAGAACTGCAGACCATCAGGCACGGTATGAATGGCGACATAAAACAACTCCATCACTTTATAAATGGAAACCCCAAGAAATTTAGAGTTTTGAACATGTGTGATGGGTTTAGGAAGCTGCACAGTCACTGCTACCATAAGCCAGGCTACTGTTTTAAGCACTTGGGTCTAGACTCCACTGAGGATATTTTTGGAGACGAAAGCAAAAATCAAAGCGTCTTTGATGCAGTTTTTGGATGTACTGTCAGGAGCAGCACTGCTTGCTCTTAGGGAATCGATATGATCATTTATTTTTATAGCACCAACATATTACGCAGCGCTGTACAATAAATAAGAGCTTAAACACAAGATAACACACAGGTGCAGGTTATGACACAGGAGGAATAAAGGACCCTGCGCCATCGGGCTTACAATCTAATAGGTTGGGGAACAGAGTTTACAAAAGGGAGGGATGGGACTTGTATGGTTGTGATGTAAGGAGTGAGAAGATGGGTAGGCAAGACTGAAGAGGTGAGTATTCAGGGATTTTTTATTCTTATTCTGATTCTTTTATTATTTTTTATTTTAAAAGTGCCAAAGGTAGGAGCAAGTCTAATGGGGAGAGAGTTCCAGAGAGTAGGAGCGGTCCCAGAGAAGTCTTGAAGCCACACAAGTGATGATGTCCTTAATAGGTCAGGGAGGAGTGGAGGGGGCGGATAGGAGTGTATTTATGTACCAGGTTGGAGATGTAAGAAAGACAGGAGGTGTGGAGTGATTTGAAGGCAAGGCATAAAACTTTGAATTTGGACAATTGAAAGCCAGTGTAGAGATTTGCAGAGAGAAGCAGCAGATGAGGAGCGGTTAGAGGAGTAGATGAGTCTAGCAGCACTATTCATGATGGACTGAAGAGCTGTCAGTCTAGTTTGAGGGAGACCAGAGAGGATGATGTTGCAGTAGTCCAGACGAGAAATGATGAGAGCGTGTACCAGGACTTTGGTGGTCTCAGGGCACGGGAGAGTGACGGGAAATACTGTTAGGGATGAAAAACAAAGTTTTCCTCACCTACGCATCAAAAAAATACAGGGGATTTTTTTAAACATTTGGTGGCAATGCCCATTTAACAAACCTTACTGGCAGCACGTACACGTCTCTCTGAAAGATAAGGTTATAGGCAAATGGATTTCCGAGGAAACAGCATACTGCTTGCTGCATTTTACCCCCCATTCAAGTAAGTATTAAAAACGATGCTGCCTCATTTCCTCAATGCTGCAAAGGTGCTGATCCCATTATTTTGGAACCCCACCATTAGTCTCTGGAAACAAAAGGTATCAGATCATGGAGGTGGTGATGATTCCTACCAGAATGGACAGGATGAAAAAACATTGCGCTATAGTGTCACAATGGTGGCACTTTATCTCTAAGGACACATAATGTTCTTGTATATTAAGGTAAAATGATCTGGTTGGTAACTTTTATTTATTTATTACGGTTGTCCCTCCCCCTTCTTTTCTTCTTGGAAGCCTGCTTATTATTGCAATCTTGGTTTCCCATTAATGGGTAGATTTTTAGTTTGATTCTCCAACAATCGATCACTGTGTGCGTTCGCAGTGATCAATTGCTAGGGAATCAAACGTGGCCACCCTTTGATCGATTGATCCCGCTCAATTGAACCTGCATAGATTCACCATCAAGAACAGGAAAACGGATAGGAGCTAATTTCTGCAGCATAGGCCACAGCATAAGAGATCTCAGGGTTATAGTACTGATGGGCAATTTAAAATCACAGTAGGCTGCTATGGGAACATAAAAAAAAACAAACAAAAAAAAACTCTGGATTATTGTTTGGACAGAAACTTTAAGTGTCACTGTTGAATTCCTGACCAGTGGCAATAAAACTGAAATAACTCTTCATCATGAAAAAACAGTGTATATAGACTCCTTATCTTTTAGTCAAATAACTGCTTCAATTGATATTTCAATTGTTAAAGGAGGTGTATATCATGTCTAAACTTATCACTCCTAATAATTCTTCCTATAGCCGTCCATACACATTTCGATCTGCATCCGATTATTCAAACAATCAGCAGCGGATTGCAGCTGCCCACCTTGTGTTGTTCAGGGAACGGATCTCGCAGGATGTTAAATCCCTGTACGATCTGCTTACCGAAAAATCCCAAGGGAAATCGCTGTGTTGGTGGTGATTCCCATTCGTTTTGCTGGCGACCACAAGCAGCATGGTGACATCACCATGCCGAGATCGATTGCCTGCAAAACAAATGGGGATCTAAACAGGTATGACTAGTTTAAAGCTATGTTCCCACATGTGAGGCCCCCCACAATGCAATTCTAAACAAACGAATGAATGAGGCTCTTCCCTGTGCCGCGACTTGCGACCTAAAAACTTGGCTATAGACGTGAATGGCTGCGGTTGCAACCACGGCCATTCAATTGCGCGGCGGCCGCACATGTGGGAACAGCCTAACTTTGTTCACTATCTCCTCCAACCCTTCAATCTCACCTCAATCAGTAAAGCGAGAAGATGTTTGTGTATAAATGTGAGTCTAAAAAACAAGAATTGTATCACGACTGAAGAAGGGATCTGAGACATCACAAAACCTTGCTCCTCTGATTACTTCAGGTAGCCAATAAAGGGGATCACTTAAATTCCAAACTTTCTGTGTTCATTGACGGCAGAACATTACTTGCACTCTTAATATTTCCCAAATTAAAACCTTTGTGAAAGCAGTAATAGAAATACCAATAGATTATTTTTTTTCCTTTCTTGCAACCCTTATGGCAGCACACCGGCTCCTTCCATTTTTACAAGTAACACCTGTACTTTGGGCACATCATGGTTGGTTGTAAATCATAATGTCTTATGAGTCTCCTACAGCACAGTTTGCCTAATGTTTTCATAATAAAACGTATAGTATTGTAGATGTGTAAGTTATTAGAAACACCAATACGTTTCAGTGTTTAAATGTGCCTAGCCTGCCAGAAACAAACATTTGTAATCACCATTCAAGTTGATAGGATTGGCTTTTAGGAAGAGATGATGAAATGGAAGATGGTTATTGTTGGAAAGGAGTCCTCTTCCATAAGATCATCAAGAATCTGTCTCTGAAACATCTGTAGACTTATTATTGAAATTAGGTGCTTTCCTGTCCTCTCCCTTCCACATTGCGTTGTCGCGTAGGCCAGGAAAAGAGACGCCCCCTCTATCAACATGGAGGTCTATAGCGCTGCCCCCCCGTCTCTTCAGTGTCACGGATGACAAAGATGCCACACAGGAAGGGATCAGCGAGCCTGCAGCAATGCAAAATTCAGTTCGCTGTTTAGGTTCGTCCCAATCCCTGGATGTGCTAGGATAGGACGAAACCAATATATCCCAGGAAAGCTGCAGTGATTTCCAGGATTCCGCACCTGCCCGATGACACTGAAGGGACAGAACGCACCATAGACCTCCATGGTAATGGAGGGGTGTCAGTCTCCCCTCTCATCAATGACACCAGCAACATGGACAGAGGCGGGGGGGATTTGAAGCAGAGTACATTGTACGGACAGAACGCTAGGGAGGTTAAAGCACAAACTCTGACCATACTGCGTTCATAACACATAACACCCAAGAGTTAAAAATAAGTATCTGGGTTCTGAGCGCAGGTTCTTCACTGACCTCTCAGGTGTTTGGGAGGGGGGGTGGACTATATAACATGTTACCATTTGTGAGATTTTCATCAAAGTTAATCGTATTATAGGTTTATCGCCATATTGATAGGACAGTCAGTTACAGGGACTTAAAAAAAGGCTTTTAAAAGGGGTAGGGAGGGCAACCACAAATCTATGGTCAGTATGGCGTAATACAATTATGTTGTGAGAAATTGCTGTGTTAATGGCATTCACAGCGTGTATTATATTGAGTGCATATATGGTAGGTAGTCTTCTATTCAGAACCAAGGTCAGGAAAAGGGGCATAAAAAAAATTACACAGTAAAGGATCGATTACTCCCTCTTCTAAATACTATGACAGGGATGCAGAAACAACCAAGGAACCACAACAGAACCTTTGAATATTCACATTTAAAGACAAACTGTAGATGTACTGTATCATGCTTTGTAATAAAAGCACAGCAGAGAGTTTAACCGTTATCCTAATATTTGAGATGTACATTACCGACCTTTCATGATGAAGTCATCACAGGTGGTCAATCTGCTTAACCTCCCTGGCGGTTCACCGAGGTCCAGATTTCTGTACCAAAAGTGATACAGTGTTCTGCCTCTCCGCCCCGGGGGTGGAAAGGCTCTGTCTCTAGAAATGCTGCAGGCACACAGAGCCAGCGGTTGCGCCTGATTCCGGCACGGGCGCAGTTTGATTCACGATCAGACTGCGCCAGTACTTGCTTCGGGCGTAACGCTAGGGAGGTTAAACCAGCCATAGACGCTATGATTGGCGGGCGTTTATCGAACAATCGGCCGCAGCATGATGACATCATCATGCCATGATCAATCGTTTGAAATACACCATTTACAATTTGACAACCAATACTTTGGATAGGGACCCTTGTCCCCAAAGTACTGGCGATCGACCAGAGAAAAACGTTTGTTCTCTGGCCGATCAAAGTTTTGTGTGAGTACGAACGGTTGCTCCAGGTGGGCGCGTTCATTTTGCGATTGATCACCAAGCGATCACCCCGAATGTGCATGGTGATCATTTGCAAAATCGGCCACAGATTGAAGCGCTATGGCGGCTTTAGAGGTACAGAAAACAAAAAAAAAAATTGTAAAAAAAACTTATAAAAAAAATACATTTTACACTTGTTTTCTTTTGATATTGATAAAACATTTATAAAACATTTACCCAATCCAATCAAAATAAAAACAAATGTACTACGAAAAAAAAAAAAAAAAAAAAAGAAAAGAAGAATTTCTGTAATTGCAATGTCCCTTTGCCTGAACTGGGTTCGGCATATCGCTAGGAGGTTTAGACATCGGGTTCGGGCCAATCGCTAGAGGAGGTTAGACATCGGGTCACAATCCGCACCGATTTGGGTCTTTAAGAGTTTAAGCCCCAAATCTAGCATGTATGGGGGTGGGGGGGGGGGGGGGGCTTACTACACACTATTAGCAGGGCTGTGGAGTCCGGAGACTTTTTGGGCACAAACAAGAATATTACAAACAGTCCTGCTATACGAATAAATGCGTGCACGTGCATAACATTACAAACGCCCACTGTTGACCTTAGCCTAAAGGCCCCCCACACATTCAGAGGTGGGGGCCGACAGATGCAGCTCGGTGAGCTCCAGACTGCAGCATGATGACGTCAACACTCTGCTCTTCCAGAGCTGACAGCATCGGCCGGCACCCTTTGTGTCCTGGCTGTTAGTGGAGACCGGCGTTCTTCATTGAAGCTGACACTAACGGCATTGGCCAGAGATTATCGGACCTGTCCGCCCTCTGGCCGGCTGAGCTGGGGGCGTCAGCAATCTGTCACCCTATGTGGGGCACACCCGATCCGGCGAGTGTGCACGCCCATCGGTCGTGCGGCAAAATGGCCGCCGCTTGGTGCGTGTATGGCTGATAATGATAAAATGTTTGTTGCTGGACTAGAGACGCTTGTATAAGGGAAGGGAATGGATCGCCAATAGTTCAAGACTGACGCTGGAAAACATTTGGAAAACCCCTGTAATTCAGCTGAGGCGACAAATACTTCGATTGTTAGCTTCAACTTTACACAATGACTATGGGATTCCAGGGAAAATCATGAATCCATGTTTTGAAGTGGGCCCCCCCCTTCGTCCCTGCCGCTTCTTGGAGCCTGCCACTGCCCTATCTTCATCAGAAGATCAGAACACTAAAGCTTGGGCACACATGGGTAGATCTGTTAAAGATTTGAGTACAATCAAGTAACTTGCCGCACGTCACGGTGATGATTGTACTCTATCGTTTACAAACCTACCTGTGTGTGCCTTCCTTCGGGCGGGATCAATAGAAGCCGGCTAAAAGGACTTGATTGACACAGGGTTCACATGTTGAAAACCCCGTTCAATCTGCCAATACTTTGCATGGAGACTGAGTCTTCATGAAAAGTATTGGTCCACAGCTGCGCGCTCCGGCCGCTCTCTCCTCCACAGCCTGTCGGCTGTCAGTGTGAAGGGGGCGGAGCCAGCACTCCTCACTCTGTGTGAGACAGGCTGCTTCTTCTCCCCAGCGGTGGCGTGTTGTAAATCACACACTGCAAGCGGGGAGAAGGGGTCCCCATTGAACAGAAATCGATGTGCCCATGTGGTTGCACCTTGATTTCAGTTCAATGATCCCCGATCAAGCACAGCGTGGTGCCTAGCTTAAGGAAAAGCAGCAGCATCTTCTGCCTAACTCCCTTTCTCTGCTTTAATTGGCCATTACAGTACAGTGTTGGTTTCCTGGCCAGTAGTTCTGGTCGTTAAGTTTGTTGCCTCCTTTCCTTCAATGGATGGATAATTACTTAGCATATTAAATACCGCAGAGTCGGAAGATCTGAAACTGAGGAGTCGGAGTCGGAAATTTTTTGGACCGACTCCCACAGCCCCTGCTATTAATATACACAAACACACAAGTAAGATTAGAAAATGTTTAATTTTTCTTTACCAAAATGATCAAAAAAAACCATATTACATGACCCACCAGTGGATCTCCCAAATGTGTAGATTTGTTTTTAGTCTTGTGTGAGGGTGGCTTTCTGTTACAAAATGTAAATACAATATATAAAAATACAAATTTTATACAGTGCTAAAACATCATATACATAGTTTTATTGTGCATAGTAAAAATAAAACAAACAACTACAAAATAGCCTAAACATTCCAATGTGGTTATCGCCTCCCGTGGCATACTTAACATTGAGGCGATTCGGGCGAGGAGCCTGTAAGAAAGCTTTCAGCAGTTAGACATTATACAACCAATAAGCTCTTATTCACCAGAAAGGTAAGTAATAGGGCAAATAACAGATTCTCTTCAAATTGTCCCCAAAATAAAACACACATGGCTTAGGACTAACAATCCAATTAAAGAGAATCATCATGAAGAAAAGACTACTTAACCACCATAAAATCTCTTTTGCCATTTATAAAAGGAAAAATCTGATGTTTTCATTGGACTTGGAAAACTGTTTTTCCTACACCCACCCGCTTTGCTTCCAAAGTTGTGTCTAACAGCATTCAAGATGGTTTGATTGTACACCACGTCATTTAGCTGGGGTTTAATGGTGTGGCCCATCAGGATGATGTCCCAATTAAGAGACACAGGGGGAGAGAGAAGAGCACGGGTGTGGAGAGAGAGAGAGCACGGGGGGGATAAGAGAGAGAGTCACGGGGGGAGGAGAGAGAGAGAGCAACGGGGGGGGGGGAGTAGAGAGAGAGCAACGGGGATATGAGAGAGAGCAACGTGGGGGGAGAGAGAGAGAAGCACATCATACAGGGGGGGGTTCCGATGAGAAGGCACTGGGTGGAGAGAGAAAGCAAACGGGGGGGAGATAACTCCGAAAGAAAGCACGGTGTGTGATATAGAGAGGCCGGGGTAGAGATCACGGTTGATTATAGAGATAGCACGGTGTAACGAGGAGAGAGCACGGGGGGGGAGAGAGAGAGATGCACGGGGGGGGGAGAGAGAATAGAGCACAACGCACGTTGGTTTGAAGATATAGCGAGATCGCACATAGCCCATAGCCTCTTTGTGTTCATCTGCTCTCGCTCCCTGGCGGCCCGCCCTGTTTTTGTTTTCGTCTCTCTCTCTCTCGTCGTAGGCGGCGGGGCAGTACGAATTAGGTGTGTGCATTCCACTGTTTTCTCTCTGCTCTCTTCTGTGAAGTTTCACTTCACCAGGAGGCTTAAGGAGGGGCATGGGGGTGGCAGCCGCAAATTGGGTGGTCTTGAAACGGAGGGGTCACCTATGGGCCTGAGCTGTCTTTTTCTCTCTCCTCGCTCCTCCCCCGCCCTTGCCTTTTGCCTTCGCTTCCCTATTTGCATATCGCAACTATAAAGGGATAGTCTAGTAATCTACAGATCACTTAGTTGTAAGCCTATTAAGATATTAATAAAATATCATATTGGGTTTTGGCATTCTTCCTTTTTGTATCCCCTTTTTTGCTAGTCTAGTGGGGAATTTTGTATGATAAGACATGTTTTTCAGCTGTTGTTCGATGTTAGAACAATAGATGTTGTTTGTGTCTGTTTATCAGGTTGTCCCTTGGAACCATTTGCAAGAGCGCAGAAAGCCTACTGAATATCTGTCTGGATTACATGTATAGCATTGCGTAGTCGAAACTACAAATGTTAGTTCGTTTAACAGGCATGCGATCATATTAAAAAAAAGTATCCATCGGTTCCCAAATATATATTTTGGAAACATTGTATCTATCTCTACTTTTGGTATTATTGTTTAATTAATCAACCCTCCCAACCTCCCAGCGCACTGGCTGATGGTTCCAGATTTCTTTACCAAAAATGCCATCCTCGACTTCAATGTAAATTTTTCTTTATGTTGTAGGCCTGTACCGTCCCGCAAAATATGTCAGTACAAGGGGTCTCATATACGACTCCTGAAATATAATAATGTTTTTTGAAACAAACAATGCTGTAAAGTAAACATTTTTTTTTTAAAAAGAAAAGTAAGAAACCACAGAAATCGGGCAAGCCTGTCATGTCCCAGACTCGTTTGCGGCACTTTGACAGCACATGCGCAAAACCTGTAAGTTGCGCCGCCGTTGCCCCGTGTTTGCCACTGGACGTGCACCATCTCATCCAGTGCTATAGTATGGATGTATCGCAGCGCTGGACGAGATGGTGCCGTCCCAGACCGCTAGTGCGGTTTTAGTAGAGTCATTATTTTACTGCATAGTTTAGCAGGGATGTGGCAGAATTTGAGACCTCATCCTCTTTAATGAAATGCAATGTTGTCTTACTGAACTCGTCAAGCTGTAATCAAGAGGCTCGAAAGCCTACTCTACTCAAATTAATCATATTAGGATTAACTTGTTTCATCTGCCATACCAATTAAACATCGACTATCTCTCGCGGGAAGAAGCGTGATCCCCTGCACATATCGCTATCACAAACTCTCTCGATTCTTACCGTAACGGTTCGGGCTTTCATGGTCCTGTATTGTCCCAATAACTCACCTCCGTCTTGTTGCTACATCCATTGTTCGTTCTCTGAGTGGGGGTGCTGTACTGCTACTGCTCTGCCATGTCAGTGGGTTCTCTCAAGTATTGATCGTCTTTTGGTTTGTTCTTTGTGTGCCCGGGGGCGTCAACACCTAATTAGGTGGTCTAATTATTAGGTCAACGTCCTTCCTTTGGCAAAATAGGTCAACAGAAGGACCTTGACTGCTAAGAAAAGATCAAAAATATGAGTATATCTTGTAGAGGATGCAGCACTCTTAAATTGCAAACTTCTAAGCGTGATCATCGAACAATCAAGCGTTTTATTCAAATATGTCAACAGGATCTTAAGAAGTGTTTGGAACAACAAAGGCGTCAAAATAACTGCCGCATGAACTAGAGAAAAGTCAAGCGTTCAGGCTGCCAGAGGCCACTTGCCACCAGTTTGGCCATATTATCAGAGCTCAACATCACTGGAGTGCCCAAAAGCACAAGGTGTGAAATACTGAGAGACAGAAAGGCTGAAATACGCCACCACTGACAAGACAAAAACACCAGCTGAACTGAAACGTCAAGACTGGGCCAAGAAATTCTCAAGACTGATTTTTTCTAAGGTTTTATGGACTGTGAAATGAGCGGGAGTCTTGATGGGCCATATGTGGATGGGCACGTGTCTGGAATTGGTAAAGAAGGCATAAGCTCCAGTCCGATCTCAGCGCCACAAGGTGGAGTACTGGTTTGGGCGGGTAGCAAAGATGAGCTTGTGGGTCCTTTTCTGTTGAGATGGCGCCAAGCTCCACTCCCCAGTCCTACTGCCAGTTTCCTGGAATACAACCTTCTTCACGCAGTGGTAGCAGGAAGAAGTCTGCACCTAAAGAAAAACATGATTTTCAGACAGACAATGGCTCCATCACACGCGTCCAAGTAATAGCCAACAGCGTGGCTGGCATTAGAAAGGGTATAAAAGAAGAAAAACTAAGGACATGGCCTCCTTGTTCACTCTGAATCTAAAGGGGGTAGGGGTGTGTTGAAAGGATGATTGGGGGTATGGGTGACTTGGTGGGTTGGGAGGTGAGGAGTGGGGAGGATTGAGGCATTTCCTGTTCTTCACCGTGCATTTATCTAGTCCTGTGTGGTCCATCAATCAAATGTGTGATTTACAAGGATGGAAAATACAAGTACAAAAACCTCATCTGACGTGTCTGGGCGGCTGTGGTTGGTGCTGCAAGCTGCACGCAATGTTGATTGTGAACAGTCAAACACTGACAGAATCCATGGATGGCAGGCTTTTGAGTGTCCTTGCAAAAAGGTGCTAGATTGGTCCCTGATTTGTTTTTGTTATGTTTTTGAATGTCAGAAGTGTATACTTGTGACTTGAGAGGTTAGATTGGTTTCACTGGTACAATAAATAATTGAAAAATGGGTAGAAATTTGTTTTGTTAATTGTAATAAGATGTCACATTAATGTCCCTGCACACACAGTATATCCCCCTCCCCCTAAAATGATAAAAAAACTAAAAACAAACTAAAAACTACTTCCAAAAATATTCAGCTTTAATATTATTGATATTATACACAAAAGTTACACCTCTAGAGTCACTCGACCAACATCCCAAAACAAATATATACATAAAAACAGAAGAAGAATGAGACCAAACTGTCTCTTATCCCTCCTGTTTAATTTCCCTTGGGTGAACCCCAAAGGCAAGGGGACTTTAACGGCCAAAAGAATATCTAGGTGCATAGAAGGTAATGTAGGTAGATCAAAAATGACAAATGTTTAATGTACACAGCAAATGATTAAAAACAAGAATATCTGCCCTGCCGGTGAAATATTGGCATTAGGTGTCATTCCAGTCAGATATAACAAATAATGAGCATGATGGCAAAATACAAAGTATAAAACAAACACAGATGAGATCAGTTGGAAAACAAAATCCTGTGCAAAACAGGATTATCCTCAATCAACAAGAATATCTGGGCAGATATTCTTGTTTTTAATCATTTTCTGTGTACATTAAACATTTGTAATTTTTGATCTACCTACATTACCTTCTATGCACCTAGATATTCTTTTGGCCGTTAAAGTCCCCTTGCCTTTGGGGTTCACCCAAGGGAAATCAAACAGGAGGGATAAGAGACAGAAAGAAAAGAGTTTGGTCTCATTCTTCTTCTGTTTTTATGTATATATTTAATTCTATTGAGTTTTTTGGGTTCATTGAGAACATGGTGGTTGTTCAATAATAAAATTATTCCTCAAAAATACCACTTGCCTAATAATTCTGCACTCCCTGTATACCATACTGGCATCCAGCTACCTAAGGGTAACATTACATTATTGTGGCCCGAAATGATAAAGAGTTAAAACCCAATTATAATATGGGTAGTTGTTCAAATATGATTGGACAACTAACTTTTTCAGGGTGTGCCCATCAGATAAAGTTTTCTTAAAAAAGTAATTGACTTGGATTTCTGCCCATCACCTAAATTCCTGGTAACATATATGTTTTTTTTGTATATATGTAGTGTTCCACATATAAATTTGAGGATACCTCTATTCCTGCCTTTGCAGAATACAGTTACTAGAAACAGTGAAATAATCTACTTGGTGAAGATGCATATTGCTAAATGGGTTACTGCTGTACTAGGGTATATATCTGATGGGGATGATCTTATCCCATGGTCAGTATTATGTCAGTTAATCTGTGAGGAGAGAAGATACTACCATTTATAGGGAATGGGTATAGATCTCACAGAACCAAAGTCTTGCATTGTTTATTGTGGTCATTGATTCTTATTGGTCAATGTCATATTACTGGATAGATGTAATGTGAAGATCCATTTCTATGTAAATGAAATATATTGGTCAAATATATTAGGTGTTGGCTTGATTTGACATTGTGGTGATTTTTTTATAAAATCTTTTACAATTCAGTAAATTTTGTATATATCCATGTATTAAAAAAAATATTATCTTTTGTAAGAAGTGTCCGTACTTTGTTGATTGCATAATATGATCATGTTACCGATCGAGCTTTAATGAGGTGATTTTACCTTGACTGTCCTACTAGCTTCTTGAATATTACTATTACTTGCATATTGAGTCATATTCACTCAAGACGTCAACGTAAACAAAACTGCTACTTTCAAGATTCATTGCTCTGGCAAAGCATATATTTTATAACATCAAACAAGAAAATTAGAGCCAGGTGGTTTACACAGAAGATTTGTAACGACTGGTAAAACCCAACCCAAATGCTCACAGAGCCCAGTCGCTGTGGAAGTTGGCATTGGTAGCAAAAAGTGTAAAAAAAATGCAAGATCTATCAGACAATCTAAGCAACTGTATCAGATAAATATTCTAATAATGCAACACAGTTTATAGAAACCCACCCCTGCACAAAAATAATATATTACACCCCAATAACTTCTAGAAAGCACGACCCATTTAAAATTGTGGCACTATTTGGTAATTTTTGCTGTTGGGGGGTACTAGCACAGAAAAGCTTTACTAAACAGTTAGTATCTTACTATTCTCAAGTCCACCAAGTCTTCTCTGGACCATCTCTAGATGGTGAATGTACTCGGTGATTGAATGTTCAGGATCTTGGGAGCCGTATGGAGACCTTTCCGGAGTGAAGGCTGGAGAGTGCCCAATCCTGTAAAAAAAAATTAAAGAAGTTCAGCAACAAAATTAATAAAATTACAATTTATGTTCTATTATAGATTAGATTTACTAACCGTCTTGAAGTTCTAGGCAATGACTTTGGAGATGGAGTACCAATAGGAGAAGAACTACTGTGGTGACCATATGCTACATCTCTTGTTGGAGGGGAGTTTAATAAAGTACCACTCAAGTGTTGCAAAACATCTGTCCTGTTTGGATGCACTGAAACAAAATATCAGAATAAGTCAAACAACCCTTACATCTTCATGTAAACTGCTAATATATTTATTAACCTCCTAGGTGTTATTCCCGAACGCAGTACGACCCACAGTTTGTTCTTAAAACAAACTGTGCCTGTGCTGGGATCAGGCAAACACTCCAGTCCTCTGCGGGCACACAGCAATTCGGCATCACTACAGGCTCGCTCATCCCTTGCAGCCAAACATAGACCTCCCAGCGCGTTGCTTTTCCCAGCACACATCGTAACAAAACTGCACAAAACGGCCGTAGCACCAGGGAGGTTAAAGTCATTGATAATTGTAAATGCAGTGAAAAAAAACACAATTTGTTGAGAATTCTCCAGTAGTAATTACCTTGTTGAACTGTTGGCTCAACGGCACCTTTCCGGACAGTTTTATTCCATTTCTTTACCAGAAACTTTAACCTTAAAATAAACACAAATATGTTTTTAGTGGTGTTGTAACTGTAATAGGTAGGTGCTTTCCTTCGTCTAGGGCCCTTTGGGCTTTCTTTAGTGGCCCCCCCAGAGTCCTCCACTTCCAGGCCCTGAAATCTAGCTGTTAATGTTAAGTTTTGTTATTTCAAAATAATGTCTTCTAACTACACCTGCTGTAATTTCTTTAATTGTAAAATGCTTATACAAGTCAGTAAAGATTGAAAATGTTATGTGCGGCCCCTTAGTGATGCTGAGGGCAGCACTTGTGGCCCTCCATATCAACTCAGTTGCCTACCACTGGTCTAGGGCACTGAAAAGGACCATTAATTAACTGACCCCTTACTACCTGTCAGCCAGCACTAAGGGTGCAAAGATGATATCAGACAATCATTCAAGTATCTAATGGGTTTTCTTTCTTTTACAATCAATTTTGTATCTTATGGACAAGAAAAGAGAATTGATCACTCTGAATATGGGGGTACGACCGATTGATATTAGACTGACATTTCAGATCACACAAGCTGATTGAATGCAGCAGTGATAAAAAAAAAAATTGTACTGATCAATAAACAAATCATCAAGTTACATATCTGTACCTGGAGATGGCAATTACAGCCCGCACAGCTGATCGAAATTTGGTGAGGCCTGATGGACCTTTGGCAGGGTACTGAAGGTCTGTTGGTGATGGGTATACACCCATGCGTGCAATCAAAGACAACGTTGCTTTTTCACAAGCCTGAAAGCCTCCCAAAAGCAGCAAGAGGTATTTCTTTTGGTACACTAATGCTTTGCGGAAGCTCTCGGCCCGAAGGTATTTCCTATACAGACGTTGTATCTGGGAAAATAAAAAAAGCATCATAATTAAACAACACATTTAAACAAACTTTTTAGGGAAAAAGTTAAACTGAGTGAAGTGATCTAGCATGAAAATAAATGTTCGATTTGGAGTATAGAGAAATACTGGATTGGCACAAGGATTGTCAGTTTACTCTACGCAAGCGTACATCATGATTTGATTTTACTGCTTTTAATGGGTTTAAAGGCTATTGGTTGCTGGTATATTGTACCAATCTGAATGAAGTTATACTATATGGTGCATCAAGTATAAAGAAGGGCGAGTAAATATCACAACAGATGTTGCTAGAGTTATGAAAAGCAGGAATCCACACCTTGGAATTTGGAACATCAGACACAGGCCGGTTCTCCAGGGTTGCCTTCCCCAGTTCAGACTCTGCATGTTTCAGAGCAATCTGCAGGAGTCGTTTTTCACGGCTCCAGACTGCTCGTTCTGCCTCTAGAACAGACTCTATAGAATCTGAATGAAACTGAATGAATAAAGAGAAAAATATTACATTCTGGTGCATACTAAAGATTGCTCAGTTGTAGCTCTATATTCTTAATATTTATAAAGCTGGCACACACAGGACCATAACACAGAAAATATTTTCAGCTCTCAAGCCTTCAGTTGTAAGTTTTAAAACGACAAACTGTGGCTGTGAAATGAAAAATAAGAAGCCACAACAAAGCCCCAACAGATTCTCGAAACAGTTGCTGTCCTTCAAAGCAGTAGCTCTCATGGGATTGGGGGGGGGGGGGGCAGTGGCATCATCCATGCCCCCACCTCTGTGTAAACCAAGTCCAGCCCAAGCAGAAGATGGTGGAATTTCTTCTTGAAAATGGCCCTGACCATCCCCCCAATGGCTGATCTAAAGAAGGGTGATGTGCATGCAATTTTTGAGGGAGGGGATGTTACCCCATGGCGGGAGCGCTATGACGTGTAATACATGTATGTGGGTTGGATTTGTGGTTGGGTCTGGTCCGTCTTGGCAAGGGAGGCCTTAAGTTAAGGAACCACTGCTTCAGAGTTTTCCTTCAAAGGGATAAAGAAACAGGCTGAAATCACATGGCCAGGAGATCTCTTAAATAGTCAAAATGGAAACAGTTGTTAGGAAACTGACTGTATAGCTCGCCCAATAAAACAACTCTGACCCTGAATAATGGTTGGGGATTCATGATGGCCAACTAAGTTCAGCCAAAGCCTAATCATTTTGTTAAATCTTTAATGACTGAATACTTTTCAGTCTGAACTTTTCAATTACGGCAATTACGGCATAATATCACAGTAAATCCCCATTATAGGGTAGAGGCAACCAAATGTACTTGGTGGCAGTCAAGTTGCCCCAAGTTTGAATATGTAAAAATATTTCTAACATTCCACAATCTAAACACAACTTACCTGTTCCTTGTTCTCTTTAAATGAATGTTCTTGTAAGCTTCTACTGAGTTTAGTGAGCTGGCCTCTGAGCTCCAGTTTCTCTTTAGTTAGCTGAGACACTGTAGTTGCAAGCTCCTCATTCTCTCGTTTCAGAACATCAACCACACTGGATGACATAGGTGCCAAAGTCTACAGAAAGAAAATGAACCGTAAGTAGAATGTCTAAATGGTAACTTGGGACAACAAAATAAATAAAATCACAAAACAAGGAACCAACCTGAAGATTTCCTCTTTGCAACTCCAACTTTAGTTCTGCCAAAGATTCCAGCAAAGCAGTCACTTCTGCCTCATTAGGGAAGCCTTGATGTGGACTAAAAACAATACATTGTCAATAACAGTTTAGTGTCCTAGCTCTGAAAGCTTTAGGGGATGAGGGATATCATAAAAGTTACCTGTTGCTCTTGTTCTGAACCCATTTGTTTATTTGTAGTGCAGCATGAAACAGCTTCTGCCAGACTCTGTGCATTTGACTGGTGACATTTTTAGCAGGATTGGCCGTGTCTGTCCATGTTTGGTTCTTCCTCGAAGCCAGAGCTCGTTCTTGTTCTTCCAAATCTGCAAGCATTTGCTGCAACTCCTGGATACGACGCATGTCACGCTCATGTTGTAACTGCAGGTCCTATGTGAAACAATTGCAAAAGTAATTTGGATACAGTTTTATAGTACTTTGCATCAAACTTGTCTAGCTTAAGACTGGAATCAAACTATGGATTTCTCTCACTTTTTAGGAGCAGACCTCCTAATATTTTTTAACAAAGCATTTGCAATTCCAGATACCCCTTTGTAAAGTGTCAAAGACATAAATCACTATTTGAGGAGCATTTGTGATGGGACTAAACCAATACACCTATAACAAGAGCAAAGTAGGGGAACTGTGATGCTAGGTTTATCCATAGATATTGTAGAAATACACAGAAGGACACAAATATAGGTAGGACATGATTTTGTGTTTATGTTTGAATCCATTGCCAAATGGGGTGAAAAGCCAGCTATGCTTTTTTTTGTACGCAGTGCATTTGTGTAGCAACGTTGCAAAAGTCTGTCAGCCAGAGGAGAGATCCCCCATCCCTCTCTCTCTTTGATGTGTGAGAGGAAACCGACTAGTGGCCCCTGTGGTTGAAACTGGTATTGCAGCTCAAACACATTCAATACACACAATTTCAATGTATTATACATATAGAGAGTTTGGAGTTCAAGTGATACCGTTTATTGGCTAACTGAAGTCATTAGAGAAGCAAGCTTTCGGGATATCGCAGATCCCTTCTTCAGGCTAATACAATTCATAATGTAATGTTGAATGTATACAATTTATGTATACAGGGAAACAAAAACTATGAGAGGTTGCAGTTAGTAATTTACATTTGCAATTAACTACTGTTGGAAGGTTGACAGTTGGAATATGACTATGAAAGGTTGACATTTGGACTGCAGATGGTCTCAGGGGTTAGATACTAACCCAGAAAATGTCAGAGTTGGACTACTGTAGTATGAGATCTGGGGGTTCAAACACTGTTGACCTGTGAGTAATACATTTGACCCAAAGCTAGCTGTTGACCTGTGGATGGAGACAGCTAATCAGAGGATCAATCAGGAACAGGGAGGGCCAACTGCAGCAGAATCTACACAGGCTGACACAGAGGACAGTGAGGGAGAAGGAACCTTTTTGGAGACACACACACACTCCATCTCCTGGTACTCATCCCAGTAACACACACACACACACACACCATCTCCTGGTACTCATCCCAGTAGCTCACTAAAAACATTGTGTACCCTTGTCCACAGCTTTTGTCCAAATATAGTACCATTTGTCCCTCCAGCACTTACTGACTTGAGGTCAATACCTTAACTTTTCACTAAAGAAATGTTTTGTTTCTGACCTAGGGCAAATCCTAAAAACCTTTTGACAGTAGAACTCGCAAAAGTAGCAAGGCCCATTGTACTTCAGCAGTGAAACCAGCAACATACTACGGCTTTATACAGGATAAAAGGAACTTTGTGAACAAGTCATAACCCACAGAGCCCCCAGTGTACCATGGAACTATAAAGTCTTTTAAATAGTGCAGAATAAAAGCATTCTGTATTTTCTTTTCTTCGTGCTTACCATTACCCGCCGTTCCTGTTCTTCTTCCCGTGCTTTGTTTACTTCTGTCTGCTTAGATCTGATTATTTCTTTTTCACGTTCTTTTGCCCAACTTCTTTCCTCCTCCTTAAGGATTAGTAACTGAGATTGGTATTGATCTCTCTCTTTCTGCAAACGATTTTCTCTCTCTTTCTGTTGCTCCAACACACTGTCCAACTGGTGTTTCTGACTTTGCAAGGCCTCTAAAAGTGCTCGCAACTTAACTGCGGCCTCTCGCTCTTTTTGCATTTCTTCACGACAGACCTGAACTTCAGATTCAAGGCCACGCTTTGCATCAGTAGCTTGTTTCTGCGCCTTTTCTATTTTGGCAGCAAGGTCTCTGGCACGACTTTTTTCCTCTTCCAATTGATGCTGCAACGTACCCACTATCTTGCGTTCTTGTTGCCTCTCTTCCTCCTGTCTGTAAAGTTCCTGACTTTGCTGCTGTTTAAGTTGCTCTACAACATTGCGTTCAAGGGTCAAGGCACTTGACAAACTTAATGAGTATTGCTTTTCCTTCTCCAACTCAGCCTCTGTCTCTGCCAGTTTCCTGTGCTCCTGAGCAAGAAGAGCCTTACAGCGAGACTGCTCTATATCAAGTTCTTTCCTTAGATTACTGCTGCAGGTTTGTTCTTGTAATAAAGTTGCAGAAATCTTAGCAGTAAGCTTTTTTTGCTCCTCGAGCAACAAATATGACTCCTGCAAGCATAACAAAATAAAGGATTAACATCACCACAAAAAGTTCATAAAAAAGTCAACATACAAGCGAATAGAATTTATAAAGGATTCGGTTAAGCAAACAGTAGAGGCTACAGGAAGATATTTCGCAAAGTATTTAAAGATTCAGATAATTCCTCTGCATGGTAGGAACCCTTGCTTTCAAGCTCAAGTTTGGCAAGTATACACTGAATTTAAAGCAGGCGTAAACGTAAATAATAAAACCCTGAAGGGAAACTATATACATAACATCACCTTTCCTGGCTGCTCGCTCCAGGTCCACCATGACTGGAGTGTCTGATCCTCCAGGCAGCAAGATGGAAGAGAGACTTTTCTGGTCTCTGTCTCTCCACCAGCCGCATCTGAATCGGGTGACGCAGAAGGGCGGAGCATCACCCGATTCAGATGTGGCTGGCTGTGGGTGCATGGGGACATGAGAAAGTAGACGTCAAAAGTGACATCTACTCTACCATGCCCCCTTTCACGTGCCGCAAGTCACAAAGTTTTACCCGTTAAATTTTTAAAAAAATTATTATTGTTGACTGCCAATCTGCCCTGTTATCGGCACCTCTGGTGGTAGGTCCCTTTTAAGTTACTATTGTTTGTACCATAAGCAACAAATGCGGTTTTTATTTCATAGCAGTCTTCTAATCTGTCTAAACGAAATATAAAAGTGGTGGGAAAATGGAGTGGAGATTAAAAACGGGTTTTGATCCTTGGACCAAAGGCAGACAAAAATATATCACATTGGCATTAAGGAGTTGTGAGCCATTATTTTATATCAGATAACAATTCTTCATTAGGATTTACAAACAATTTAAAGCAAATGCGTCATGTTTACACCACACTAGGGTGGCTGAAAATGACTAGTAAAATCATTCTGTTTTAGTTTTTTGTATTAACAAAAATAGTAAATGTATTTTGTGTGCCTTGACAGGAAAGAGAACTCTATCCTTAAAGGCCATTAGCCTGAAGAAGACCCACGAGTACCTAATGTACTACATGTCTTCAGAGTGAAATCCACAGTTCTACAAGTGATCTGTCAAAAACAAAAAACCATAAAGCGGACCTACCACTTGTTAGGTGACTCTGCAGTATCAGCTGCAGCTCAGCCAATTCTGCAGAGATGCCCTACTAAAAAAAGCTAACTTTCTGACAGCAGGAGGGGGGTCCATTTAGAGACAGCCCATTCCACTGTGTTACATCTCGCCTATGTAAGACCCTGATGACATATGTTCGCCTCCTTCTCATGTGAGCAAAAGCATGGTCAGCGGCACATCCTGGATCATAGCATTCTGAGGAATTTCCTCCGATCTGGTGTACAGATCATACCTTTGGACCTTTTGTTGATAACATTGGACTTTATATGTATAATAAATTTGTGATTTTTTTTTACCATATTGACCTTTAAAGTCCCCATGCTCCTTCTTTTAGGGGAAATTTTACCAGATGCTTTTCATTTAGGACAGGGTCCCCTAACCCTCCCCTGGATGTGAGCATCAGTGTTTTTGCAATATGTATTTTGGGATGTTGGCCATGTATCTATACTATGGAAAAGACAAGGCTTGGTAGTAGAAGGTTAAGCTTCCATCACCATTGGGACTTTTAGGGCACTGAAAACATACCAATATTTAAAAACGTTCAATTTATTATATGTATATCAAAAGGGAGCATAAAATTACATACAGATCAACAATATGGGTCAGAGCCTTCAACACACATAAGGGTGACCTCAAAATTGCTTAAGTAGAATATGACATATAGAATAGAAAAATATACATTCAGTTGTGAGTGACAAAATATGGCATATCTACGAACAAGGCCGACATAATGTATAGATTCCCTCCGACATGTTTCGCCTGGACGGCTTCTTCAGGGAGACAAACGAATCAAAGCAACATAAGCAGCCTGGGGGGGTCACTCACAAATGAACACTGAGTATGTCATAGGGCAGAGAAAGTTTCACAGCTAGATGTCTCCCCAGAACGTACAGGCAGCCCTTCGGTGTCCCCCAGGGGGGAATATAGATGGTTCGGGGGTCAGTCCAGGGGGGGGCCACCAATGTGTGCCGCCTCAAGGACCGCAGCACGGTCGCCGGGCGATGGGAGCGCACTGGCAGGCATGCGCGGACCGCGCCGGCTTTCTGCAGCCCCTTCCTCGCCGACCCGGGTGTCCATGATTTCCCATCATGTGGTGGATATTTAAGAGGGGAGGGGAATAGCTGCTGCACACGCTGGGAGATGCCGGCCATTGTTTGGACGTCTTGCTGTTCCACCCATGCTACTCTGCTCTTCAAAATACTGATATCTACCCAGCATTGTTGAGCGGGTTGCACTGTGTGGCGACCGTGCTGCGGTCCTTGAGGTGGCACACATTGGTGGCCCCCCCCTGGACTGTCCCCCGAACCATCTATATTCCCCCCTGGGGGACACCGAAGGGCTGCCTGTACGTTCTGGGGAGACATCTAGCTGTGAAACTTTCTCTGCCCTATGACATACTCAGTGTTCATTTGTGAGTGACCCCCCCAGGCTGCTTATGTTGCTTTGATTCGTTTGTCTCCCTGAAGAAGCCGTCCAGGCGAAACATGTCGGAGGGAATCTATACATTATGTCGGCCTTGTTCGTAGATATGCCATATTTTGTCACTCATAACTGAATGTATATTTTTCTATTCTATATGTCATATTCTGCTTAAGCAATTTTGAGGTCACCCTTATGTGTGTTGAAGGCTCTGACCCATATTGTTGATCTGTATGTAATTTTATGCTCCCTTTTGATACACATATAATAAATTGAACGTTTTTAAATATTGGTATGTCTTCAGTGCCCTGAAAGTCCCAATGGTGATGGAAGCTTAACCTTCTACTACCAATCCTTGTCTTTTCCATAGTATTTCTTGGGGACGTGGCACATGATACAGTAGTTATACTTGTTACCCCTTCCCCTTTTCACTCGTTACTTTTCCATGTATCTATACTATCTAGCCTAGAAATATTCTTGCTATTCAGTCTTACAGATGTGACGTCAGCTTTGTGAAGAGGGGAGAGAGAAGTCTCTCTTCACTCAGCCACAGCTAGATGGATCTAGCCGAGTGCCCCCCCCCCCCC
>CM070039.1:32973445-32983686 GCA_036250615.1 Ptychadena robeensis | reverse complement strand
CCCCCCCCCCATATTCTTTGCAAATACGTATGACAGAAAGTGCACAAATGTTGTACTGTAGTAACAGTGCACTGCTGGTTTATGTATAATCTTATACTAGGTTATAGCTACATAAATAGGTTTATTACTTTTGCAGTTAAGCTTCGTGCATGTAAAAAATTCTTTATACAATAACGTTTAAAAAATTATATTATAAATATATTATAAAATTATAAGGAGATAATTAAGTTATGGTGAAAGTATGGTTATACAAAATCAATGCTAGCCTGACAGATCCATAGTGTTGAATACGCTACAACTTTTTTTTCAAACAACCTGCAATTGTGGAGTAAATAATTCTTTACAAACACTGGTCATTAAAATGTGCATTTAAAAGCCATGTCAATAAAAACAGATAAGGGCTTTTATCAATACTGCAAATACATTACAAAATCTATGGGGACTCCATAAGGAAACAAGAGACTCCCTTATAGACCAGAATAGAAGACCATGTTTAAATAACTCACCCTGTGTGTTCTAGAATCTCCATGATTTTTCAGTGCTTGTTTAAGCTGCTCCTCCAGATCACTTATCTCTTGTTGAAAGTCATCTCTTTCATGCTCACGTTCCACAGCTTGCTCCTGCAGAAATATAAACATAAGACAATTACTGCTTTAGCAAACCAGTTAAGCAGTACAGTATAAAAGCCCATTCAAAAGTTAATGTATTCAAGGTTATAAAATCAGGCTGTGTAAAGTTGGCCACAGACTCTTAAGCTGGCCACACGGGTAGATTCCTGTGCAATCGACCGGCAATCAATTACAGCATGGTGACGTCCCCATGCTGTGATTGATCGTGGGGTTAGTCCTACGGTAATCAATATGCACATCAATTACCGTATGATGGGGACTGTTTCCCAGGTCTCTTTTTCCCCTCTTCTAGCAGAGCTGAGTGTGCTGGCCACGCCCCCTTTACACACAGAGCAGCTAGCTTAACAGCCTGTGTGTGCGGTGCCGCTGTCAGCCCATCCATTACATTGGATGGGGATAGTGCTGTCCCCATTCAATGTAATGGATTTCGACCAAGGTTTTCCAACATGAGAAACAGTGGATGGCTCATATGAAGTAACAGATTAGATTCCTCTAATCTGTTACTTCATCGAGCCGTGTGTGGCTAACTTAAGATGTCATGGCGATTTCTGGGCAGATCTATTGCACGTAATGTCATCACGTACAGCCGGGGCACCCTTTGTGGATGGAGACCACCATCCCCATCCAAAGTAATGAGATCCAACCTAAAAATTACGGACATGTCAGATCGATTTCTGGCACAATTAAGGGTGGGCGTGTTAGGTTTGCAACAGATTTTGAGGGAGATTATGCTCACGGCAGTCAACCTGCAGCAAAATTGGCTGCAAATCTACCCTACTTTACAAAAGCGGATATGTGCTCAAGATCTGGACTATTTACTCACAAGAGCAGCAGTATGAATCTTTGGTGTTATGACACTTAAGCAGAGTACAGACGTAGAGATGGCCGTTTCGAGCGCCGTGCCCGCTCACGGCCATCTGACCCATATAGTCTGCGCATACCGCTGTTTGAGCGGGACAAAATAATCCCACTCGAAAACAGCCTTATCAGACATGACCGTAATTACGGAGATGTACGATGCTTTGCTTAGAGACCGCAGGTCTCCCCAGCTCTGCCGATATCTGACAGCAGCGTGATGACGTCATCACACTGCTGCAGGGTACATCGGACACCTCGACTAACAAGCCATCTGTACCCTGCTTTAATGTTTTGGAATAAACAATACTGCTCAGGGATAGTGAGATCTTCAAAATGGTGCCAACACATAACTGCTTCATTCAGCTTTAAGCAGAGACACTAAATGGGACAGCGAATGTCAACATAAACATGTAAATTGTAAGCAGGCTAAAACTCTGCCAGCGAAACTTGGCCGCTGCTGAGTATATAGCTCAGCTTTAGTCTACATGCAATCTGCACATGGACCACAAAATTTGCTCATTTAGTATCTTTAGTCCTAAGCAGCGAACACATTAAAGAAAATGAAATATGCTCTACCTGTCCTGCAGCCTAACCACAAAACAATAATGTTTATCTTTGATCTACAGAGGACCATTAAAAAATAAAAAAATAAAAATTGTGTTTTTTGGTCAACACTTTTCTGAAAGTTTCAAAGGAGCATTTTATGCCGCTGATGGACCTTTCATCTCCACTTTAAAGTTACAGTAGACAAAAGGGAACCCCACATCTACAATTTTACAGAAACAACAGAATAAAGCCCTAGTCTACAGAGGTAAACATGGAAAAAAAAAAAGCAGTGTATACTTAATCCTGCAAATTAACATTATGAAGTGAGATACTAAATTCAAGCACAAAAGATTTAGTCTATTTTAAGATTTTATAGTTGGTTGATTTTATTGTTGGTTTGTAAAATCGCCTTGTGGTATGCTGTAACATGGTTTATTCCTTGGAGAAAAAAAAAAAACACCTGAACATGAGCAATGAAAAAAACAAAAACATACATCCATAAACTGTCTCTGGTGCTTGAGCTGTTTCTCCAGCGCCTGAATCTGTTGCTGAAGGTCAGTCATTCCATTTGTTTTCTTCATTAGCTCCTGATTACGAGCCATTTGCTCTTCGAGTTCCATTTCCAGGACCCTCATTTGGGAAAGTAAATTGGATCGGTCCTTGTCTGCTTGGCAGTGCAATTCAAGTTTCTCCTTTATTAGCCGTTGAGTTTCTTTAAGAAGTTCTACAAGGAGCAGGTAAATTATGAAAACAAAACAAACATAAAATTCCTTTAAATTGCCTGCACATCTGCATCCTCACTGTACAAATTTAACAATGAAAGAGTGGGAAAGTAAACATTATAATTAAACTATTGTGTATTTTAGCAGTCCACCTGTAAAAATAGTTCAGATAGGCTATATTTACCCTAGCATAGGTCCATTCAATAATGTTGTGGCATTGTTCTGGAAATATATAGGTTACCACAAAACTTGGCCATTTAACTGACTTAAACCCCAGATGATGTCTTAAATATATTATGTATGTACGGAAACATGCAAACGAAACCCATTATTTAAGTCACTGCTCTGACTCCTGTCTTTCTTCTCTCTATATAGCAGTAGTGATTGGTCGGTAAACTAAATTACATAACACAAAATTTGTGCTCCGTTACGGAACTCCAAGAGATGGAGTGAGGAAGAATAAGTGGATGGAAGGTGATGTGACTGGAAGACTGTCTACATGATTAAAGGTCCCCATACATGCATAGATATGCGCTAGATCGATGGCGATGAACTAGGGTCCCCATCCAAAGGATTGACAGGGAATCAGGAACCAAAAGTGGTGTGCCTTGATTCCTGTCTAATTGATGGGCTCCCGGTGAAGTCATCATGCTGCATCCAAACAGGTCACCTGTCGGCCATGTATGGGTACCATAACAGTCATGAATGTCTGTGGTTAATTTTTTTGTCACCTATCGGCAGCCCAGATACAACACATCAGCAAGACGTGTATCAGTTCTTGGCCAGATATTTATTTTTGTCATGAAGTATTTAGTAGAGACTCTCACCAACTTCAACATCTTTCTCACTACTTGATAGGACCTCCTGGAGCCTCATCAATAACTCCTTCTCTTCCCCAAGTACAGAGGGCTCCTGTGTCAGGACTTTCAGCTGCTCACGTGACTTTTCCAGTTCTACAACAAGTTGGTGTTCAGAAGTTTCTTTTGTTGACAAGGTTTCTTGCAGAGTAGCTTTCTCAACTGTGAACCCCTCAATAAGCCCTTTATAACAAAACAGATCATTCAAAATAACACAATGATTGAAAATGTTTTATGACCGTCTAGAAAATACACATATTCTCCTTATCCTTATTGTCTCCTTACCCTGTGCTTTGTGCAGTTCTACCTGCAGCTGGTTCTTCATCTCAGACTCCTGTGCCAACTGCTTAAGCAGTTCTTGATTTTTAACCACTACTTGAGCCATCTCCTGATTACGACTTTTAAACTCATCCTCAAAAGACTTCTGCATTTCTCGAGTCTGCTCTAACTAAGGATGAAAATTAAGCACACAATTTCAATGAACCACCGATAACAAACCAGTTCATTTCAAACATTCTCAACGTGACTTTAGAAAAGAACAGTATATATTACAGCTAGCAATCTCCACAATTTTAGGACAACGCTGATGCCATTTTTTGGCCAAGGGAAGGCCACTCTAGTTGCTGATCAGAAATTCAGCTTGCAGAGTACAGGGCCATTAACCAAAGGCTACTTGATATATGTAACTCACAACTACTGCCTATCAATATGTAGTAAGCATGTGCACATGTGAAAGGTCATCTAAAAGATCAGAAATATTTTACAATTCTATCACCACACAAAACATTAACCATATTCTAGATTTCCTCCTACCTGAACCGCTGAATTAGAGACCATATCCAAAAGTCTCTCAACAGCGGAACGTAAACGTTGGCTCATCTGTACAATCTTCTCTTCATTCTCTAGACCGACTTCTAGGCTTCCCAGAACGCTATCACACAGATATTCAGAAACTTCATATCCTTCATCTGTGGACATCAGGCTGTGCTCGGTTATAGATTCACAGTCTGGGCTCTCTCGATGTTTTTCACTCACTGATTAAGAGGAATATCATTAATTATTTTTTTTTTTATAAAACATGCATTTTGTTTAAACATTCAACAATCAGATAATTTTTCTATTTACAATAGAATAGACATTTAAATGTGAACAGGCATTTAAATATTATCTCGAAACAAATAAAATTTGTTAAAATTAGCTACCATAGCAAAAGTGATCAAAACATGCTTACTCTGTACAATAATTTCCTAGGACCTTCATTTCTTTACGTTGCAACAATTATTCCTTAACAGGTCAACAAATCCACCACTAAAAATAGCATTTAGCTTAATTTTGCAGCCACAACTTAACACAGATGTCCGTTAAAAACCAGTCCAAACGAACTTTTAGGTTAAAACAAAGTAACCTTATGCTTTTATGTAAAACAAAATATGTTATTTATAAAAGAATTGTCTTGAAAGTAATTTCATGCAAACTTGTCCAAGATATTCTATAACTGATGCTCAGAATAGTACCTACTATATATAATTTGTGCATGCAACTGAAAAGTAATGTAACACAACCAAATCAGGGAGTAACCAATAAGGGAAATACCTGTTGATTTTGTCAGCACATCCCTGTTTCTATCTTCATCCATTTGAAATAAGGTACTGTCTAAGCAGAGACCAACTTTTTTGAAGATTAAATCTTCTGTGACTAGTGTGTTCTTTAACACATCAGTGAAAATCTTCAGAAGACGCTGACAAGAATCTTGCAGTTTTTCCCTGTATGAAAAAAAACAAAAATGGTAATTAAATCTATGATTTAATAACTAGAGTGCAATGTGCCATGTAGCCATCAGAACATGACCATAATAGAAAAGATTAAGTTGTATGTATAACTTATGTTAACGAATGCTCTAATTTAAAGAACAAAAACATTTAAACAAAGTGTTTTATTTCAACCTCCAGACATAAAACTTTCCTTCCTATTTAAATGGTTTGTTGTATACTTTTAGATGCATTAGATTACATTAGTTAGGCGCTTACTGTATATACTAGAGTATAAGCCAAGGTATCTAAGTGTATCTACAAAAACTGGGGAAATGTATTAACTCGAGTATAAGCCGAGGGTGGCAAAAGCAAAGTCAGATAGTGCAGTTTTCTAAATGAGAAAAACCTAGAGAAAGCACCATTGCCCAGCGGAATGAATAAAACCGGTGAATCTTAGTGCCACAACCTCAAAGTTAAAAGAACACAGGTTTATTATTACAGGATGGGGTTTCAGGCACATCTTATGATTCTAAACAAAAAAATAAGTTTCCATTTAAAAAGGCTTTTATTATTGGGACCAATTGATGGAACGAATTTTTTTTTTATGTATCTGAATCATAAGTAGTGGAGTTTTTAAATTGAAATAGCACCTTCTGTAGTTAAAAATGACACCAGCAAATCTTGGGAATGCTGTAGATGGAATACCTTATACACATTGGACCATTCACAGAGGCAGACCAGCGAAAACCCCAGGAACCCTGACTTACTTTAGTTTAAGCAGAGGGGGGCTTTTTCAACACCAAAAATGTGCTTGGCTTATAACCCACCCATCCAACATGTGGCACATAGCAGTGCAAAATCAAAAAAGTTCTTTGAACTACAACGAAGGTATGAGCTTATGAAAAAAAATGTGGCAACATAACTGAAGTGACCTTTGAAATCTTAATGAAAAACAAAGTAAAAAATAATAAAATAACCAACTTACTGTTCCTGTCGGGCCATTTGTGCGTCAGACTGAAGAATTGTTTCTAAATTCTTTCCTTCTTCATTCTCTCTTTCTCTGGTCTGCACAATCGCCTCCATCTGGGACTGTAACTCTTCCATCTCGCTAGTAAAGGAGGAGACCTTTTCCTGCAACTGAGGGGTTCGGAGAATTGAAAAGAAAGTCATAAAGCTGATCATGACCAATATATATTACTCAAGATTTCCGTAGTTTACAGGTACAGGGACAGATGTCTGTGCAATAGTACAATTCCTCTCCATTGCATTTGCTAGGAAAGTAACATAAAAACATCTATATTCTTTATTCCATTAGTGTGCAGTACCACGCATTGGTAAAGCTGGCAGAAAGTGAATACAGTCGGGCCGCACTTGTGAATGGAGAATGCCGAGAGTATTATTCACAGCTTCACTTGGAGCTGGGTAACCACGACAACGGCTTGGAAGCCAGGCAAGCCCAAACACAAGAAACCTCCCACCTCTTCCCTCCAACAATCATCTGACGTTCTACCTGAACAACTTCACACCCTGTCACCTCTGAACAAAACAAACAAAAAGCTTAGAAGCCAGTCTCCTCGCCATATCAAGTTACAAATATACCAAAATAAAACATACCGGCCTGATCACACATGTAATTACAGTTGGAAACGACACATGTATCCATGTAGCTTACAAACATTAAACAAATGTTAATGTGTTTTATAAGAGAGTTTAGAGGCCATGTGATGGATGTATGTCCAAAAAGACACACGCCAGGCAAATGTGTTCCCGTCTGCGCCCTAGCATACCAAAGATGTGGAAAATCAGCGCCGAACAGCATGGGGCACAGCTTTTTCGCGTCTTGAAAAACTGTCCATTGATCCATTGGACGCATCTCTGGCGGCACCGTGCAGCGCAGCAATGAAGAGGTGGAATTACGCAGCTTCAATATAGGTTTCTCCTCTTAAGGTAGCCATACATAGGCCGATTTGTCACCGATTAATTCCCGATTCGATCATTCCAGGTGATCGGGAATCAGGCAATTGATTGGATATCGATGCAACACCACCTTGGGAACCCGATTTGTGGTTGATTTGGACATGAGCCGATTTCCAAAATTTCCGATTCCACAAAATCCATCGATCGGAAAGGCTGCTGCATAGGGCTGTGGGTCCACCAACGTACTCCAATTGCCAAACAATCGACCAAAAAACTAAAATAAGTCGGTTCAATGTCCGATCCAATTTTTAGTTGATTCTGATTTTGCTTGGTCAATCGTTCAGGGTGGGCAGAACCCGATTGATCGCTGATCGATCTTGTGAACTCGCACAGTGATCAATCGGTCAAAATCGAGTAAAAGAGTTAAGTTAAGATTTCAAGGTATTTTTAAATCATTCTTATAAGATGGTATATATCTCTTACGGGGGAATAGTATTTATAGAAAGTAATTTCTCTGTCTTCAGACTGTTTGACTCATCGGACACCAATCCTTGAAGTGATTGTGTGAGGGGTGGGGAAAAAACTTGTAAATGGCACTGTGACAGGGATTACTGGTACTCTCCTACAGAGGAGGGTCGAATTATAGTTTGTTGTTTCCCTAGTGTGAAGCCCTGAACAACCCTTGAGGGTGTATGAGGGGTTGGTCCAGGTGACAACAGAGAGAACCCCGTGTGTGTGTGGGGGGGGGGAAGTGACTGTGTGTGTATATATGTATATACTCACACAGACCCACCCAAGCCATAAATGCATCCAGTGACTACAACAATGTGCCATACATTTGTTCTTGGTTATTTGCGCAACTCACTTGAAGCACTAGCACATTCTTCTCTTCCAGTTGCCCCATCAGCACGTCTTTCTCCTTGTTAAGCTCATCACACACCTTTTCAGAGGCTCTAAACTGTTCTTCAATCTCTTGTAAAGCAGACTTTTTCTCTATGATAAACTCCTCCTGAAAAAAAATTGATGACACTATGTTTGTAATTTAACAAATACAAAAATAAATACATTCCCTAGCCAATGAAGCAATTTTAGTGGTGGATACACAGTGCTTAGAACCCCTTTCAGGTTATGCCATGTTATGTGCCCCATGAAGGAGATTTTACTCTCAGTTTTAACCTGCAGGTGCCCATTAACCATTTAAAGAGTGGGACAGGTAACCCAAACAAATAACACCCACTGTCCAGAGATGCTTCAGGCTCCCTTCAGACAGGTAGATATGCCTTGAGGTTGGTTTAGGGTGGAGTTATGTTTTTAAACAAAACAGCGCCGAGAGCGGGCCACGGGATGGCTGCAAAGGAGGGGTCTCCAGGCACCGGACACAGGAAAAGCACAGCAGCCCGGGTAACAACAAAATTAGGGGTACCCCAGTTGCTTTTCAGGCAACAATTCATACACAAAAAAATAGGTCATTAACTTAACCTCTAAGCATGAAATGAGATGCCTTTTTGCCACCTGATAATCTTAATTCTGTTCATGTAAGAAACGGCCATCATACCTTTAGCTGTGTAATTTGCTGTTCCAGCAACATCTCAGACTGACATTTCAACAGCTCAATCTCTTCTTGTAATTGTGATATTCGATTGGATTTGTTCTGCAGTTCCGTTGACAAAATCTGAAGATGGTTGTTAAGCTCTGTAATATTAAGCTGAAAAGAAATAAGGAATAATTAAAGGGGTTCAGTCACTATTCATAGATTGGTCTGCCACATCCCAACATAATATTTGAAAAGAAAAGGAGTACGTTTCTCTAGTTGGAAAAAACCAACCAGGGATAAAGGGACTTTGCAGGCAGTACCTAAGATTATTGATTATCAGTTTATTTTATTTTTCAATTTTTTCAATTTTTTAAATAAAGTATATTAACTATTACTACTATGCAATCACCAACTGACCTCTTGCCGCTGGCGCTCATCTGTCACCTTCATCAGTTCATTTTCCAACGTCAGAGTTTGCTGCTGAACTTCTGCCTTGTGCAGGTCACTCAGTTCTTGAAGAGCAAACCTGTTGTGATTTTCCATTCCAAGAACTTCTTCTCTCAAAGCATCTAAAGCCTGGTTTTTGTCAAACTCTAACAGCAAGCGCTGCTGCTCAAGTTTTTCTTTAAGGTCATCCTAAAATATATACAATAGATTCGTCAAAACAAAAAAAGGTCAACAAATAACATGCTACTGAAAACATGCCAATTAAGTTAATACAAACACATGCCTTTTCTGGGTTTAAGCATCTGGCAAATGGCAACTCAGATATTTTATATTTTGTATACACAAACACATACCTCCACTAAAGACTTGCAAGCAAAAAGCACACAATTTTTGAACTATATTTAAAAGGAACAGAACTACAATACCACTATTACTTTCATGCATAAAAAAACATTCATGTTAGAATTAGTAATCAATCCATGAACATGCATAGGAACAGATGGCATAAAAAAAAAAAAAAAAAGTTAGGCTTAATACACACATACACGTTCTAATTGGCTGTCTCAGGCAGATAGTCAACGTGATGCCATTTAGTGACCTACTAGGGCTGATCACTGAATGACCATCCTGCCTGATCGCCATTATATCCTATGAGAGAGGACAGAGCAGGATGGTGCAGGCTGGCACAGGCCCCTCCTCAATAGAACAGAACAAGCTGTGTGTACAGCTCTAGTTTGTCCGATTGCTGCGAACGACTATTATGACTATATTGCTGTGCGTACCAAGATTTATATAATTAGGTAAATTTTCAAAACTTAAAAAACCTTGTTCACAAACTTTAGTACAAAAAAAGAAGATGAAGATCAAAAAAAAGCAAAAAAAGTCACACAATAGCTGTTCAAAGTTTATCAATGTTCATTTTGTAGTAAAGTAAACTGTCCCGGTTGTTGCTAAATGTTATTAGTAAATCAACAATCATC
>CM070039.1:32957298-32973348 GCA_036250615.1 Ptychadena robeensis | reverse complement strand
TCCCATATTATCAATACAGTGAATGTTAAGTGTAGGAATTTGGGCTATGGTTTTCGCTAAAATCCCTGCGTTGAAAGCAGGAGTTTTAGTGCAGTGCACAAGCCGGTCACTGACGGCAATGGGGCTATGACAGCGCTGTCTACTAGAGATGGTCGAGTAAAAAATTATAATTCGACGATTTTGAGTTAATTGCAAAGCCCCTGAACATTGTATCACCACCAAACTTGCTGGAGATGTAGAGAAGGGTTGGGGGTATACTACAAAAAGAAGAATGTCTAAAACAAATAGTTTTTGCACAAATGAAGTTCAAAGTCAAGTCAAAATTTTGAACTTAATTTATGCAAAAACTGCATATGCTAGAGCAAAACTTTTTTTTCTTCAAATGTTCCCACAACCCTTCTCCACATCTCCAGCAATTTTGGTTATGATACCATATTGAGGGGATTTGCAATCAGCTCACAAAGTTTGCAAGTCGAAAAATTCAACCATCTCTACTGTCAACGCAGCCCGTCAGCTTCCAATCAGTCTGCCTAAGCCCCAGCCGTGTTAATATTGGCGCGGAGCTTTGTGTTGACATAATCGCAATGGAAGACTCGTCCATTTATATCAGCCCACTGGTTTTAAGGGGCCGCGTTATCAGCTGCTCCATGTAGCGTAGCCAAAAACATGGCCCCAACAGAATGGCTAGGGAGGACTTGCACTTGTGAAAACTTGTTCACACAAGCGAATAGCGGAGCCCTAGTCATAAGTATTACTGATGTATAGTATGTTAAAGTTAATCCAAGGTTAAAAAACTAAATACACACCAGATTCAATAAAAGTTTTTAAAAAATAACGTAAAAAATAACTAAAAACATAAAGCTAGTAAAAATTTACTTTGAGGAGCTATTAATTTATACTTACAAATAAAATAGATACATTTACATTAAGTTGTACAACAACTATTCCCTACACCTGAACACCAAAATAGTTTTATAAAATAAATATTTTCTCTTGCTTTGAGTGAATAGAGCGGTGTCTGGAAGACATGGGAGCTGGTTTTAATTGCCATTAAACAAAAATCAAACAACAAACATTTCAATTGCAGACCGCACACACTGCAAACAGCAACACAGCATCAGAAACATCTGAAAGCACTTACCACATCCTTTAAAGATTCTATTGTTGCATAAAAAAAGATATATAGATAAGCTGTTTACTTAATGCACCTGCCACTTTGGCTACAATAAAACGAATACCTTGTTATTACATTTACATTCGACTCCCTTTGCACAGTCCTGAAGAGTATGATCATCAGATCAATTTACCATCTGTTTGGTGACCGGGGAATTATGCAAACCAACACAATGAATGGAGATGGCATTTTTATTTTTATTTTTTAAATCTGACTTTGTGAGTTAACTGCAAAGCTCCTGAGAGCATGGTACCATCACCAAACTTGCTGCAGATTTAGAGAAGGGTCCAGGGTATACAAAAAATTAAACTGTTGATCCAACACAAATAGTTTTTGCACAAGTCTAGGTAAAATTTGACTTTGACCTTAGTTTATGCAAACTTCTACATATGCTAGGGTAATCGTTTTTTCCCCCCCCCAAATATCCCAACAATCGTTCTCTTTATCTCCAGCGATGTTGGTGATAACATTTTCAGGGGCTATTCAATTAACTCACAGTCAGCTAGTTGAAAAAATTTGACCATCTCTTAAAATGAATGCAGTTAAAATGAATCCTTAAACCAGGAATACTGGCGCTGGATGGGCTAAATCATGAAAGGGCAAACTAAGGCCCGAGGGCTAGATACGGCCCATATTTAGCTTTCTGTTCCAGCCCTTTGTCAGCTTTAAAAGATGCTCCCCTCTGCAATGAGGGCGATTGCCTTGGGGAAGATGGACAGGTGTGATCATTACAATGAGAGCAAGTCCTCATGGCGACAACAGTCTCTAGGAATTAACTCTGCTCATTGCAATGAAGGAGCATTTTTATTTTATTTTTTTTGCAGGAAATTTAAAGAGAAAACAATGCTTCTGTCACACGTTGCCTATAACACACAACACCGCCATCATGAGTGATGCCGGCAATGCATGTAATCGCCACTCCTATGGCGGGTCAGCCATTACAGGCTCTTGGTCCAGACGCTTTATCAAATTTAAGAAACCCTTGTGTCCCATGAGCCCAAAAGTTTGCCCATCCCTGGGCTAAATATTCTATTTTTTAGGAGTGAAAAGGCAGAATTTTCAATTGCCTTGTTTTGTGCTTCCCACATGGACCTCCTATTTCCTGCAGTCTCCTCTTTGGTCACTGACATTGCAGAACTACTTGTTAAGAACAACAACAAAAAGAGTTAAAACCCCAGGGAAGCATAGGGAAAGTAAATAAAATTACCTGATGAGCAACTTCTAACTCCTTTGCCATGGCTTGAAACTTCTCTAGGTGTACATTAGCAAGTTCCTGCCGAAGATGCTGCAGCTCCTCCTCTTGTTGCTGTAGCCACAGTATCCGGGCCTTCTCCAGCCTTTCCTGCATTTCCTTCTCACTTTCTTGCAGCCTATCTGAAAAGCACACCTCCAAATCTTCCAGGGCAAGTGAATGCTCATCTCTGATCTTCTGAATTTCTGAAAGGTATGAAGACTCCAAGGTGTCCAGCTTGGTTAGGTGGGAGGCTTCTAGCGATTGGATATAAGCTTCGCGCTCCAAGTCACGAAATTTCAGCTCTTCTTGGTGACTCTGCAGCAACTCTGATAAACAAGATAACAAGTCCTGATGGCACAGTAAATCTAATGACTGTAAATCAGGATCCCCATATAAATGCTGATCCAGCATAGATAGATGTCCCTGTAATACAGATATACAGGTGCCAGGTTCCCATCTGTGCTTCTCCTCTGATAGCCACGACTTCAGATCTTCCTCTGGTCTCAGGGGGATAGAGATTAGTTCACTGGGCCTGTCTTTGGAGACTAAGCTCGTTTGTGGCTCCCACAAGAGATTTTCTTGTACGTTTGTTTTTTCCTCATTAAACTGCTTTGTCCTAAAGAAATATAAAAAATCAAAACAAAAATTACAATGTAGTCGACTAGAAAACAACCAAGAGTGGCAGTAAAATACATGAGGCATAGCACGGAAATCAAAAGATGCAAATCACACAGGTTAATAATTAGATCAGGTTTATAGAGTTATACAATGACTATGTTAGGTGATCACGTGAAAAAGCATTTTCCCCAATGTCAGATATTTATGCCACAACAAAGAAAGGGCAGTAAAAGGACAGCTGCACATTGATCTTTGCTTTGAAATAGTAAATAAATGACTTATTGTGGGGAAAGTGAGAGTGTAAAAGCTTACCTTCCACATACAAAACAAGTGTATAATAATATTTGGCCTGGTTATGATGCATTGTGGAAAGTGTTTACATTGGTCGTTATCAGGAGAAGAAATGCTCCCCCCAGTGCTTGTGCATTATTAATTTACACAGCACCAGTACTGCAGAAATGAGGGGCTTCAAGATAGATTTTTTTTTTTTTGCAAAAATTACATCAAGGGTGGATTTTATTTAAAATCAAACTGATTTGAATCATAGTTTTCTACATAAAGACTAATTCTTGCCAGTATAACTTTAATATGCAAGTAGATTTTTAGAATAACTTTTTATCCCCAGTTTAGGTTAATCATTCATATTTTGACAAATTTTTCTTTTGTACTTAGGAAGGAGAAAAAATATCATTACCTTAATAACAATTTAAACAGATTTATTCAACTGAATAAAATGCCCCTCCCTCACACCAAGGCCATGTCTCCACAGTGTTGTGTGCTCTGTCGGACCCCTGCGTTTAGTGCAGTGCTTGGTGGGGGGCCCGACGGATCACATACACTTGCTCGTGGATAATCTGTTCACACATCCGCCGATGCAGGGATTAACATACTGCACTACGTTAACACCTGCATTGGCAGCTCAGCGCCGTGAGAACAGAGCATTTGCCGAACAGGTAATGTGTATGTAATCTGTGGGGACCTCCAGCCAAGCAATGCGCTTATTGTATGGGTTTCGAAGGATCACAAAATGCTGTGGAAACATGCCCTTAGTTTCGCTTTCTTCTTGTGCAGATCTATTCCACAATCAGAAAAATATTGTTTCTATTCTTAGTGCAGACGTGGCCTTAAGGCAGAAAAAACAAAGTTTAGGGCACATTAGTGCGGTGTTCTTGTTAATGTGACAACACACCCTATTAATTTGGGGAAAACATGAACAAATATCGTTTGTAATACACTGTCACAGAGATGACAGCCTGGGGCTTCGAGTTCTCATTGCAGCGACGTGGACCATGACACCAGCACATCATAGCTCAAAGCAAAGTGCGGACCGCTTAAAAAGGTTACTAACAGAATAAAGTGAAAATAAGTTATTTATTCTATACCTATCAGTAACACAACTGGTAAACTGCAACACTGAAATATATTTACTGCGTTAATATATGTTTGGAAATCTTTTCCACAAATCAGCTCCTCTTATCCAGGATAAATCTCTCAGCTTTCAGTAAATCCAATTAATTAGTAAATTTCAGTAAATTAATCCTACACAGCCTTGTGAAGAGCGCAAAGGCAGGTAAACCAATAGATTTAATTGGGCTTTATATGAGAGGGGAAGAGACAGCGAGAGGAAGAGACAGACTTGCTACATCAACAAGTAATACAACTATGTTAAATGGGGAGAAAAAACTATTGTGTTAAGACTCAAAACAAAACTTCATTTTATTTGTTATATTAGCCTTCATGTTTGCTTAACCTCCCTAGCGATATGCCCGAAGCCAGTTCAGCAAAAGGATGCTGCATTTATCGATGCGCCCGAACTGGCTTCGGGCACGTTACAGAAGCTTACCTGATCTGGCTGCCGCCTCCAGCAATGTCCTCGCCGGCTTCTTCCTGCTTGCTGAGTGACATCACGGAGGCAGAACATGGACTTTTTAAAAAAAAATGTTTTCCTTTTGAACTGCATCAGAGAAATGTCTTTATCTGATCCAGCTCAAAAGTGGATCCAGCTAGCAGAAACGACAGGAGCATTTCTGCAGCTGGAACCGCCTCTGGCACAGAGACCCAAGTGCCTCCGGAAATAGCCGGTCTCTCCGGCTATTTCCGGGATCAGCACTCGTGTGCCAATGACGTCACGGGCCAGGCAAAATTGAAAAAGGTACATGAAAATTTTTATTTTTCTTATTTTTTAGTTTTTTATTGGATTGGATACATTTTTTCTTCATGTACCTCTAAAGCCGGCCATAGCGCTTTAATCTGTAGCCGATTTTGCGAATGATCTCCATGCGCATTGGGGGTGATCGCTTGGTGATCAATCGCAAAACGCAACTTTGATCAGCCAGAGAATAAACGTTTTTCTCTGGTCGATCGCCAGTACTTTGAATGGGGACAAGGGTCCCCATCCAAAGTACCGTTTGTTGAATCACAAATGGTGTATTTCGAACGATTGACCATGGCATGAGGATGTCATCATGCGGTGTCGATTGATAAACCGGTTTAACCTTCCTAGCGTTATGCTCGAAGTGAATCAAATTGCTCCCCCTGAATCGTGAATCAAACTGCTCCCCTGCCGGAATCGGGTTCAACCGCTGGCTCTCTGTGTGCCTGCAGCATTTCTACAGAGCTGCAGGCACAAAGCAAAACACTATCACTTTTGGTACAGAAATCTGGACCTCGGTGAACCGCCAGGGAGGTTAAAGCTGCTCTGGTACACACGATGTGCTGGTAACAACAACCACCTACATCCAAATTCAGTGTTTACTATTTCTATGTGGAAAAAGTCAAAAAAAAGGTAGCATTCACATGTGTGCTTTCCAGCTGCTGCCAACAGCAACACACCCCCCCCCCCCATATGTCTGGCATTTAAAAACACTTCCATATCAAGCATAATGGGCAGATACCCGAAGGTGTCTAATGTCGAATCTTCCAAAATTCACTTTTCAGGCATCCAGGTGCTGGAAACATTGCATTTCTAGATGTGAATGTCCCCTTATTCATTGGTTTGCACAATGAAAACATCACAGCAGGAAATAATTGAATAAAGTCTGCTATCCTGCATTTTTAAACATACACAGGCTTGTTTTTTCAGACAACTTTATATCAGTACCTATAATCTAAAGGTATTTACCTTTAACAGACCAGTACACTCACCATTTGACATTAGAAATTTTAATCACCAAGATAGAACTAAAGGTTTTATAAATGCTATATAAAAATACAAGTACAGAATTTCATATTACATCAGCCTTTCTGTATTCCTAGCGACACTTCTACATGGAAAATGAAGGCCAGAATTCGAGAAAGTAAAGAAGGGCATTTTACCCAATGGCGTTTGTCAGGATCGCACTAACTGGGCAAGCAGTTCTCACTCTCCTTAACACCCTCTTCACTCTTCTTTTATTTATCTAGCCCCCCACCCCATTTCCTTGTGTCATATCCTATTCGCCAAGGAAGATTCTGGTTGACGATATTTTTTATTTCCAAATATGTTTTTGAATGTGAATTTTTCTCTCAGACACTTTGGGACACAGTCCCCAGTTTCAAGAAACTGATTTACACCAAGTTGGACAAACAAAAGTCAAGTAAGAACATCTAATTTATTTTCCATATTATCTTATGGTATTCAGTATTCTTCCTACATCCATACATCTCGAAAAAACCACTCTGCACCTGCGGTGATGTTACAGCATCAGCTTACTCTACGTTCCTGGTACAAGGAAGACCTCTTGCCTTAGAGTGTTCCTTTATCAGGTCTTGTGGGATTTTGAGGCATGGGGAGTTCACAATGAATACTACTGCACATGCACAGGATTTCTGGCTGCCAGAAGAGTAAGAGTGCTGAATCGGCTCTCTTCTGGCAGCCAGAAATCCTGTGCCCATAGCGGATATAGCCGCAGTGGATCAACATGGAAACAGAAAGTAAGAATGCTGTTTTTAGCATTTCAGAATGGCCATCACTGATGAAGACTGCTACAGGAAGGTAAAGGGTTTATTACATTTATTACTAAAAGAATTCGAAAAAAACATACATAAAAAGGGAAAGAGGCCCCCAAAATACAGCCCCATAAATGACTAATGGAATCAACTTCAGTCACAGCAAGAAAACATTCAATATTGCCAAAATTACGACAGCCAATACCAGTGAAATGAAGGCAATTCTGCATCTATGTAAGAGGGCAGAACAGCAATTTGCCCTTATGGGCATCTGTGTAATTCAATGGACATTACAAGCAGATTTTCTAGAGGGAGCTTTAGGCACTTAACCCTCTGGGCAGTTTGAGCTTTTCACGCCATTTTTTTTGGCACAAAAAGCCGTTTTACCCGCAATCGCGGCAGAGTACACTGTACTTCGCTATGCTTGCCGGCTCTCCACCCAGCCCTCTAGACACCTCCGGTGTCAAATAGACGCCTGCGGTGTGTGGAGAGGAAGGCGGCGCCCCCTCCATTAACATGGCGGTCTATGGCACCTCCCCCTTCGGCATCACAGATGACGCTGAAGACACGGGGCCGGAAGAAGACGGCGGTTGTGCCCAATCCCGGCACAGGCGCAGTTTGATCAGTGATCAAACTGTGCCCAAACTGAGTTCGGCAAACCGCTAGGGAGGTTAAATAAAAACAAAGCTAAATGCTTCAGTAATGCAAAATACACACAGTCCAATATGAGCATCATACCTGTGCTTTGCTTCTTGCAATGCTTTCAAAACTTGTGACTTTTCTGCATACAGCCTTCTTAAAAGTTCCTTCAATTCACTTGCCAGCTGATTTTTGAGGCTTTCCAGGTCTGGGGAACTCTGTTCTTGTAACTCTCTACATCTAGCACGCTGCTTATCTTCTGCCTCTCCAAAGAGGGTTGTAGACTCAACCTGCAAAAATGAACATATTTACTATTCGTTAAACAAGGGCATATACCTTTACATGCATTACAAAAACAAATATTCTGCCAACTTATATTAAATGCAAACAGCCATTAAATCTGGAAAAGAATGTCGGTAGACCACACCAACAGAATGAGGGGGCAAGCCTCCAGGACTTTCAAAGAATATTAAATAATGGTTTGGGTCAAAAAAGTCAATAAGGAAATGGTTACTACTTAAGCCATTGGTTACTACTTAAGCAGTTGCATCAAGTTTAAATAAAGCTTTGCAAATGACAGTGTAACATACCTTGCTCAGATGTGTAAAGTCCGCAACTTGAGCCTTACACGACAACTCTATAATCTTCACTTGTGTATTATGTGGTTCATCCATAGGATATGGTTTTCTTCCATGACAACCCGCATCCCCACTGCTCTCAAGATGAATCCTTGCTCCATCTAAGGAAAATGTAAACACAAAAACTTTTATCATCAAAAAACAAACTGAAAATGTTAATCAGGACACATGTATATACACACATCAAAACACTAAAATAAACTTCAGTATACACTCCATGTAAGGAAGCAAAGTGTGAAGTTTTAAATTTTTTAAACCTGGCAACTAGCTATACCTTTGTCTGACACCAATTTTTTGCATTAAGCAACCATCATTAGGTATCTTCACCTGAGGCGAACAGCGGTTTTCACCAAATGATCACCTCAATAAACTAGAAAAGTTACATTGCTGTGATTCATCCTGAAAGCATTAAATAATTAAAAGAACCCGTCGAAAACAATTGACAGAAAAAGTTAATCTAGCCATACAGATCAACTTTTTATTCTGACTTGCCCATTAAAAAGATTCAACATCAGCCATAAATTCATCATACTATAACAGTGTGATTCAAAACTGATTTGTTCATTTTGATTTCTTTTCAGAGATTAAGACAAAAGGTGTGTGTACGTGGCTCCATAATCAGATACAAGTTTATTGAAAAAAAAACACTTAAGCAGGGAACACACGGTTTGAAATTGGAGCTGTTCGATATTCCCTGCAGCAGCGCGATGACCTCATCATGCTGCGGTCAGATATTGGAGATATCAGCCGATGCTTTGCATGGAGATCCTGCTGTCTCTATGCAAAGCAACGGACAGCGACCGTGGTTTACGGTCATGTCCGATATACTTGTTTTCGAGCGGGATGGATTGGTTCCACTCAAAAACAGGGATGGCCACATATGATATGGGCCAGATAGATGGCCGTGAGCGCACACGGCCCTCGAAGCAGTCATTGATCTGGCCCATATCTACATACGTCTATGTGTGTTGGCAGCTTTACACTTGTACAACCGGCTGTAAATTTTTTAACTGGACCCATCTCTGCTGTTTTGTTTTTATACTCCATCAATTCAGATAAAGGAATCTATTGCTGAACTGTCAACCTAAACTTAAAATTAAATCAAAACATCATCTCACCCTTTATTTCCTCATTAGACAATGCGGCTCTTAACTGTTCCAGCTCCAAACTATGTCTCTTTTTTAATGTCTCTATTTCATAGGTGTACTGCTCAGAAAGATCCATCTTCACATTCAGTAAATCCTCCTGATACTGCTGTGAGAGGGTAGCATGGAGATGCTCTATCTCTTCTTTGTACTTCTCCTGAGACTGAAGCCGAATACAAGACAACTCTTCCTGAAAATTGGAAAAAAACACAGCATTTAATTTAGCCAACAGCAGCACTTGCTGTGTTAATTTGCGGTTATATCATTAATCTACCTTGTGCTGCACTAGTTGGTCTGTCATGTGAAGAAGGAGATCGGTCTTTTCGTTATCAAAGGACTCATCCAAGGTCAGAACAGAGCTGCAAAAAGCAAGGTTATTATAAAAAGAGCTTTATGATTACAGAAACGACAGTTTAAAAAAAAAAAAAAAAAAAAAACTCCATTCAGATGGCGACCTGAGAACATCAGGATCAGATTTGTGTGGATATTCTAGTCCTAGTAACCCATCTTAACTTATCCTAGTAATCTGCTCAAATTAAAGCAGACCTACCACCATAAATTCAGCTTTTCATATAAGTGCCCAAAGTAGGGAGGAAATGGAACGCAAAAAAAACAAGCTTGCCTGTAAGGAGTAATTTAACAAGATCCCTCGCAGCCCCTCCTCTCTACCTGGCCCTGACGACAGGCTCCTAGGCCGATAGTGGGTTAATTCTCTAATCTCAGCTCTCCATTAAACCGAATTACACAAATTTTCCCATAGCAAACCATTATAAACACCCCCAGTGGCCACTCGCGATATTGCACCCAATGTTAACCTCTAGAAGCCTTGACAACAAAGATTCCAGGCAACAGCAGGTAAGTATGTTTTTTATTGTGCTATGCCACCATAATACCAGCTCAGAGGCAAGTCAAACTTTCATTTTACATATATATTTTTTAGATTTTAAGTATACATCTGCTTTAAGTTAAAGACCATTATTAAGAGCTAGCTCTTACTTTACAAAGAAGTACAATTTTCAAATAAATTATAAAGACAAACCTGCTCAGTGCACTTATTTCATCCTTCCCTTCATAGCTCATTTCTCGCAGACGCTGATGCAGCAACTCCAAATTCTCTCTGTAGGTCTCCTCTGCTACTCTGGACTTTTGTTCAAAGTAAATTCTCAGGTCCTCCATATCCTTCTCATGTGCGGCTTTAATCTGCTGCTGCTGTTTGTGAAATTCTTGCTTCATCCTCTCAATCTCCTCAAGATGCATAGACCGAGCAATAAGCTGCTCTTTTAGCTCTAAATTAGACATGTTGCAATAGGGTTACTAAACATATCAAAGCTGTATTACAAGAGATTAAAAAAGGTTATTGCTTTTCAGTAGTTCTTCAGTTAAAAAATCCTTACTTTTTAAGTTTAACTTTGAAAAAGTCCCTAAACAGTAACCTAGAGAATACCTTTTGCCTGGAAAACAGAAGGATATAATACATGGATGAGGTCTACAACCTTAAACCCACATATATCCACTGACTTGACTTCTTGCCCCAGGAGAAAGGTCACTACATTACTTCTTACTATTGTTTCTGCAGGAACAAGCCATTGTAAGTAGGGGGTTGGGGGGTAAAGAATTGCAGGCACAGACGGGTGAATAAGGCTTTGTTTCCACTTGTGTGGAAGCCGGCGGCGCGACTTGTGTGGAAGCCGGCGGCGGCCATTCACCCCTATGGCCACGGTCAGTGCTGGGCGGCCGCAGAATCGACAGTCCGCGCGATTCCGCGGCCGGGGACCAGCGCCATTGAATAGACTGGGCGCGGATGTATCCGCGCCGTGCACGACCGCGGGCTTCCGCTTCAAGTGGAAACAAGCCCTAAAGGTGGACATAAGCGGTTCAATAGTTCCTTTCTATTTGAGCAAAAGACAGAAAGACACGATTACTAGGTTTATCCGGAGAGTATTTCGTGTAGGTCCCTTACTTAAATATAAGAATGTTTCACTTATCTAGGAGTTCATTTAATATATTTACCATTCTGCCAAGTTCATGTCTGCATTTAAGCTTACCATTCAGTTCTTGACGACTTGCTCGAGAGCTGTCAATTTGAGACCACAGCAGTTGAATCTCTTGATTGGACCGATTTTCCAATTTCTGGTTAATGACCTGTATTGAAGTCACCAATAGGATAAAAGTTAGTTATATTCATGGCTGTGAAGTGTTCTCAAACTAAAGCCAATATTCACTCCTGAAATCAAACATGCAGGCAATGAATTTCATACCTGGCTGTTCATCTGTCCCAAATCCTCTTTCTGGTCCAAAGCTAAAGATTGAGGTTGGTGAAGCTCATCTCCTAAAACAATTATACACAGTAAGCGTCAGCAGAAACTGAAGTTAGTAGGAAATAACTTTTTGAAGACTTTGCATTTAAAACCAGTGTAAACATAGTGAAGAAACAAGGTGAGAAAGATTACAGCAAAATTGGTAAGGGGGTATGTGTGAATCCTATAGACCAGGGGTAGGTAAACTAATGCCCAGGGGCCAGATACAGCATGTTTAGCTTTCTTTTCTGGCCCTTTGTCTCATTGTTTAAAAGATGCTCCCTTCCGCTTGTTCTCTGCAATGAGTGCACATAATGCCGAGGTGTGCAAAAAATGCCTTGGGGACGAAGCAGTGACCTCATCTGACGATTCTGCAGGAAATTTATCAAGATGATAACAATCATGTTGCAAAATTGCCTATTACACATCACAGCCATCATTAGTGATACCTGCGATGAATGGCACACATATGGGGTGTTGGCCATTATAGGCTCTTGTTCCTGTCCCTTTATCAAATTTCAGAAGCCAATGTGGCCCACAAGTCAAAATGTTTTCCCATCCCTGCTAGAGCCCAAATACACATTCTGTACAGCACACAGTTGGAAGCGAATCTGTGGGCTGTCAGCACCCCCCTGCTTCTGAATGCCAACAGACTCCCTCATAGCAGCCATCAGCAGTACCTGATCCAGCCATCAGCAGTTCCTGATCCAGAATCAGTATGCAACATGTCCTGCAGTTAACTTTATGTTTATTTCAGTTTTTTCAGAAACTACTGAAACATCAAAACATCCAAACAATAAGGATTCCTCATCATCCACTTTGCAATAGAATCATTTATGATCTTACTTTAGGATACTACACCAGGACTCACAGATTGACTACACACTTAAAAAAGTAAAAAAAAAAAAATTTACTGTTTATACTACATTAAGGTGATCTGAATAGAAGACAAGGTAAAAAAAACCTAATGACTCGCATATAAGCCTAAAGCTGGGAAATGCAGCAGCTAAGGCACAGAAACACAAAGCAAATGTTCTTTTGTTTTGGAAACCTCATTATTATGGGCATGAAATGTTAGACACTACAATATTTTCCTCCCACTTGAGTATTTAAAGTTCGGTTTTGTTTGCAAAATGTTAAATACCGTGTTAAAGTGGATGATCATTTACAAACATGGGATTAACCTCCCTAGATCTGTACCAAAAGAGCACCATAGACTTTAATGTAAAAAAACTTTTTTACATTGTAGGCATGTAATTTTCAAAAGTATGTCCATACAGGAGTCTGGTGACATCCTGAATATAATAACATATAACAAATTACCACTGCAACCACAAGACGGCAGTGCAGATGTGCCAGGTTACATAGGACAGCATGGGGGGGGTGGTTGAGTAATGTGTTCCCCTGCAGCTGCCTCTTCATTAGATCGGAGACACACAGAGTTTACTCTTCTGTGGCTCCGATCTCTACCTGACGAACCCAGCTCATCCACTGCAGTGCAGACAGGTCAGAGCTGGGACGTCAGGAACAGCAAGGGGGTTAAATAAGACATGTGTTTAGGGCCAAACATATTGCTTGCATTATATTTAGTAGACCGAGTGCTGTACTTGTCTCACCTTGATTGCTCTGTAGTTCTGAATTCTTCAGCACATACTGCTCTGCTAACATTTGAATCTCTTTCCAACAATGTTCTTGTAGTTCCAGTATCTTTGCGGAATGTCGCTCAATTTCAGGGTGTTCATCTAGATAATTTTTAAATTCCCCAAAATGATGATTTACTAAATGGCTTAACTGACTTAAAAGATACTTCATCTTACTCTCCCATTCGATGTTTTCCAGTTGGCGACATTCCAGTAGTTCCTTCACTTGCTCATCATGTTGTTCCTGAAGCTTTGTGAAATCTTGAAAATTCCCTTCAGATACTGAATCAAAGTGCTCTGGGTTTTTTTGTTCGTCAGGCATATCTTGTACATTTCTGATTTGTTCCATATTTAAACTCTCCCATTGTTCCTTTTCTTTTGCATAAAGCTCCACAACATTTTGCATTTCTTTGCTATGCTGGTTTCGCAAATCTAAGATAGTCTTTGAGAATTCCTCTTGAAGCTGCTCCAACATCTTTGAGTGCTGTTCTTCTTTCTGCAAGGAGACCTGTAAAAGTTCTTCTCCGATACGTTTCAACTCTTGTGAGTGCTGATTCACCAGAAGATCCAACTCTTGAGAGCATTGGTCCCTTTCTTTCTCCCACTCCTCCTTTTCCCTGCAATGCTGGTCTTTCCCTTCTTGTATTGCAATTTCATGCCGGTCTTGTAGACGTTCAATTGTCTTTGAATGTTGCTCTTGCAGATCCTGAATCTTCAAAGAAATGTCTTCTTGCAGCTTCTTGATCACCTCAGACTGATCTACTCTCTCCTTATCCCAGTCTTCTTTCTCATGTACTAGAAGGGTGTAAAGTACTTCCATTTCTTTATATTGATCTTTAAGCCGACATGTTTCTTTCAAACATTTCTCCTCTTGCTCCTCCCAAAGCCCTTTCTCTTGACGATGAGCATCAAGTAGTTGATCTTTCTCCTTGTTATGAAGGTCTTCCACATGAAGTTTTTCAGATAAGAATTCACGTTGTAGTTGTTCAAGCTCTTCTTGATGTAGCATATTTTGTTGCAAAGACTTTTGTGAAAACTCCTCTTGTAACTGCTTGAGCTCCTGAAAATGACGGTTTTCCAAATCCAGTTTCTCCACAATATAGCCTTCCTTTATTCTTTCCATTTCCCTGTTAAGTTGTTCTTGTAGATGCAACATTTCAGCTGCATGTTCTTCTTTCACTAAGTTTACCTGCTCTGTGTGTTTTTGATTTATTTGGAAAACTTCTTCAGAATGTTCATCATTCAAGTGTTCCAACTCTCCACAGTAGTACTTTTTCTGATCTTCCCAAGATTGTTTTTCCTGTGTATGAAGCTTTTCCAGGTCACCCTTCTCCGTTTCATAGAGTTCTTTTCCATGTTTTATTTCCTCAGAAAAATCAAGCTTCATTTGCTCAATTAATTTAGACTGCAACTCTTCTTTCTGCAAAGACTCCTGTAAATGTTCTTCTCTTAGGCGATTCATTTCTTTGAAAAGCTCCTCTTGCTGCGTTTCCCACTCCTTTTCTCGATGAAGATGGCAAGCTTGCAAGTCCTTGAGTTCTTTACTATGTAGTTCTTGCATTTCTGAAACTTCCTTTGCATGCTGCTCTTTTAACAAGTCAATTTCTTTTAAATGCACCTCATGCTGCTCTATTTCCAGGGAAAGTTTGTCTTGAAGATGTTGGGTATCTTGAAAACAAAGGTCCTGTTGTCTCTGCCAATCTTCTTTTTCTTTTCCATGAAGCTCATGTAATCGCTCCATCTCCGAACTAAAAGTTTGCTGTAGTACCAAAGCTTTGTTTGCATTTTCATCCCTCAGCTGCTCAATCTCTCTTGTATGTTCTTCTTGCTGTTGAATGATCTCCTGCGAAAGCTTATCTTTAAGACTGTTCAACTCTTTGCTATGTTCATCCTGCAAGTGCTGCAATTCAAACTGGTGACGGCTCTGAAGAAAGGCCACCTCCTGAGCTCGTTTTCCATTTAGGGACTCTCTAAGTTGTACCAAGGCGTTCTCTTTTTCTTTGAGCAAATTTGATTGACTTAATTCCAGGTGGTCAGTATGCATGTTGGCCAGACTAAGTCGTAAAGCTTCCAGATCAACATTATGCACAAGCTGCAAAAAAACAAAATAAATAAATGAAACCATGTCATGCATTCCAAGAGAAAAACCTGCAGCCTGTTGAGCAATTGTTCTCAACCTGTGAGTTGGGACCATCTTGGGGGTCAAACAACCATTTCACAGGGTTCACTGGAAGCTTTAGAGCTGCTGCCAACTGCCAGCACTGATGCCCACAAGCACCGTGGGAAGTTAGAAGGGACATTACACTTAAGGTAGGAATACACTGTCCTATCCCCGCCGGATTTTGCGGCCAATCGTCAGCGTTTCTGCTGACTGCAAATCTGATGCGCGCACATGAACAGATCAACCAGGATTGCACCACAAGTCAGATCACATGGTGACCCAACATGTCGGTAAATTCCTTGCCGATCGCATTCCTTTGGATAGGGACCAGCATTCCCATCCAAAGTAATGTCTGTCTGCAGTGGGTAGGGACCGAATGCAGTGTGATTATGGGACCGTATATTGCTACCTTTACATGTTCACGCTGGAAGCGATGTTGCGGAGTGTCACATCTGGTATAAGGAAGTGGCACTCCGCACCAACTCATTCCAAAATACAGGAAGAGACACTAGGAGATGTTCACACCTCCAGGGTAGCAGATATCTTAAGGTTGAGAACCACTGCTGTAGAGGGGGGG
>CM070039.1:32943137-32957260 GCA_036250615.1 Ptychadena robeensis | reverse complement strand
GTAGAGCCAGAGATTAGCTTTAACCCTTAAAAACATTACAGCGGCAGAAGGAATTGAGAAATTCTAAGAGCTTTCCATTTAATAATCAAAAGACTAATGAATTGCTTTTCTCTCACCTGTTCCTGTAATTTGCTTTGTAGATCTTCATTCACTTTCTTAAGTACATGTACTTCTTCACGCAGACTTTCCTCTTTACTGAAGAACTCCTCCTCCTTGGCTTTAATGATCTCTTGCAGCAACTGTTGCTCTAGGCCTTTAGAGTTCAGTTTATTATCAAAGTCTTCATGTTCAGACTCTCTGGCTTTCTCAGAGTCATGTAACTTTTGGGTGAGGCCAACATTGGTAATTTGCAGGTCCTTGTTAAACTCGGTGGACTTTTCCAGCTCATTTTCGATCCCAGACAGTCTGTTCTCCAAGAAAACATATTTGTCTGCAAGTGTCGATAATTGTTCATCTTTAGCGAGCAGTTGGTTTTGCAGATTCGTCAAACGCTCACCATCACTGGACATGTGAAATTCGTCTCCTTTCTCAAGAGCCCTTTCATTTATTCTTTGCTGTTCCTCCAAGTTGCTTTTCAGTGTCCTTTCTCTTTCTAGCTCTACTTGTGTGGCTGTCAGCTCGGCTGTCACTTCTTTCCATTTTGTTATAGCCTCTTCCAGAGACAAGGAACACAATTGTAATTGTTTCTCTTTCTCTTTTAGCTGCATCGTAAGAACGCTGCATTTCTGGAAATCACTTTCAGGAAAGTCAGGGTATTGTATGCTTTTCTCATCCCAAGATCCCAGATTGTTTGATAAATAGATGGCAAAAGATTCTGCATCCAAAAGTGCCCCCTGAGAAGCAGCACCTGATAAGACACCAGTGATCGGCATAGGAGAACAGAGAATTTGAAGGTTTCCTTCTATTGTAGAGGAGATGCTTTGCTCTAGCATAAAGTCACTATCCAGTTCATATCTGCTGTGGTCCTCAATGTCTTCTTGGCTACATGAAATGTCTAGCAACTCCTGTTGGCTAGGGATCAAGTACTTATCCATGGAAACCAGACTTTCATTTGAAGGAGTTTGTTCATCATTATCTTCCATATGAAGTTGAGCCATTTTAGAATTTTCATGTTCCTTCCTGGCTTTCATCCGGCTCAAATTCTTCTTGATGTCTTCTAGCTCATGCCGGAAATGACCATCTCTTGACTCATTCAAGGGCCATTGTTCCATCTCAGGACCATTGTCATTACAGGCGAGTTTTTCGCACAGCATTGCTTTATCCCCCTCCATGCTCTCAAGTTTCAGTTTGTATGTTTGTAAGTCATTTTCATGTTGTAGTTTTAATGCTTCAACACATTCTGCTTCAAGTCTTAAGCTCTCCTTCAGACTACGAATTTCTAAGTTCAGTTGTTCTTTGTCATCCTTGTCCTGCGCCACAGCCTGCTCTGCTTGTTGTAACCTTTCATTGAGGCTTGACACATCATCACTGTGCCTCTGTTCCCAAGATATTCTTTCAGTTTCAAAGTCTTCCATTTGTTTTTCAATCTTCTGGACCAAAGATTCTCGAATATATTCTGATTCTGCTAGTTTTTCTTTTAAATCTTTAATGAGCAGTGAGAGAGATTCAATACCATCTTCTCCAATGAACCAGGACCTTTGATCTTCACCACCTCCTTTGTCATCACTTGAACAGGAAGGTGTGGATTCTGTGTGATTAGGCATGGCTACTCTATTTTGAAGATCTATGACCTCTTTTCTTTCAGAAAGTTCTTGCTGCAGATGGGACACAGACTTTTCTGAGATGTCTAGTTTCTCTTGAAGACATTCAAGCTTATGCTGTTGCTCATGGAGCAAACTTTGAAGATTTGCCATCTGGTTCTCTTTTTCTTTAGTAGTCTAAAATACAGAGAATTATAGATGCGATTACAGATATGTTTCTTAAAAAAACAAGAGTCTTTCTATCTAATTTGCAGATACCTAAATGTAAACTTACCTTCTGAGAGGTTTCCAACTCTCTTTCTAGGTCTTGTGCTTTTTTAATGGTTTGGTCCATAAGGTTACTATGGATAACAGCAAACGTTTGTTGAGCCCGATGTAGAGCCTTCTTTCCTAGACTTTTGTTTTTCAGAATCATGCTTGCCTAGTAGAAAGTTGGAACAATGTTAAAACAGAAACCCAGACAGCAATAGAGGTCATACATCTGAGAAGGTTCTTATTCATGCAGGTCTTGTCTATCTGCAGGAATATGTCAAATGAACTGGACAGTTTTCGCTAAGATCCCCTGCAGGTTCTCTGTAAAGCTTCCTCTCCAATAAAACTAAATTTTAAACTTGGCAGACTTTACCAATAACAGACAGAAGAGTCTTCAGCCTCCTACCAAAAGGTGTATAGAACATGCAGTATCCAGGCAGTTACATGACACAAGATTCGCTTTAACCACAGCTCACAAGATGTCAAGGGTCATTATAATCTAAAGTTAAAAGTGCACTTACAGTCCACTGTGTGGCTACTACTGTGCTGTATACCTTTAGTATGAGATTCAATGCTCTTTCTACACTCCTAGATGGAGTTTTTCCCAATTAAATAAATCAGCAAAAGAAATTACATTAATTGGACTACAGGTTATGAGCCAACCATTGCTCATCCTTAGAGTCAGCTGTTATGGTTTTCATGAAGTAAAAGTTTGCAGAATAACCAGTTCATGAAAGGTTACATGAAAAAATAGAACTTACATCTTGTAGCTGAAGCTGAATTGCTTCTATTTGATTGGACAAACATGAGGCCTCTTCTGACATCTCCTTTTGATCCAAAAAAGCCTGCTGTAAGTTACTTGACAGACGAGTTATGATTTCATTTTGTTCATGGACAGCAGACTGAAGAACCTGAAGACACGATTGCTAGCATCACTACTACAGCACAAAATCTTAACAGCTAACACCACAATTTTTGTAAACACAATGGTGGGCATTTCCATACTGCTCCATTGTTACGCAATAAAGCCCTCATAACTTAAGAAGCTAAGGTGGCCATAGACTGTTAGATTTGGGGCCGATTTTGCTGCAGATCGACTACCTTACACACTAGAGACGATCGTACCATCCATAATGTTTAAGATCGATCTCACTACTTTGGATAGGGTCCAGTGTCCCTGTCCAAAGTGAATGCCGATACACAAAGGGTGCGTGGCCTATTCTCGGCACGACAGGCCTTGCATGCATGATGATGTGGCCAATCAGCCGGGAAATAGACCCGGCATCAAGACGTTTATGGACGGTTTTAGCCATGGAAGTGATTACATCTCTATACTCACAGGCTTCCCCCTTTTAGAAGAGAAACTGGCAGTTAAAGTGAATTCTACCTGTCATGACAGAAATGTCAGCGGACCTGTTGGCCCAGCCATGTTCCTGTATTCCTCGTTTCATATCAGAAGTATGGATTTACCTTCTGGGCAGAACGGATGTAGCGCACTTTTGTTTTTTAAAGCACACAACGGGCAATTTCTTCCCGCCCGGAGGTCCCGTGCACAACTTAAGCATCACTGGAGATGTCAGAGTTGTGCTGGGAAAAGGTGACGCCCCTCCATTACATGAAGGTCTATGGAGCCGCCTACCCCCATACATACATGCCAATGCTCCCGATCGGCGGGGGTATCCGGCGGACAGGTTTCTCCTAAGTTAACCCGGGCTGAGTTTCATGATGGACCTAAAAGATGTTATAATCCTTGTGCACAGCGAGAAAATATATATTTTTTGCAGATTATGCTACCTCAAACCTTTTAGTATTATTCAATTAAAGCAAACCTTAACTGAAACCTGGAGGATGCTTTTTCTAACCTTTTTCTTAAAATGCCATTTTGGGGGTCAGTATTAGTACTCATAAGTTTTTCTGGAAGTTACCCATGTAAAAAGCACACCATATTAAAAAATTAATAAACACCTGTTGATGAAGCTTTGGAGATTCCGATTCCTGAAATTGTGATATATCCTCAACATAAATTTGACTGCCCTCCCCTTTCTCGTCTAATCTGTACTCCGATACATCCAGTGATCTGTCCAAACCGACCTACCAAAGATAGCAAGATTTCACATGAAAAACACAAAATTATATTTAATGCCTTCAGATTTTATATATTGTAACATCTATGTAAAATAGTCAACCCAGTAAACAGAAAGAAACAAATGTTTAAAAGTGATTCCCACCCTCATTCCTCATAGATTCTGTGTAAAGACTCTAGAAGACGTAATGTATGAGGTGTTCCTTTTGCAAATTCTGTATCCTTAGAAAACTAAAGAATAGAATTGGAAGAAAGATTCTAGTCCATACCATGACGTACAATGTCAAATATTTACTATGCAGAGATCTAATTATACAGAAAATCTGTAAGTAGTTCCATCATCCTGAGGAGATGTCTTGTAAATAATTGAACACGACATGTATAAATACACTTAATGACAACCAGCCGCAGTAATCTTGGTCATCACACAAAGTGAGCTTCTATAACAAACCCAAAAAAAGGACAATATTTGTTATTTCAACTCAGACTTGGGTTTCTCCATTAGGTACTGTATTAACCTACTAACAACCTCCTGACAAAAGAAAATGCAAGCTGCTCCTGTTTAAACTTCCCACTTGAATCTTAGTTTGAAGAACATTAATACATAGAAAGATTAAGGCATCATTAACATGTATACTTTCCAGGCTGCTGCCGACTCCTGCTCCTGTGTGCAGGCACATGCACATAGAGGTGTCATATTTGACTAGTGTCCCCCTGTTGACCCTGTGGGTGAACTCGGAAAAGCAAACGGGAAAGTGACAGGTCACAATTACCAAGCTGCAACGCATTTTAGGAAGCTGAGCACTTGAAAAGCAACACTTTCAGAAACCATTGTGAATGCTACCGTAATGACTTAGCTAAGCAACAAATCAAGCTCATTATATGTTGAAATATAAAATGTGTTTTAGTTCAATATAAAACAAAATAAACTTAAAAAAACACAAACCACTAAACTCAATGTGGTGCATTAGTTGAAATCTTAACAATGATATAACACAGGAACACACTACCTCTATGGAGACCTGTTCGGCACCAAACTCTGGATCTTTATCTTCATGTTCAACTGCAATCAGCGCGTCCTCCTGCGGCGGAACGTCATTCGGGTGCACAACCTCACTCTTCCTCTTCTGCGTCTTTTTCTGCGCCTTTGCGCTTTGCCCTTTTGTTTTGTGTTGTCTGAAGCGAGCAAGCTGCACATAAAAGTGAAGGACAGATAGAGAGAAAGGTAAGTGAGGAAGAGGTAACAGGGCCACAAAATAGGTGAAGGCATCATTTGAAAAAAAACTGGAGTACATTGGAGAAAAAACAGAAAAACAATCTGTCCACAGGATTTCTGCAGAGCTGATAAAAAGAAATCACTAAAAACAGATTCTTCTAGAAATAAAATAGTGAAAACAAGTTGCTGAATATATTCATAAACCAAAGATGATGTGAGTGGAATATCAGAAAAATAAATTGATTAGTTCAGATGCCCTAAACAGAACAATGCTCGATAGCCTGAGCATCACTACATGTGAAAATAAGCAGCTTGGAAAGGATTAGGGATTTAAATGTACACCTACTTAACACAACCACAACTACCACAATGACGCCTAATAAAAGACAGACAGACAAAACATAAAAGTTATATTCTAAAGCCCCCATACACCTTACAATCTTACCATACAATTTCTGTGCAATCAACTTTTCTTCTACCAAAACCATGTAATATGAGGATCTTTCTACACCTTCCAATCACTATGTATTCTATCAGGGGGGACCCAGCACTATATAGCAGTGATATATACCTTCCAATTACTATGTATTCTATCAGGGAGGACCCAGCACTACATAGCAGTGATATGTACCTTCCAATTACTATGTATTCTATCAGGGAGGACCCGGCACAACATAGCAGTGATATATACCTTCCAATCACTATGTATTCTATCAGGGAGGACCCGGCACTACATAGCAGTGATATATACCTTCCAATCACTATGTATTCTATCAGGGAGGACCCTGCACTACATAGTTGTTGGTAGATCTAATGGGAATTGTATGGAGTGATCTAATGGGGGAAAAGCAGGGTACAGACAGCTCGATATTTGAGACGTCCGATGCACCCTGCAGCAGCGTGATGATGTCATCACACTGCTCTCAGATATCGGCAGAGCTGGGGAAACAGCTCTGCTCTCTCCCCAGCTCAGCTGAAGCTTTGCCTGGAGACCTGCGGTCTCTATGCAAAGGATCGGACATCAGCTGTATTTATGGTCATGTCCGATATGGCTGTTTTGGATTGATTTGTCCTGCTCGAAAACAGCAATAGCGGCAAATTATATGGGCCAGATAGATGGCCGTGAGGGCACACGGTGCTCGAAACAGCCATGGATCTGGCCAATATATGCAGGTCTGTACCCTGCTTAAGCCCCTCATATACCTTAAGATCCATCCATACAATCTCCATTAGATCTACCAACTGTGTAGTATAATGGCCTCCCTAATAGAATACCTAGTGATTGGAAGGATTAGAAAGCTTCTCATATTACATGGTTTTGGAAGAACAAAATGTGATTGTACAGAAATGGTATGTAAAGATTGTAAGGTGTATGGGGGCCTTTAAGTAGATTAAGATTTTAAGAGGAATCATCTGCACAAACAATGCACAATTTAACAAGTCAAAAATGGGTTAAGCTGGCCATACACCTTTAGAACTCTGTCAGATATCCTTTAGATCTACCAACAACTATGTAGTGCCGGGTCCTCTGGAACTGAACACAGGTAGACTTGATGGTTTAGAAAGTCCCTCATATTACATGGTTTTGGGAAAACAAAAGGAGATCTAAAGAAAATCTGACAGAGAAGTCTAAAGGTGTATGGGGACACTTGGTGAGAATGACACTTTGGTAAGTAGTAATGGGAAAGGTCCCTAAAAGAAAAATACTCACGCATTGTGTTGCAGCCACTGTATTTAGAATTAATCCATGACACACTGCTGCACACATTTTACCATAACACAAGCGTTTCCCATAATCTAGGATGGGAAGTAGTAATAAGGGTACTGGTTCTATGTGACATGCACATTAGCGTTAAAGTGTTGCCAGTAGACAACTCAACAAGTATAGTGGGGAAGAGCCCTAATCTCCTCAACATTTGACCCAGAACATAGCTCAGGGTAGGTTTGCTTACCCCACAAACTCACCAAGCTATGTTCGGGGACACTCCCCAGCAAACCCATGGCAAAACGGAGTATTGGAAGCCCCGCCGATCTTTCCTGTGTCCGCCTGTGCGGCATCATTGGTGATGCTGAAGAGGCAAGGGGGGGGGGGGGGGGGGGGGGGGGGGGGGGGGGTAGCACCATTTAAAATAGGTTTTTGCTTTAAACTAGGCATAATGCTCAGGAGGTTGAAGCATATGTTAAGCTGCACATTAACATAACATATGCATTATGGAAGTTTTCGAATTCTTTTTTTGTTTAACAGTAATGCCTGGCATACACATGCTGATAAGTGGACGATTTTTCACCTGACCGACAGGCGTGCTGTCGCCCCACAGCTCGGCCGGCCAGAGAACGGACATGTCCGATAATCTCTGGCCGATGGAAGCCGATGGCATTAGCTTCAATGAAGACCGGCGTCTTCTTTGAAGCTAATGGCCAGCACACAAAGGGTGCCGGCCGACTGAAGGGGCCCCATAATGCACCAGGGTACAAACGTGATGACGTCATCACGTTTGCATTCCGGTGCATATCAGAGCTTGTCTGTCTGCACCCGTCGGGGTGTGTATGGCAGGCATTAGGCTATGTTCCCACATTGCCAATAATCGTCTCGAGCTCGCAATTTTTATCACATGTGTAATCACCGGCGGGAGATTTATAAAAAGAAAAGCCAGAGAAGGAACGTGGATTTTTCTATGGAGTCAAAATGCGATTAAAAATCGTATCCACTTATGTCTATGGGCTTTTCAGGAAAAAAAAAAAAAATCGTAACCGCCCATCAGTATGCAGGGAGCCTCGATTCTGATTGCGGGTCCAATCAACGATTTCTGCACGCGATTACAATTGTGTGGGAACATAGCCTTAAATTTACCAATGGAAGCTATTGTATGTACCAAAAGTAGTACATACGTTTTGCAATATTCATTTATTTTTTATGTTGTAGACCTGTAAGTTATTGAAAAATGTCCATATTGCAGCACCACTACCATGGACTTACCCTCCATAGAGTTGCTGTGCTCATTGTTATATCTGAAGAGAAGGAAAAACTCCCACAATTTCAATTATTACCCAAATCTTTTAATTTTTTGGGCACATAGAATATTAGAGTTTGACACCCCTGATGTAAAATATTGCACATGGCTTCTCTCCTGGTTATGTGCAGTACTCCTCTCCTCTAGCATACGCAGTGATGTATACATTTAATTCAAATCTAAGTGGAGAATTCAACTCAAAGTTCAATGGTCAAGTTGAAATGTTTATTTATGAAAAAACTACAAGTGCCAAAGCAATGCTTTCTTTTTTTTTTTGCAATATTTCCCAACCCTTCTCTATATCTCCAGCAATTTAGGGGGGTAATCCAATGTTCAGGTGTTTTATAATTAACATCAATGGTACTACAGAGCATCGCACAAAGGGATTGAATTGTAAAGCAATTGTGCAAAAGTCGATCGGTGTACGGCTACCTTTAGACTGACAGCTGATGAATTGAACAAGCCGATCACAGAACAAAACTTCATGTGTGTAAAGCCCTAGACATTACATTGCAGGAGGGTGACATCACCAACCTTAGATCGGCACTTAAGGCTCTTTCACACTAGTCATAGCATGTGTACCTTTCACACTAGCCCTGAGTTAAGGCTTACGCCCAATGCGGTTTGTTAGCGCACAGGTTCTGCAGTCTGTATTTTTGCAAGTGTAGTGCAAGCATCTCACAACTTGTATTGGAAACACAAGCGCAGCACCAAATGCAGATTTTTTGCTGCTAATCGGTGCAGTTAGCAGACCCAGCAGGGCTAGCGTATGTGTTTTTGGCATAAAAACGCAACCATATTGTCCTTAGTGTAAACAGGCCGTCAAGGATCCATTCTGTCTTCTACACCCCGAGCTAGGTGTAGTGAAACGTGGAATTACACAACGTTAGAGCAAAACTAAAGGAGATGATGGCTGTATATGACTTGGGTAGAGGGGAAAGCAAGTAATGCAAAAACTACTTTTAGTTAAAGTTTATAAAAATAAAGCCCTACTTAAAACACCAACTTCCCCTAATCGAAAAACCCACCCTTCCTTCTCCACAGATTAGTACCCAAATTCCAGCAGCAAGCCTCCAAGTTGATCCAACAAGGTAGACAGGCTGGCACAGACATGCCTACCTTGCAGTATATGTAATCAGAGGGATCTCATTGTCTTTAATGTCCCCAATGTATTCATCTTATATGACCAACAGTCCAAGGCCAATTAAGAGGAAATACAATTAGCCGATCAACATTTTGGGGATTTGGGAAGAAACCAAATGGTGTCTTGGCCAAAACAGGTGGCTGCAGCGTAGTTACCCTTAGGACATGTTTCCACTTTGGTGTGTTTCCGCGGTGCCTGCGGGAGATCGCTAGCACCCAGTGATCTCCCGCGGTCTCCAGCGATTCAAACTGCGGCACAGAAGTGAGGGGGGGGGGTGACAAGATGTCCTGTCCCACCCCTTCCTAGCCGATTGTGCCCAGTTAAGTGAGTTAATGGGCACGGTTAAGAATCCATGGATGCGATTTTTAACTGTCTCCATTTATCTCTATTGCCGCGATCAGGGTTGTAAAATATTTCACATCGCTCCTCTCCTGGCTATGTGCAGTACTCCTCTCCTCTAGCATGTGCAGTAACGTATACTGTAAATGTAATTTTAAGTCTAAGTGGAGAATTTGCGGCCAATCAACCCCGCGATCAGAGTTGATTGGCCGCGCGTCCCTCGGCCCAAAACGTTGTGTAACGACTTTTAGATCGCGGGTAGCACAGCGGCGCCCCCAGCTCTGGAGGTGACCCCATTTAAATATATGGGTGCGATCTCCGCCCTGCGATTATAATCAAGGGAAGACGCCCACGTGGAAACAAGCCCTTATCATGGGAGGTAAGCCAATAAGTCCTCATCAATGTTCTTCTAGTGCTCTTTCAGGGCCCTTTGACAGTATAAGGCCAGGTCTACACTTAAACCACAAGTGGCGTTAGGGACATGTCAGCATGACACGTCCTTGGTACCCACTGTACGAGCTAATTTAGGGCACTGTATTCACCACACCGGCAATACAGCACCTTATTCATTTTAATGAACAACCCGGGCCAAAAAACTCACGGAACAAAAACACTCCCATTGTTTATCAACGAGTGCTTTATGTGACGGCCGTGCATGACTCTGACAGACCCACAATGCCATGCTTAGCATTTTTATAAACTCATACATAAGCATATACGCATTAACATTTACCTTTAGTTTAGTGAACAGTAGCGTTTTTGTATGCATTTGCTCGTGTTTTTATGAAGCCAATCTGCAACTATACATGGTCGAGAATTTTAAAAAATAAAAAATTAACTTCGAGAGTTGATTACAAAGCCGCTAAGCATGGTATCATCACAAAACTTGCTGGAGACGTACAGAAGGTTGGGGTATGCTAGAAAAAGAAAGTATTGCTCTAACAGAATTAGTAAAAGCCGTTGTAAAGCCCCCCCATACACATTCCGATTTTTCGTACGAATTTTGCCCGACTGACCAATGTGGTCGGGAGATTAATCGGATTCGGAATTATGTACCCGACCGATCCCGATTTCTCAAAAATCAGCCGAAAAATCGGTCAGGACCGCTTCGGACCTGGCCATAATTTTTGGTCGATCTGCTGTTAATAAATAGGGTCGGGCTGATGGATCGGTGATAATTCAAATTCCGATTTTTCGTGCCAGCCGACCAACCGACCATAAAATTTGAGCTGAAAATCGGGTGACAGGATCGGACGAAAAATCGGTCAGGAGAATAATCGGAACGTGTATGGGGGGCTTAAGCAGTTGTTAATTTAAAAAAAAGGACACATTATTATGTCTATTTGCTTATGTAAAACATATTTACCATCCTCCCTTTCTCATTCCTGTAGCCAACATGTTTAGTACTGATGAACCGAAGCCACTTCCGTCCATTTGGTTCACCAGTACTAGAGAACCCCTTCCCACCAGATGTCCCAAGTGCCCTTACGGCTGTATGACATCACACATCCACGCAACGTCGCACAGTGGGAGGGGCGATCTCGGGAAAAAAAACACCCTGCTGTCAGTCACACAACTTTTAGAAAGTTAACTGCCGCTTGGCATTTTGTGCTTTTATTCAGCTTCAACTTACCAAAGGCTATGTTCCCACTTAGACGATTGATCGTGCACAATTGACAAGGCGATTTTTACAAGAAAAACGTACCCATTAAAAAAAATAAACAAAAAACGATTTTAGCGTCCATTCATGTCAATGGGTGTGATCAAGACAGGAAAATCGCCCATGATCTAAACGCGGGGAGCCACGATTCTGATCGCAGGTCCTCCTGCGCCCGATCGGGGCCTTTAATTGAAGTGGGGACAAGCCTATTCAACTAAACGGAAGAGATCAGCCGCGATCGCAGTGCAAGATTTTAAACTGTGATCGTGCCAGCAACGCGGCTGATAGCCTAACTGGGAACATAGCCTCATTCAGCTTCTACGTAACAAAAAAAACTAAAGCGCATAGCAAACCTGCGAGACATCAAACCGCACAGCGTGGAGTTTTGCGATGAGGTTTGAGAAGGCACAAGTGTGAAAGAGCCCATAGTTGTAGTTTAGGTTGTTGTGTATTTCACACAATAGTTGTCACACACACATTTTATATGAGTTCACTATCCTACAATTGGTCTGAAGACAACACAGGGAATAGACCCCAAATCGTTCAGCCTTTACATTGTCTTACAACAGTATGTACGAAGAGCGCCGGTGTAGTGTAAAGTTGGGGTGACTTCATGGCACGACCCCCTGAACTGTTCCAGGGTCAGGAAGTACCGGGGGCAGGACGCACTGACACAGTCCTGAAGTTGCAGCACAGACGGCAGCCCTGGTAAACCGACACCGCCAAGCTTTGAGGAAAAAACCGTGACCGCCTCATACAGGAGACACCACCGTCCGCCTCACCTTCTCCCTCCCGGCCTGAACTTTCCTCATCCGCTGCTCCTCCGCCGTCCCGTCCATACTTCACTAACTGTCACCGCACACACTCAACATGGCGCTAAGTATCCCGCCTCATCCGCCACACACAAGTCCCAATGGCTAAATAAATTCCGTCCAATCACAGGACGCCCCTTACTACCCCGGCGCGCCCACAAAACGAACTGCTCCCTTTGTTCTCTGATTGGACGTGTTCCAGCAAAGGCACCTCCCCAAATGAGGGAAGCCCCTCCCAGTAACTATAGGAATTGGACTCTCTATAGACGCTTCGACGATAAGAGTTCATTGTCTCCGCCCCCTGCACGTCTACAGACAACTTTCAAAATCCTGCAAACACCAACACGCCCCCCTGGCGCTTTCAGCCAATCATTGGGAGGGAGGTCAAGAACCGGGAAATGCAACCTGGCAGCGCCATCCAGTTTCCTATCCAGTCAGTGCCTGCTGGAGGTTATCAGATAGGAGGAGGAATGGTGGCTGGTGTCATATAGAAACAGTTGTGCACACCCAGACACTATACAATATATAGATTGGTGCTGTGCCATGACTGAGGCTGGGTCACAGACAGGCTACTGCCTGAGATAAAGTCAATATACTGCCCTATGCCTGGTGTAGGATCTCATAAGGTGCCCCCATACATGTCTAGATTTTTCATCCAATCAACTTAATTAAATAAAAAAATTTGGTTCATTGATTGAAAATCTATGGCAGCCCACATGTTTAGATCAACCTAAACCAATTAAGATTGAGAAATTTTTTTTTGAAAAAGGATTGGACGTGCTGGTAAATTAATTGGTCGTATTGAAATGCATTACACTTTCAGTCGATCCCAAAAAAGTTGATCAAATATCTGTTACTACAGTTGGCAAACATACAATCAATCACCAATTTCCCTGACCTCAAAAAATGTATCTTTTTAAGTTGATTGAACAGAAAATCTACACATGAATAGGGGGCTTAATGCTTAGATTTTCATCCGCACTCATGGCCCTCGATTGGCCTAAAAATCAGGCGGAAATCTAAAGTTATAACTTGTAATTGGGACCGAAATCGGCCGCCAAATCTAATCCATTAAAGACATGTCTGTAATTCTTACACAATTTTCATTACTGGTCCCCATCCAAATTAACTGCGGGCACACAAAGGGTGCCCGCCCGATTCTTCTACGTCATCACACGGGGTCGATCTGCCGGGAGATCACAGAAGATTTAAACATTTATGGGCACCTATACTGATCCAATTATCCTATTATTATTATTATCATCATTTATTTATATAGCGCCAACATATTATGCAGCGCTGTACAATACATTAGAGTGGCAATACAACACAATATAGTACACACAGGTACAGGTTATGACACAGGAGGAGTAGAGGACCCTGCCCGGTCAGTATTACAATCTAATAGGTTGGGGAAGAGAACACAATAGGTAGGGTAATGGGACTGGTATGGTCCTGATGTTAGGAGTGAGAAGATGGGTAGGTGAGGTACATTTTCAGGGCTTTTTTGAAAGTATCAAAGGTAGGAGCAAGTCTAATGGGGTGAGGGAGAGAGTTCCAGAGAGTAGGAGCAAACCTAGAGAAGTCTTGAAGCCGCGCATGTGATGAAGTTATGAGTGGGGATGTCATTAGAAGGTCACTGGAGGAGCGGAGGGGACAGCAGTTTATTGATCACATAAATCCACAAAACGGAAACTGATTAACAGGCTGAGCCAATACCTCCACCCAGACAACCCTTCCCTGTAATTTAGAGAACATACCAAGAAGTTACCCCTTTTAAATGGTTATCAGGGTATTAAAGCATACAGTATATATAGTACAACTAGTGATGTCGCGAACTGTTCGCCCGCGAACATATGGCGAGTTCGATCCGCCCCCTATCTTTTAACATTGCAGAAACTTTGAC
>CM070039.1:32915187-32930969 GCA_036250615.1 Ptychadena robeensis | reverse complement strand
ATGCAGTCTACCGGTGTGACGTCATTAGGTACATGACACCAGGGGGTGGGGGGGATCCGATTCCTTCCCTGATGAGATCAGAGCCGTCATAAAGACGCGGGATAAAGTAAGGGTTCATTGCAGGGCACCTCTAAGTGTTGGACAAACCCAGTTAGTGTGGGACACTTTTTGCACTAGAGCAAACAAACTACTGTTCATCCTACCCTGATTTTATCACCTTACTGATTTCATTAACCTCTTCATTCATAGTTCACCTGTGGTCAAGTCTTATTTCACCTTGTTATACTCTAGCATTTAATTGCATAAACAGGCTGGTCACATACATATATGCTGGGTCAATAGTGGTATATCTATGCTTTCTCATATGTCTTCCTATACACTGTAAAGTTTAAACATCACCGACTCGGAGATATTATATATCTGTGGCAATGTATAGGATTCATTCACTACCTGTCTATCTCTATTTTATATATGTTGTAATTCCTTCATGGATCATTCATCTATATTTTTCATATTTATTTATTTATTTATACATGTATCACAATATTTTTGGTGTATTGTCCTGGTGTGTCTTTTAATGATATTTTGAAATGTTCACTTATGACTTCGGTGCCTCTATGATAGACATGGATATAGTTCACTAGTCTTTATAAGCAGCTGTTTGTTGGATTTGGGGACCTCTTGGAGTCCCGCACGCACTAGTATGATGAATTTTGGTTGTCATACCTTATATATGTAAACACTTCCTCTCTCTTTTCTTTATACTTGTCTCTGTTGTCTCTTCTGATGCTATCTTGGGATACACCTATTCTGCTGCTAGCCCCCATAGAATATATATATATGACACTACCCATAGTTACATTGGGTTTCACATGAATAAATTAACTATTTGGGAATTGCCCATACATATCATTACGTCTTAGGTACTAAACTATTTCCATACGATCTCTGACACGTTCTATGGTGTAGATGTGGAAACCCTAGGCACACACGAGCCCTCCGTTCCCCGGAAGAGTCCACGGGACTCACCCCGCATCTGCGCGTCCGCCTGTCTCCACACCCCATGGTCCGGATGGGAGCTGGGTTTCTTTGGCTAAAGTACCACCTTACATAAAGGTATGCATACTCACCTCCTGAGATTTGTCCCTAAAAAATTAATACAACGGGCCTTCACACATTGATTCAATTCTTATTTGTTCATGTTCATAGACTCCATCAATCCTCCTGAGGAAGCGGCCATTTTCGCCGCGAAACGCGTCGAGGAATATTGATGCTTGTCGAATATTGTTTTGTTATGTTTTACATGTAATGTAATGTGATACTTGTCTGTACTATGCCCACATTTTTGATTTGCTTGATACCCTTGTATTATAGTACTTCATTTGTGTTATAAATACCATTTTGTGTTATAAATGCCACTAATGTTACGTAATTTTACACATGCAATAGGAGGCTAATAAACTACCTCCATTGATTACGCTTTTTTGCCGTTTAAAAGTCCCATTATTAGAGTGTACCAGTCAATCAGTTGTAATTCACTGGTATAGGGTGCCACCACACACTTGTATTCGCAGTGTGTACCAGTTCTAATAGCGAACAAACTTGGTTCGTGGAAAAAAAAATGTAATAGAAGCAGTCTAGTCGTTGTCTGGATGGCTTGCTGCTCTTTCCCCATTAAATAGATTTATGTTTTAAAATCTACACTCCAAGTAGTTTGCAAACAAATAAAAGTGTGGATACCTGCTGGGCTCACATGCTTAAAGGAGGTGGCTGCAGGCAGACCCAGAGCCTTCTTCAGCTCTATAACCAGCTGCCATGCATTCAGAGCATCACATAAGTTGATGAATCCAGGAGATCCATTAAGCACTACAAAAGAAGCATATATAGGAGTTACAAAACCAGCATCACATTCAACGTCGCCAAGTAGATCTAAACCCTGTTCACTAATTCAGAAGACCGGTTGTCATAAGTAAAATTCATAAAGCTGGGCATAGACCTCTCGATTTTCTGTTCAATTTTAGTGGGATCGTTTAATAAAATCCATTGCGCGATCGGATACAAATTCATGCATGTCCAAACGATCGATTTTGACCTAAATCGCATGTAAAAGCGATCATGCATGGATCCGTTCTGTTTGAATTTTTTTTTCAAAAGCACATAAATTGAGTGCTGTTAGTTGTCTCATGCGATCGTTTTAAGCGATCCATCTATACATTTTGTGGAAATTACCTTTGTTTGTGTGCTGTTGGTCACTGGCCAGTTCTTCAGCTAACACCACTCCAAACCCATAAATGTGTGCATGCAAGACATATTGAGACTTTCAGGATAGAATCGTCCAGGAATTGAGGACATCATATGTTGCAGTCTGCAATCGATTTTGCAAACGAAACCAATTCAAAATCGGATGGTCGATCGGTTTAAAAATGTAACGCAGGAAAATCAAGACATCTATGGCTTTGCTCATCTCCATGACATACATGGTGAATCTTTTTGTACGAAGAGAAAAAGGCACCAGGCTTCCATTAGTTTTGTTCTCTTGGGTTTAATTGTCTTTCAAAATTTCAACTAGGATAGGCGAAGATATAAAATGGTTGTCAGGTTGCTTTTGCCATCTATTCCCTAATTAGCCAGAATCAGTCTCTCAAATTCAGTAACCACCAAGACAGAAAAAGGGTTTTAAAAAGGGACGTTGCAATATAACATCGATTTCCAAGACTCCAAGAGGTTTCTCACATTACAAAAAAGATCCTAGCATTCTGGGTTGTAGGTAAATGAAGTTCTTGTATACCAACATTGCTACAACAACTTAGATACTTAAATATTAAGATGTAAAGTTCCCTGTTGTATTCAGAAATGGAACGTTCACCTACCAGTGAGGGGCAGCTTTGCTCCACGAGTGAAAATCTGAGCTGGAACCTGATGAGGATTTATTCCATATCGGAGGGGAAGGTGGGACACACCTTTACTGTACTGCTTACGGAAGTAATCAGATATGGCATCATCATATAGTGCAGTGTGAGTGAAAGCCTGTGGAGACAGAAGTTGACAAAATGAGGACAGCTTAAATGATACAGCACAAAGAATATATATACCACAATGGCTTGAGTTTCTAAAACTTTGAATGCAACCAAGTTCCACTCTCCGCTCACCTTCAGGGCCAGCTGACAGCGCCTCTCCAGCGTTGTGTCTTTTTGGTCAGATTTCGCTATCTCCTCTGCAATACTGCTGTAATCACTGGGGTCACATAGGACAGTAACACGTGCATGGTTCTTGGCTGCTGCCCGCAGAAGGGTTACACCTCCTAGTGGATATGAAAATACAAAACAGGAGGTTAATTTCACCAAGTTATATTTGTGTGGCATTTTCTGAATATTAATGGTTATGATCAAGAGAAAAATTATGAAGTAGACATTCACATCTTTAAAACTCACAAACTGAATACAAAAGTCATAAATAGCTGTCTTTTACCTCTGCAGATGCCCCTAGGCACTGTTGGGACAGTAAAAAAGTTTATTGTGTGATATATTTGAGTGTAGACTTTAGCCCTGCTTATCTGCTTACAAAACAGCGGTTGCATACTACTTGTTTGGATTTTACCTTTGTGGTGTTGTGAAAATGACTGCATGATGTGATCAGTAGTTTTAGGCAGGGAAAATACTAACTGAATTGTTTTTGAAAATAATTTCACGTAGGAAGTGAACTGCACAAGAATCACTAAACCTTTATTTGAAGAATAGGTCTGCCTCGAAGTCCCTCAACAAAACCCTGAGCCCCACTAAAATTAAAAATGGGAATAAAAATTAAATAAAGCAAGTTCAAATGTCCTAATTAACTACTTCTCTGCTATAAGAATAAAGTATTATATATACATAGCATATTAAATAGTGAGTGTGAGTATTAATCTACCAACTCCACAGCACTGATTTGATACGCTAATGTATTTATAATGAATTAGGCTTTATTCTTATAGTCGAGAAGTAGTTAATTATGACAATAATGTCAATTTTGGTCGGTTCATTTTTTGGCGACTGCGACTACACAGCCCTGCTTCTAACTTCAATCTGAAATACTGAAGTTCACAATATTTGAGGTTTATTAGGACAGTCTAGTCTTTTTATTTAATTCTTTTGGCTGGCGTAGGAAGTTTAAGGATAACAAATCCCTACAATACTGGATAGAGATCATCTTGAATTTCTCGAAAGGCACCTTGACAGCAACAGAAAGCGGTTATCATTTTGGGCAGGGATTAGAACCTCATTCAAGCTTTTGTGAATCTCTCTATCCCACTTGGGAATATTTTGACTCTTGTGTCTCTACAAAAAGTGAAAGGACTCCACAAACTGAGACAAAGGCAGCCACAAAACATGATTTTCTGTATCCTGCTGACAAAGAAAAAAACTGAAGTGAAATGCCTGCAACAAGCAGAACACTAACCTTTATCCATGTTTAGACTTGTTCCCACAACAGAACATAAGATTAGAAATGTCCTTGGTACTTGCCAGGCATCAAGGCCAATAACAAAGAAGACATAGCAGACATCAGAAAGTAAATAAAAGAATTACCAATATCAATCTGTTCCACAGCTTCCGCCACTGTAACACCGGGTGCAGACACAGTCTTTACAAAGGGGTACAGATTACACACAACCACCCTGCAACAAGTTATCAAAAGTTTAATGTTGCACTGAAATGGCTAGAACACGAGAAAGTATAATCAATCTATGCCTACACCTAGCGTTTATCTTCATTTGTTGTAGTAGATACAACTGCAGTTTTTCATACCACTAATTTAAGCCATTAAAATATAAACTAATTGCATACTTATCCCTTAAGCCATCGACCCTGCGTGATGTCATCACACACGAGTGGTCGTGCAGGGAAACGGCTGCGCTCCCTTTGCATTCCGGCATTTACTTTGGATGGGGGCGCTGGCAAAGTAATATGATAGATCTAAAATTTATGGACATGCCTGCAAGATCTTGGATTGATTTCCCAGACGATTAATGGCCGAACGCAAGTTTTAAGCATTAGATTTGTGGCCGATCTAGTGCTAGCCACGGTAGCCGTGTTGGACAGGGTATAGCCAAGGGTGCACATAAGTGGTACTCGGGTAGTCAAAAGGGGCCAAAAATTAGCTATGCGTACCTGAATTATTGTTATAAAGCTCATATTCAGATAGTTGTTAGTACACATATGAGCTTTCTAACCATAATGCAGGTACGCATAGCTAGTTTTTGGCCCCTTTTGAGTACAGGAGTACCACTTATGTCCACCCCTGGGTATAGCTTTAGTTTAAGCAGTAGTTTTGCAAGGTGGTTGACAAAGACACAACCACACCCTTCTTCAGTGAAATGCCCCCCTCACCCTGAGCCCTACTGAGTTCTTCCATGCTGAATGATGTTAGGGGCAGTAAAAAAAAAAAATGTATATATATATATTAATAGTGCAAACCCCACCACAATGCCACCATGGGCACTGATCCTCTATGAACCGCATTGTCATGGTTTAATGATCAAACCCACATGTGGATGAGATAACAGTGAGTTTAGTGTATATCTGTTTGATCATTCTTGTAAGGCAATTATACCTGACATAGCTGAAGCCCAATCTGGTAAGGTCTGCTTGGTCTTCCGGTGTCCCTCTTGCGAGGATGCCTAAACAGAGAAATGTATTAGAACCAACCTAAAAAAAAAAAAACACACCACTTTACATTTTTACACCAAAGATACTCAGCCATATATCACTTAGGGGTCAGCCACCTCCTCCAATGCTAAAGTCCTTTCACAGTGTTTCAGGTTGTGGATAGCTTCCAAACTGTACCTCCACAGGATAAAACTATTATGTTGTTGATTTATCCACAACACTGCCTCAAGGTTTAGTAAAAAAAAAATCTGTGTCTCATTTACATACATTGCCAGATTGTATACTTTGCTGCCAAAGCACATTTTTCAAGACGATGATGCACATTCAAAGACCTGAACCTCTAACTGCAGGTCATCATTGAAAGTCCGTCTAAAAAAGGCAATGCCTTTGCAGAAAACTGGACCAAATGCAGAGGCCATCTTGTTGTTTCAGTTTACATGTACTTTCTAAAAAGAAAACGTGATTTCTCCCACTGGAAAGGATATCAGCAGCTTGTTGAACAGAAGAGCCAACAAGCAAGCAATATACAATGTATTTAGCCTCCCTATTTTTTGCTGACCTGCATGCACTGCTGGGTGAAGGGTCTTTACACGTCCTCCCAACATCTCTGGGAACCCGGTAAGCTCAGAGACATCTCTGGAAAAGATAAAAAAACAACAAAATAGAATAAACAAATTTGATGCTACGTTACTCTATTCACCAGTCTCCTAGGTTTTGATAGTCTGATTCTCCTAACTTCAGGAGAGAAAATCTGGACATCAGTCCTGGCTGTTTAAGGCCTCAGAACCAGAAATACAGCAATAAAATACCAATTAGGCCCTCACATCTTGTTCTATTCACAGTTAGGTGTGATTCTTCTCAAAAATTTAGAGAAAGGAATACAAAATGGTCCTTAAACCCAAAACCAAACACATAAAGCAATACTTGTTGGTTGATGTAAGGCAGGAGTATCCCCAAACTGGCGGGGGGGGGGGGGGGGGGGCCAGTATTGGGAACCACTGCCCTACATCAACCAACCTAGGCACAGAGGTATTCCCGGGGGGGGGGGGGGCTTGGTGGCAACGCTAGTGGGCCCATCTGAGCCCTTTATGCCAGAGAGAAAGTGTAATTTCTCGTCTCACCCTCTGAGATTGCACACAGTCCTCCCCACCCTCCCCTACCTCTGTCGTCAATCAAATAACGCATAGGGTGATCTAGCTGCAGACAGTAGGTTGTAGGGCATTTCGTGTGTGTGTCCTCTGTGGGCCCTGGCATGGAAAGATCTGTAAGGATTAGATATATGGTCCCTAACTAAAAAAACCTTGTGCTGCTGGAAGTTTTGTGCTGTTAAAAGAGGTCCTACCAAACAACACCAACAACCATGCCCCCTCCATAAAAAGGTGGCACCACACATGGCGAATACTGTCCCTGTTGGCCTATCGATACCAAAAGGGATGAACGCTGGGTCTTTTCCATGATATTGATTTGTTGGTTTGAGTTTTCCCAAAATAAGCAAGCTTGGGAGTCGCGATTGATACCCAAGTTTAGTATGGCTAAAACTGGAAGTCATTAGAGAAGCACGCGCTTTCGGAATAATCGGAGATCCCTTCTTCGGCTAATACATTCTGTTTATTTGAAACTTACATTATAACAAAAACATGGTCATAAACATTCTGAACAAAGTAACAGTTTTGTCTTGACCCACAACCATACTCTGTGGAAGGTGAGAGTGAAGTTTAGGCTATATTGAGACTAGTGACCTAACAGAGTATAGGAAGAGTCTATTTTGAGGGTAATGAATAAGAGGTTCTGCCCTCATATCTGCTCTGGCCGTGATAGTAAGCACCTCCTTCAGCATTAACTGTCCATAGAACCTGTGCATCAGAGAAATATGGCAACCATAGGCTATTTCTTGGAGCAACCCTAAATATCAATTGTGGTATTAAATATCAGAGTTAATGCATGAATACTAATTTACTGGTCTATGAGAGTCGAGTACACCCATTATTGTTCATATTGATGAAGATTTCACATCCAGTTTTTTGAATAAGAGGGGCGGGGGGTTGGGGGGGGGGGTGTTATGATGCCCGTGTTCTTGAATTCATGTTAAAAGTTGTATGGCCCATGAATGGTTGTCCCTGTTTAAACCGTATTTCCAGAGTTTTGACATTGTTTTATGATTTACATATCCATCCACAAGCCTCTCATTTTTTCAAATTCCCCCATCACTACCATACCACTGAGATCTCTTACTCGTGGCCACTTTGGCACAGACATGGGTCCTCACAGGGACTCGTTGTTTCGTGTTCTTGATATGTACCTATGCAACGTTCATATGCTTGGGCTAAGGTTTTACCTGATCTTAAACCACACATAAGATTCCGCTAGAGGCATTTTTGCACCATATTGGAGTATCATGCAGGATAACGTTCCCTGTAACTCTATACACTCCGTAGGTCCTGGTACTCTGCTGCACTGTCGCTAATGAGTACAGGTTCTTACATCTGCTCTGCTATCCTGGGATTTGTCGCTTTGGTTGTCCACTGTACCCCTGGTTTTATGCAAGTCACTCCATGAATTTATTCCTTGGGGCTTTCTGTTCGTGTTCTCCCGAGCATTTCCGATAGCTTGGGCCTGTATACAACAGATTGCTTTATATGTTTAGGATGGAAGCTGTCATGCCTGAGGTAAGTAGGGCGGTCTGTGGGTTTTTCATGTAGATGGATGTTTGCATGTTGTTCCCAACCAGTATAACGTATACGTTGTGTCCAGGAAGTTTACTCTCTGATGCTGAGCAATGGTTGAATTTGAGTTTGATGTGGGGTAAGCAATTTGTAGTTCCTGTGGAATTGACCAAGAGATTTTCCTCACTTTCATCCCAACATAATGAAGGATATATCAATGTAGCCAAAAGTAGGCCATGGGTTTAATGGCGCAACATTGCTAGGAAGCATCCGTTCCTCCTCGATTTTGGCCATGAAGAGTTTTGCATATTTGGGTGGGGGGCAAACCGTGAACCCATTGCCACCCCCCCCATTGCTTGTAGATAGAGGTCTGCCCCAAAACAGAAAAGTAGTTGTGGGTCAGGATAAAAACTTTAAACATCAACAACTAGTGAATATAGTTTCTGGTTCTGCAGGCTCGGTTCGTTTTTTAAGAAATGAAGCATGCTGCCAACCCATCATCATGTGGAATGTTTGTGTATAAAGATTCCACACCATCGTGGCTAAAATAGTTCCTTTGGATACCGGTCCAATGGCATCCGTTTGTTACGAGGTCGTTGTTGTGGCCCGCTTGTAACTGGGTGTTTCACTGACCAGAGGGTTTGAGATGTTCTTCACCCATCCCCTGAATATATTTCACAAAAATAGGCGCTGTCACACGCGCCCATATTAAATCAAACCAATCTTTTTTGGTATATGTGTCAAATACAACTGGTGCCCATGACAACTACAAAAAAAAAACCAAACAAACTGAATGAAGTTTGCTTACTGTGCTGTTCAGCTTCAAGCCATTTAAACAAACGCTTATAAGAAGTTCATCATCAAGAATTCTGTACTCCTCAAGTAAAGATTAGGGCCACTTGTATGCCTCATCTGACACGATACAAAAGATGTCTATGCGACAATTTTCCTAGAACTCACCAAAAAAAATTTACATTTTAGTAGAGATCACAGGAACTGCAAAATCTCCAACTGGTTCACCAACAAAAAAACAATGAAATCTCAAAAACGGTTTTCCCCAACTTTAGCTAAAGTCAATAAAAATAGCACGAAAATAAAAAATGATTAGTTGTCTACCATGCCTTGAGCCCAAGCGTCACGCATAAGCTTTTGCGGTTTCCACGGAAAGCTACCAAGGACAGTCCAAGAGACATCAAACCCGCCTCGCCCCACTCAACAAGGCAGTCTTATCCCATAGTACACGAAATGGCTAAAGCGGAAAAAAATATTTTGAAAATTTCAGATCCATGAGAACATGTTCTGTTTTCATCCTCTATGCTACATCTAGTCCCAAATATAAAATATAAAAAAAATGGCGGAACATTACATATTCCATTTCCAACGTACAAAGGTATAACACCTAAATCCTGCCATTTATAAACATGGTGGGGGGAAATGCACGCGGCATGGTTTAACCGACCCACCAGAGGGTTGACTGTCCCATAGTAGAACACAGTGGCAGTTTCAATTCAAACAACTGAACCCGCTGCACACCACATGGCTGCAGTTTAGTGCAGCTGTTGACACTGAAGATACGTTGGCTAAAATAGATATGCAAAAATCACATTCCGTTTACCATAATCATCCACCTACTAACTCTGCTGGCGCTACATGCTACATTCTTAACCTCACCTAGCGCTCGTCGAGTTCCAGATTTTTCCTCTTTCTGTACCAAGAGCACAATCGAATTTAAATTGTAATTTATGTAGTAGGCCTGTAACTAGTATCCCAAAAATATCGTCCGTACAAGGGTCCCTAGTAACATCCCGGAATATAATGTTGAACACAATTATTTTACCAAAACCAATTACTTGAAAAAAAAAACACAAAAAAAAAAAAACAAAAAGTATAATTTGAATGACTACAATCCTTTATTACTAAATATGTTGTATAATAGATTCTTCAAACAGTAATTATTTAGTATTTGGCTTATAATAAAAACTTAACCTCAATTTGAAATGTTGTTTTTTTTTTTTTTTTCTTTGAATTTATCTTGGATAGTTATCACTGTATCCGTACAGTGCCCTTATGGGGGGGGGGGGCGGGGGGGGGGCGCACCCTCTTTCCCCCTAGTGTAAATGGCCTGGTGACATCACTTCAGGGTATAGAAGGGTTAAACTTCCAAAGGGGTACAGTCAATCTAGGAATCACACTGAAAACAGTTCCGTGAAGACTTCTGAATCTCCATGGGGGTGGTGGGAACTGGGTCTGCGCGTCCAGTGCAGAGACCAGTTACCCAATAAATCTACGCCACCAGACCAGCTCATATCTAGGAGTTTGCTCTGATTCTCCCACTGCGGAAGCCCCATCTGGTCCATGTCGGACTAACAGGGAATCAGGGACTGGAGGAGAATGTATTGCGGCTGTCAGGAGGGGTGGTTAACTCTACATTTGGGTCTCCTTTTATGTAGAAGTGCGGTCCTTCCCATACAGTATATACAGCAATGGACCCACATTTTAAAAAAGTCACCATCTTATAAACCCTACCCAAGAATGTAAACAAAATTATGGGTACATTTAGACTGCGAGATGGTGTCCTGTAGTAACCCCATGGAGGCAAGGATGAAAGCATTAAAAAAAAAAACAAAAAACAAACAAAAAAAAAAAAACAACCTACAAACACACCACACACACACCCACCACACCACCAAAAACACAATTTATGCTTACGAGAGTTATGGGCAATAAATAAATCTCTATAGTTTTGGGTCATCGTCAACACTAAATTGGTCCTTAAAGACCCCTCGAAGTACCCCATGATTAATTATCTCGTCACAAAGGCAGATTTGTGGCACAACGTATGATACAGCAGAACTGATATAACTAGATTAAAAGACCAAACGTCATGGTACCCGAAACCCAAAAAAGGAACCAACAAAACACCAGCAACACGGTAAACACCCAAAAAACACACTCACCCCCCGCACCAAACTAGGGCCCCGGCCTCGACCGACCCACGCAGAACACGAACGACCAAGATACAAAAACACCCGCCACACCCATAACCTCAATGCCCCCTTGCGCCAAAAAGAAACGCCAATCACCCCACCAGAGACACCACCGTTTCCCGCGTCCCCCAAGCTATCATACGCGTACATACGACCGCCGCCTTTACCCGCCCTATTTCCCGCTTATCAGCCCCTTTTCCTCACAATCATCCACGAGGCCAATCACATGCAAACGTAATAGACCATCCATTCAACAAACTGCCAAACTAGATCGGAAATCCAGGTTCTCCAATACATACCAAGCCCTGGGTTTTACGCACTTACTATCTTGTTTTTTTAGATTAGGGTATAGACCTACTCTAATCTACGCACCAACAACCAAAACCACTACTCCCCCGCTCATTAACCATAACGTTTTTTTGAAGTGCAATTTAGCTGAATACTAATGACCACTCAAATATTCTACCCAGCTAGCCAAAATACTGCAAATCGATTACGTCCCAGCGTCTCCCCGAGAGAGAATGAAGAAAGTATAAAGAAATCCCAGACTCAAATCCTGGCTGTTGTAGTCGGTGAGGTGTGAGGCTGATCTCCGGCCATGACCAGCTGGGAGACACAACACCAGAGCACACGGAGACGCACGCGGAGACAACCAGGGAGACACTTTACTCACCACCTTCTGCATCAGGCTCTTCTCACACCACCGCAAAGGTCCACAGGCTACACACACGTGTGGGAGGCGCGAGTCCCACCCGCCTGTTAAATCCTTTGGCATACTTGAGAACATCCCGTGATGTCACGGCATGTGAACCAGATAAGCAGAAGGAGGGATATGTGCCGGGGTCAGTGCAAATTGTTAAATCAGAGCTAACTCATTCACCTCTGACATCAAAGTGAACGAAGATGGTAAGACCCCCTTAGCCAGGGGTCACGGTTGTAAATGGGGACTGCTTTGTGAGTTGTTCTGGGAGTAAGACGCGGGATGCTATAGTGAGGTGTGCTGGGGTTGTAACTGAGGGTCATAGTGGCTACTGTGATCTGTGCCTGGGAGTAATGGGATGCTAATGTCGAGGTGTGCTGGGTGTCAATTGATGCTAATGATGAGGCTGTGCTTGGTGTAGTGGGTGATGCTATGTGAGAGTTGCTGGGTGTAGTGGGGTGCTATGTGAGGTCTAGCATGGTGATGTAATAGGATAGCGAATGAGGTGTGGCTGGGTGGTAATTGGGCTGCCTTTTGAGGTGTGCTGGTAGTAATGGGGTGCTAGTGTGAGGTGTCTGGGACGTAATGGGATGCTATCTGGTGAGGGTGCTGGGATTAAAAAAAAAAAATGGATGCTATGTGAGGTTGTGCTGGGAGTAGGGGTGCTATGTGAGGTGTGGGACTATAGATATTGGATGCTGGTGTAATGGGATGCTATGTGAGTGTGATTGGAGTAGTGGGAAATGCATGTCGAGAAGGTTAGTGGGATGCTATGTGAGGTGTACGATGCGATAGTGGGATGCTATGTTCGGTGGGTAGTGGGATGCTAGTGAGCGTTTGCTGGGGGTAATAGGATTGCTATGCGAGGTGTGCTGGGAGTAATGGAATTGCTAGCTGAGGTGTGCTGGGTAATAGGATGCTTAATGGCGGAGTGTGCGGAAATAATGGGGGCTTATGTGAGGTGTGCTGCTGGAGTAGATGGGATGATAATGTGAGGTGTGCTGGGAGTAATGAGTGGCTTATGTGAGGTGTGCTGCGGGTAATGGATTCTATGTGAGGTGGTGCTGGGAGTAACGGGCTGCTAATGTGAGGTGTGGCTGGGTGTATGAGGGATGCTATGTGAAAGTGTGCCTGGGAGATAATGGGATGCTATGTGAGGTGTGCTGGGAATATGGGATGCTATGTTAGAGAGTGGTGCTGGGAGTATCGGGATGCTATAGTGAGGTGTGCCTGGGAATAATTGGATGCTATGTTGATTGTGCTGGGAGTATGGGATCCCTATGTGAGGTGTGCGGGAGTAAACGGGATGCTAGTGAGTTGTGCTGGTGTACTGGGTGCTATGTGATGTTGCTGGGAGTAATGGTATGCCTATGTGAGGTGTGCTGGGAGTGAACTGGGATGCTATGGGGGTTGTGCTGGGTGTAATGGGTGGTGCATGTGGGTGTGCGTTGGATAAGGGGATGCTATGTGAGGTGGTGCTTGGGTGTAATGGGATGCTATGTGATGGTTGCACATGTGCGGGACTAAGGGATACTATGTGAGGGGTTGTGCTGGGAATAATGGGATTCGAATGTTAGGTGTGGCTGGGACTGCGTGGGATGCTATGTGAGGTGTGTGGGAATAATGCGGTATGCTATGATGAGGTGTTCTGGGTGAGAATCGGTGTGCTATCGTGAGGTGTGCTGGGTGAATGGCGGATGCTATGTGAGGTGTGCTGGAGTAATGGGTGTGCTTTGAGGTGTGCTGGGTGTAGGGATCTATTTATGAGGTGCTGGGTTTAATGGGCAAGCTATGTGGAGGTGTGCTGGTGTAAATATGGGATCTAGTGAGGTGTGCCTGGGTGTAGGGATGCTATGTGAGGTGTGCCTTGGGTGTAATGGCGATGCTATGTAGTGTGCTGGGTGTAATGGGATGCTATGTGAGGTGTGCTGGGAGTAATGGTGTGCTACATTGTGAGCGTGTTCTTGTTGAGTAATGGTGCTATGTAATGTGTTGTCTGGGAGTAATGGATGCTATGTGATGTGTGCTGGAGTAATGTGGGTGCTATTGATGGTGTGCTGGGATAGTGGCATGCTATGTGAGGTGTGCTGGAGTATGGGATGCTATGTGAGGTGTGCTGGGAGTAATGGGATGCTATTTGAGGTGGGCTGGTGTAATTGGATGCTATGTGAGCTGTGCTGGGAATAATGGGATGCTATGTGAGGTGTGCTGGAATATGGGAGCTAATGTGAGTGTGCTGGGGGGGGTGTAATGGGATGCTATGTGAGTGTGCTGGGAATAGTGCCTGCGATGTGAGGTGTGCTGAGAGTAATGGGGATGCTATGTGCGTGTGCTGGTTGTAATGGGATGCTATGTGAGGTGTGCTGGGTGTAATGGGATGCTATGTGAGGTGTGCTGGGTGTAATGGGATGCTAATGTAGGTTGCTGGGTGTAAGGGATGCTATGTGAGTGGTGGCTGGTAGTATGGTGTGCTGTGTTAAGGTTTCTGGGAGTAATGGGGTGCTATGTGAATGTTGCTGGCCTGGGAGTAATGGGAAACTATGGATGTGTTCTGGGATTATGGGATGCATGTGAGGTGTGCTGGGGGAGTAATGGGGGTGCTATGTGATGTGTGCTGGGACTATTTGGATGCTATGTGAGGTGTGCTGGGCGTGGTGGGATGCTAATGTTTAGGTGTTCTGGGTGTAATGGGATGCTATGTGAGGTGTGCTGGGAGTAGTGGGATGCTATGTGAGGTTGCGGGTGAATTGGATGCCTATGTGAGTGGTGCTGGTAGTAATGGTGTGCCTGCGTAATGGTGTGCTATGTAAGTTGTGCTGGGAGTAATGGGGTGCTATGTGGATGTGTGCTGGGAATAGTGGGCATGCTATGTGAGGTGTGCTGGGTGTAATTGGGATGCTATGTGAGGTGTGGCTGTGTAATGGTATGCTATGTGGATGTGTGCTGGGAGTAGGGGATGCTATGTGAGTTGTTCTGGTTGTAATGGCTGCTGTTTGTGAAGAGTTCGCTGCTGTCATACAATGTAATTTGTAAAGGCCAGCCATATGGGTTTTCAATCCGCAACAATTATGCGACAGTTCGGCCACCCTGGTCTTGCGCAATTGGATTGCCGCAGTCCAAATCCTTGCACCTGCAGAGACCAATCCTGGGCACTCCAAGAATCAAACGGACATCCACAGACTGCATTACAATTCTCCTCCAATCTCAGTGTGGGCCCCCCACAGCTCGACAATACCACTTGTTGTCGATAAAAAAGGTTCCGTAGCCAACCATGGTCATAGATCGAGCCCAGAGTACAGTCCTCAATGCTCAACCGTTTATAATGATTTCGGACACGCACTCAAAGAGCAATATTTTCGCCAAATACATGGTTCGCTTGTGGTTCAAGTTGGTAAATTAAACACAGCTTTTGATCAGGTGTTCCGTCCAACGGGATAAGGTTTATGGGCCACATTATGGTTTCATTGTAGCTACAACAGTGGATTTTACAACACAGGAACCAAAATGTGTTGTCTTCATGTACTTGTGAAATGTGCACAATGCAACTTCATGACACTTTAAATGTAAATACTGTGCCTTTAAGGCTTGTGTCTCCTCCAATGATACGTCGGAGACCCCCCCTTTTTTGCGTGAATCCGACAAGCACCTTCACTTACATGCTCGGATGGATGATCTGTTCTACATATCCACCGCTGCAGAGCCCAAGTACCCACTACGTTGAGTCCTCCACGGCAGATTGGGTCGGCAACAGTGGCAGACCGAAGCATCCTCTCCTTCCGCCGAGCAGTAA
>CM070039.1:32858276-32893234 GCA_036250615.1 Ptychadena robeensis | reverse complement strand
TCATAGATTGTCAGTTGATAGCAATGCTTCCATATTCCAATATTATTATTGTCATCAGATTAAATAATATAAGATAGTCACCCTACCTTTGTCCCAAAGTAATGTCATCTATGTAAAATGCACAATACATCCTTATTTCACAGTACACTTGTTACTGCCAGCCACGATGCGTAAAAAGATCATATCCTGTACTGACAGATAGTTACGGTATATGTTAGATCAGTGGTTGTGACCCCAGAAGTGACGTCGCAAAGTGTCTCTTCCTGTATTTGGAATGTGAAAGTGCCAGTGCTGAGTGTCACTTCTGCATTTCAAATACCGGAAGTGACACTCCGCAACGTCACTACCGGCACAATCAGGTAAGTATAATGTCCCCCTCCCTTCTATTTTCCAACCCCACTTGTGATGATGTTCAGGGTGGGAAGTTAGAGGGGAGAGTAACACCCCATTCCTACTAAGTTAGGATGGAGGGGGCATTAATTTCCCTCCTATCCTTCCCCTCCGCTTGTGGGCAACAACTCTGATGCCTTCAGGGAACGTGGCGACCCCTTTGATATGGTCGTCTGACCCCTAAGGGGGTCCTGACCCACAGGTTGAACCACTGTGTTAAGCCCCCCATTCACATCTACATTTTCTGTTCTATCAACTTAAAAAGAAAATTTTTTGGGGGTCAGGGAAATTGGTGATTGATTGTATGTTTGCCAACTGTAGTAACAGATGTTTGATCAACTTTTTTTTAGACAAACAGCTTCCTTCAGGTACTTTTTAAATAGCATTGTGTTCTTATCAGGTATAATAGTCTGGACAATCTACTGGAGCAGAATAAAAACACTGAAAATTTAAGATTAACCTTCTAAACAAAGGTACATTACTAAAAAAAAATATTTCTATTGCAGATATCTCCTATATGTGGCACAAATATATGTGGCACAAAAATCTACTACTGAACTTAACAACGGATTCCAAACTATACAAAATTGCTGTAAGACCTGCCAATGGTGACTGAAGTCCCGTTATGATGCCACTTGACTTTTTTACTCAGAAGAACATTGTGACTATGTAAAGATGGCACTGATTGAACAAAGTGCGAAGGTTGAACTGCAGTGAAGAGATGTAAACATCCAATCATGTCTAGAGGAATGAATGATATAATAAAATTTTTATCTGGCCATTTACTGGATTTTGTGACAGTAAGGCTCTACACTAGGCAGCCCCAGAAACCGCAGCTGGCGTTATGGACACATCGGACTGACATGTCCATAGTGATCACCCGCGGTTTGCCCGCTGTTCGGCGCTGTTTCAGGGAGTATGGGGCGGTATTCACCATGTCGCAATACCGTGTCCTAGACTTACTATTAGCATACCGCGCCTGAAAAACGCATCGGTTGCGGTTTCCACACGTCACACACCGTACACATTATTTACCAATGCCCCAGCTGGGCTTTGTGAATCTGCCGCGAACAACTTGTTACCCCCAAACGCACCAATATAGACTGGCACATAATTTCCCATATGAGCAAAGAGGGGGCTGGGAAAATACTGCAGTATGTCCACTGTTGCTTCTTCCCTGCAGTGGATACGTGTCCGCAGCAGGAGAAAAAGATGCAGAGAGGATACTTCCCATTCTAATGAATGGGACATTGTGCTATTTGAGCTGCACTCCCATGGTGCTGATTTGAAGCTGTGGAATGCCACGTCTTCATTGCAGCACCGTGCGGTGCCCCCGTAGACACCTCAATTGAAGATCAATGGAGATGTTTCCAAGATGCAGAAAAACAGGGCCCAAAGCGCCTTTGCTCTGCTAAACCAACTAATCCGCAGACAAGCTGCCCTCAAGCCTTGGGGAATCCACCATCATGCATCTTTGTATGTCCAGCGCAGGTTATCAGCAGTGGACACATGGCCTAACATTCTACTTCACACCCCATTAAATTACCTTCTGTGTTCTTCTGTTCTATATCTTAGCTTATGTTACTACATAAAACAACACAGAAAATGATTTTATTTGTATTCGTTACTGTGTTTAAAAAAATCTAATTATAAAAGCCTTTGACAGTTTGTCTTGCAAAATAATAATAAAAATAATAATAAAAAGATTGCTTTGAAGAGAGGTTTACCCTTTTTGTGCAGTTTTATTGACCTATACTCTCCTATACTCCTATACTTAAATAACCTGCTCATCATTTACTTATGGTAATTTGTCACTGAATGCTTTAAGTTTTAAGCTTCTCACAGTGTGTGTTAAAAGCAAGTCAGAAATAGCTTATCTTATTTGCTGGCTGAGTACATTTCACAGCATCTAGCCTTTTCTTCCTCCTGTCCATTTTATTTTCTAGACTTGAGCTTATTCAATTATAGAGGCTCAGCTTTACACAAAGGTATTACCTAGGGTGGGTTGCACGCAACTATAGACTGCCAAAGGACACACTAATAGTTTTGATATTTACATACATGACTTTCTCACTATAGTCGCTGAGCTGTGTTGCGACTCTGCCTTGCGTTAATGCAAATACACAGCAGCATGCATGTATATACAGTCGCACAATATCTACCATACACTATAGCAGCATGCAGTAACGCAGGGTTTATTTACCTACAAGGGACCCGTATGCATTGCCACACATTAGTCTGTTAAACCAATGGTTCCCAACCTTTTTACATTAAGGACCACCTTTCCAAGACAAGTCAGGCAAGACATTTTCCCGAAAATGACACCACAATGCTCCTGGGTAACATGTTCTCCTAACTTGCATGCACACAACCCTTCTTATACCTCCAGTGATTTGTAGGGATGATACCATGTTTATTGTGCTTTGTAATTAACCTCCTGGGTGTTATGGGCTTCCCGGGCTTCTAAGCCGCTTATCGGGCAGTGTACTCCTCCCCTATTCCCCACTGTCCTCCCAGCTCACTACACATCACAGATGACACCAAAGACTTAAGGTGGGTTTACACGTCAAGATTTTTTCGGCCGACAGATGGACGATGAACGATTTTTTGGTTCGTTGTACAAAAATCTGAAACGGCCATTTGCTCCGATGGATTTTTTTTTTCAGATATCTGACAAAAAATCGTCCACAAGGTGATCGGACATGTTGGTAAACTTTCATCTGTCATTTATTTTTCGTGTAAAAAACGAACGTCCTTATTTCACTCTATATTTTTTCCCTATCACTTCCTAAAAAAATCTGAAAGATTTTTCATTCGTGTTTCCAACGATTATTTTCATTCGATATTTGCGTCGGTTGTACAAAAATCTAAAAAAAATCTAATTACCTTCGATAAATGGACGAACTAAATCCGATAAAAAAATCTAAAAAAAATCTAATCTGAAGTTGAACGAAACAAAAATCTTGACGTGTAAACCCACCTTTAGAGGCAGAAATGCTCTGTGAGCCTGCAGCTATGCAGAAATGCTGCAGGCTCATGGAGAGAAGGCGATGCAGTTTGATAAAAAAAAAGAAAAAAAGATGGTGCTGCTTGCATACATTTCACCAGCCCAAATACAGCTGCGGATTAGCCTTTTCACTTTCAGTATACAGAGAGAGAGAGAGAGAGGAGGGGAGCACTACGCTGAGCATTCAGCCTCTCTGCAACTGAAAGGGTGTCATCCTGCCTTTGATGCCACTGGGGGGTGCACCCCCCCCCCCGTTAGCTTTAGCGCCCCCTGCTAGACGCCAGGTTGGTTAAAGTACCGTTCTGGAGCATGTGTAGTATGAAGGCACCCTAAAACACTCTTGTACTTTTTAGGAAGGGTGTAATGTTTTCAAGTTCAGCCCCTTCTTTCAGATGTGCTCTGCCTGCATTACACGGAGAAGACCATCATAGGATGTAAGTAAGAGTAAAAAAATTTCACATTTCCCAAAAATATATATTTAGGTTGTCCTGGAACTCACAGAAGACAAGAAAAATGTTCAGTGCTTCTATAGTTAAAGCGCATGTATAAAAAAATATAAAAAAAGAAATAAAACTTTGAGAGATTCCATATTAATCTGCCAGACTTCCTGGCGGTTAAATTAGTGCACTTTAAGGAGTAGCCACTGGGGGCGCCATATAATGCTTTTTCATAGGGAAAAAGTCTAATAATCTTAACTGCAAAAAGCTTAGAAACAGCAGTAAATCCAACATTTTGTACCAACTTAGTTTTTTCCCCATTATATTAGATAGAATCAAATCAAACAGATAAAAGGGTGTTTTTTTTACTGATTTTTTTTATGAAATGCTTTTGTTCTTTGCAAGTGATACTGAAGGCTTCTACCTCCTGATTTGAATATCTGGCCCATAGAGTTTGTAAAGCCCCCCATACACCACATACAATTACCATGCAATTTCTGTACAACCAACTTTTGTTCTACCAAAACCATGTAATATGAGGACCTTTCTACACCTTCCAATCACTATGTATTCTATCAGGGAGGTCACTATACTACATAGTTGTTGGTAGGTCTCATGGAAATTGTATGGAGGAATCTAAAGGTGTATGGGGGGCTTTAGAGTGCAGACTTTTGGCACCCCTAAGATCCCAGGCGTTGAAAGCTTACATCAGTGGTGGTCAATCACTGGAGGGCCACAAGTGCGGTCTCGGCATCACTAAAGGGCCGCACATAAAATTTTTAACTTATACTGACTTGTATAAGCATTTTATAAAGGAAAACAAGGACAGCAGACATAACTGGAAGACATTTTTTTTTTACATATTTGTGCCGCAATATATAGTGGAAGCATAGGCACTCACCAGTCTCCTGATCCCCCGCCGACACTAGAGCAGAAGATAAGGAAAGGCAAGGGACTTGCTCAGATGCCTGGGTCACGGATTGGCATATCATGTAAGTTTATTGCCTCTCCTTCTCTTCCCACTCTATGAAGATTCCGGATGTGGACCTGTCAGCTGGGGGTCGGCAGACAGACGAGTTTTTATGCCCTATGCATTAACAGGTTTCAGGGGCCACAAGTGGAGAACTGAGGGGGGCCGCCGAAGAATGCAATGCTCAAAGGGCACCTAGGGCTAACATCTTTAATAACATGGAGGACAAAAAAAAGCTGGAAAAAATGTCTGCAGGATAAGCATCAACCCCTATAACAGCAAATTCTAGCTCCACTCAATATATACAATTCTGACAGCTTGAATTGTATACGTTAGAGATCAGTTTGCAGTATAAGAGCTGGGTGATCACAAGTGTCAAAAGCATTCCCCTTAGCCTTGCCTGTATACACATCGCCTCATTGGTGAACAGCTATCGGCCCCGCCCCTCTGTCACTGCTACACTACTACATCGTAGCACCGATTGGCTTCCACATGCTCTGCTCATGTCAGCATACCATGATGCGGGATCAGACGGCACATTGCATTCTGGGAGATGTAGTCTTTTGTATGTTCCACGACGTGAGTAGCAAAGCTCTGAGCACTACAACTCCCAGTAAACTGCGCGCACAGCCTGTCCCTCTTCATTCAAGTGCTTCACCGGTGACTAGAGATAGACAGCACAGCTATGAGTGAGGGGACGTAAGTAATGTATCTCTATGTGTGATAATAGCTATTCCTTCATTTTGTGTTTTGCTGGAACTGTCCTTCTAGTTATAAAATATAAACATTCTTCTGTTTCTACTGAACGCAGCTCCTTTGTTATGTATCATGACTAAATCAGTGAACACCTTATTATGTCCCAATAATAATCAGTATCTTTGAATTATTTTATGTTCTAGTTATAACTATTATACAGCACCATCATGGCCATTATCACAACTGCTGAAATAATTAGAGAAAGAAAGGATCATTTAAAAGTTAGGTAGTAATCTTGCCAAACCGCCCCTGATCGCCCATAGAGAATGAATGTAGGCTTTTTTGCTAAACGTCTCTATTCATGTCTATGGCCGCTATTAGAGACGATTGGCCATGACAACCCACGACACGTGATCAAAAACGTGGAAAATCGCAGGCCCTGCTCGATCGCAGCTGTGGATAACCCCCATATGTATCCCGAGATTAGCACCAATTACCTTCAATCTGCTCTACACTTTAGTAAACACCTAGTAGAGTTTTCTAGATAAAGCCGGATGGATCACATACACCTAAGCTGCTCGGCGAATGCACTGTTCAGACATCCGCTGATGCAAAGGTTAAAGTACTGGACTAAGTTAACCCCAGCATTGGCGGAACGGCTCAGCGCCGTAAGAACACAGCAACCACTGCAGGGCCGTAGCTAGAAATCACTGGGCCTCAGAAGTAGTCTTAGGGGTTAGCTCACGGGTGGGCAAACTTTTTGACTCTGGGTTCTTAAACTGGACCGGAGGGCCGGAACAAATGCATGGATGAGTGTTTGTATGAACTAATGTAAATTCAAAGTAAACATCATTACATAAAAGGGTACTGTCTTTTTTTTATTTCAATAGTAGTATTCATTTCAAACATTTTAACAAGATGTAAACACTAATTATTATAATTTGAAACTTCAAAAAATGGAGGAATCATAGCACACTAACATACCTTATATTGAAGATGGCAAAGGCAAAATATAATTGCCTAACAAAGGAAAGGTACAAAAGCCTTTCAAATTAAACTTAAATATAATAAAATAATTTAAAACTAAAACGATTTGAAAAGAACAAAATGTGTAAACAGTAAATTAAACATTTTCTTTAGTGCAACTTCCAAATTATGCCCGGGACGTAGATGTAGATGGCAATATAGACTGGGTTGAAGTGTTTTTGGTCTTTAAAACATCAACTTCAGTGGGAACAGTGTTGTTGGTCTCCTTTAGCTAATGCATTTGGTCTGTAGTTAGTTTTGTTGTGGCTATTCTCAGGATAGATCTGAGGTGTTCGTCAGTTACGCTGGATCTGTGAGGGGCTTTGTTGATATTCATGACGCTAAATGTCTGCTCACAAACATAGGTTGATCCAACCAGCACCAGTATCCTCTGTGCCATCCTCCGGATGTTTGGAAAAGTGGCTTCATTAAGTGTGTCTTCTTCCCTGCTGCGCGCGTCCGCAGTGCAGTGGATACAAGCCCTAAATTTAGTATGTGAGATCTGGAGTGCTATACATTATGAAGTATAACTCAATGCATGTGTTCCATAGTATCTAGCTTCCCGTTTATAGCTTTAGTTTTTGCATGTGTGCCACATCCCATAATCATATCAAAGACAATTTTCCTGGGGTGTGAAGAAAATGGATGCTCTATGCATGTCTTGAATGACACTGGCTGTATGGAGAGGGGAGGGAGGAAATGGCAGGCAGTGTACCTCGTACACTGCTGCCATTGCCTGTACCACACTGTTAAAAACGGTGCGGTACAGGCAGTGCGCTAGGGAGGTTAAAGTACTTTTTTAATTTTAAAGAAATAATATAGATTATAATTATAGATTATTATAAATTATAATCAACTGCATTCCAGGACAAAACTTGCTGTGCACCTCTGAGCTTTCTACCTTTCCATCAGGTGCCTGCGGAGAAGAGGGGGGCCTTATAAGACTAACCCAGCAACAGATCTTACGCGATGGCGCCTCACTTGCGAAGAAGGCAGGCAAACCTGGCGCTATGTGGAGGAAGAGGACAGACCGCAGAGTGTTCTGGAGGTTCATTCTCTAGGACTGACTATGGTAAAAAAGTGACTTCTAATCATATAACTGTGGTTGTAATAGCTCAGTGGAATGTTCCCTTCAGGAAAACATTGTGTTTATCCCATTTCTGCCATCGCAAGTGACTACTATATATAAGCTGAATTTTTCAGCACCTAAAATGTGCTCAAAAATCTAATTCGACTTATACTCAGGTCAAGAAAATCGCAGCATTCCACAGGTGAGTGAATTGCAAAGCCACTGAACATAGTATCGTCACCAAATTTTTGGAGATGTAGAGAAGGGTTTTAGGATATGTGTTTTTTGAATAAATAAGGTTCAAAGTCAAGTAAAACATTTTTAAGTTGACTTAATTTTGAGATTCATTTATGCAAAAACTCCATAAGCTAGAACAATACTTTTTTCTTGTTCCCACAACCCTTCTCTACAGCAGTGTGGGTGATGACATCATGTTCAGGGGTTTTACAATTAACTTACAAATGAGCTAGTTGAAATAATAACATCTAGAAACAAAAGCACATTTGCTGTGTGTTTCTGTGCCTTATCTGCTGCATTCCCCATGGCTTATACTCCAGTTGTTTAGTTTTTCCAGAAATTCTTGTAAAATTAAGCTGGCCATACACCTATAGATCTCTCTGTCAGATATCCTTTAACCTCCCTGGCGGTTCACTGAGGTCCAGATTTCTGTACCAAAAGTGATACAGTGTTTTGCCTTTCCGCCCCCATTGGCGTCACCCATGACGCCGATGGGGGCGGAAAGGCTCTTTTTGCCTGCAGCTCTGTAGAAATGCTGCAGGCACACAGAGAGCAAAATCAGCCACAGATTGAAGCGCTATGGATGGCTTTAGAGGTACAGAATTTTTTTTTTTTTATAAGTTTACACTTGTTTTCTTTTCTTTTGATTTGTATTGGATAAAACATTTATAAAACATTTATCCAATCCAATCAAAATAAAAACAAATGTAAAAAAATGAAAAAAAAAATCTAAGAAATTTATTTTTTTTGTACCTTTAAATCTCCCGCCCGGCGTGTGACGTCATCAGGACACGAGTGCCAATCACGGAAATAGCCGGAGAGATTGGCTATTTCCGGATCGGCTCGGTGCAGCCGGAGATGAGCCAACTAGCAGAAACGCTCAGCGGGAGTGTGTCTGCTAGCGGGATCCACTTTTGAGCTGGATTATATAAAGACATTTCTGTAATGCAGTCCAAAAGTAAAAAAAAAAGATTTAAAAACCAAAAAAACATAAATTTTTCTTTAAGACCGGGTCCCGCCTCCGTGACGTCACACGTCACTCAGGGACTCGGAAGAAGCCGGCGAGGAGGAAGATCGAGATGGCGTCCGGACCAGGTGAGCTCCCGCGCTGTGCCCGAACCCAGTTCAGGTGTATCGCTAATTGCAGCGTCCCTATCGCTAGGGAGGTTAAGCTGGGCATATTGACTAAGAATCTGCTGCATGTCGGATCGGATAGTGATTCCATTAGTTCTGGTTCTAGTAATGGCTGGCTGGTTATAGTTATGGCACTAGCGGCCATGCGTGATGACGTCATCACGCCCGCTAGGTCGGCTGGGCAATCGATGGGAAAATGACCCGTCTATGCCCAGCTTTAGATCTATCAACAACTATGTTGTATTGTGTCCTCTGTGTGAGTGAACACAGGTAGACTTGATTGTATAATACATGGTTTTGGTAAAACAAAAGGAGATCTAAAGAAAATCTGACAGAGACATCTAAAGGTGTATGGGGACCCTTAGGTACCTCTGCTTATAATCGGGTCGGCTTATACTGAAGTATATATGGTAGTTTAGAGAGCTTAGGTGAAGCAGATAAATGACAATCTTGAAGTGTTTTTCTTCATCCTTGCAAACCAATACTGTTAATAATTTGGGAATTCTTTTAGAAACTCTTCTGGGGGTAGGCATTTGAAGTCCTCACATACATTGGGGGACCACTAGTCTTGTATTTCATGTAAGGATGTCTGACAGACAAGTATTCGATAAGTCTTTTCTTATCTTTTACCTCCCCTAGATGAATGTCTGTGGAGTCCTAGAATTCACATAGGAATCACAACATATTCTTTTTTATATTTGTGTAAACATACAATAAATGAGGTAACACGTGTATTTTTTTTATACAGAGCGATCTTCTAAAAGAATTGCCGAAGGCTCTCACAGCCCAGGATGGAGCTGAAAATGGAATGACATTTTATTCTGCCTTGCAAGCTGAAGATGGACATTGGACTGGTGACTATGGAGGACCACTGTTCCTAATGCCAGGTGAAATATGCTTTTGTCATTTTGTAACTGAGCTCAGTCTGCCTTCGATGTCATACATTTGAAATAAATATATATTGCTTTCTTAGGTCTCTTGATCGCATGTCATGTGACTCAAACGTCACTTCCTGAGACTACAAAGAAGGAGATGGTGCGGTACCTGCGCTCTGTTCAGCTCCCGGATGGGGGGTGGGGCCTGTAAGTGTATTATTTTAGGAATAAGGAGCTATTGTTCAAATAATGACTTTCAGAATTATATTTTACAAATGATATATGGCAAGTAAGGGCTTGTTTCCATTGATGCGATTCAGGGCGTTTGCAGCCGCGCTGCCGCCGCCGCCACCAACCGCATCCATTGGAAGCTTAAATATAGTTTCCACTGGTGCGGTTGTGCGCGTTCTGGTGCGGATGCGCATTTGGAAACCCAACCGCATCCACATCTGCATGGGAAAAAAAATAGCGTCGCAAAAACGCGTGAAAACGCGCAAAAACGCGCGACAACTGAATGCGGCTGCCGCGCGGTTACAACCGCACGGGAACGCTTCAATGGAAACAAAGCCTAAATATAGTTTCCACTGGAGCGGTTGTGCGCGTTCTGGTGCTAGCTGCAGCGTTTTGAAACGCATCCGCGCCCCAATCGCATCCACATCTGCATGGGGAAAAAAATTGTGTCGCAAAAACGTGCGACAACCACACGGGAACGCTTCAATGGAAACAAAGCCTTAGTGGAGTGCTTTGAAACCTATTATCTCAGATATTCACCTTTTTTTTTATTAATCTAGACATATAGAAGACAAGAGCACTGTCTTTGGCACGGCTCTCAGTTATACCTCTTTACGTTTGCTTGGAGTATCTCAGGATGACCCAGATCTGACCCGGGCCAGGAACATTCTTCACAGTAAAGGTAAGCTTTCAAACTTAATTTATAATTTATGAAATAAAAACATGCAGTGCGGACACCCCCAGCTTTCTCCTATGGGAAGCAACGTGCCAATCTATACTGGCACGTCATTACCCATGTCAGTGTATGTGGTGGCAAACGGGACTCATCCGGTCGATCCCGGTCCGTCTGCTTAGCGAAAATGTACCGCAATCCTGTAAAGCAGCCATTAATTAACAATGGACATGTGATGTGAATAATGTTCATGGTTAGCCCAAATTATCTCAGAATAAAAAAAGATGCAGAAATGAATTACCCTGAGATGTCAGCTGATCATTCAAGAAGGTGGGGGGCTTACCGGCCATTACAACAGGTCCCCCGCCTTCTAATCCTCTGATCCCTGTGTTTGAGATCTCATCGGAGTCTTCGGCGGGTGGGTACTTAAAAATGTAAAAAAAAAATTTTATTTTTTTGTTTACTTTTTATGCACCATTATACTTTAGTATAAGCACTGGGGTGGGTGATTATACTAAAGTATAAGGGTCAGAATCAGGGTCCTGTGGCTGCTCAGATGACCGATCTTCTGTATTCGGCATTCTATCTGCTGCATTCAGTTTTGAATGGCTGATGAAATCTACACAACTTGGTGCAGCATCGCCATCTAGTGGTCATAGTGTTAATTGTCACTGTAGATGGTTGAATTCCATATTGTGAATATTTTACAGACTTCCTTTTCAGTATTGGTTAATTTAAAAAAATAAGATTTGAGCAGATTTTTGTGTTTTTTAAATTAAATTTTATTATAATTTTTTACATATTTAAGGGCTTTTAAATATTATTTTATTCAGGATGTCTACTAGACCCTTATTTTGGTATGTTACAGGCCTACAAAATTTTTTTATCAATGAAAAATAGTGTACCAAATGCTTTTGGTACAGAAATCTGGACCTTGGTGAAACGCGCAGGAGGTTAATATTAATAGGGTGCAGTATTCACCAAACAGCTCTCAAATAGTGGGCAAACCGTGGGCGGGTGCCATGGATATGTCACGCCGACGCGTTCATAACACCACCTGCAGTTTTAGTGTAGACTTGCCCTTAAGTACACATAAAGGAAGCCACTGTGAATATATATTGGTTATCTTAACTGTTCTGCCCTTCGTCCCGTCACAGGTGGTGCCATTGGAATTCCATCTTGGGGAAAGTTCTGGCTGGCCGTGCTTAATGTCTACAGCTGGGAGGGAATGAACACATTGTTTCCAGAGATGTGGTGAGCCAATGCAGTCCTTTTTTTAAAATACTGTGTTTCAGCATTTAGACTTTGTTTCAAATGTAGGCTAGGGCTCCCCTGTGCGCTGGCATCCGCTGACATCAATGTGACGGAGGCTCGTACCAACGGATTGGGAGCTCTGACTGGCTGTGGAGACAGCCCTGTCAAAGCCCCATTGCCATCAATGGGCAGCTCGTGCACTCCATTAAAATCCCTGCGTTTAATGCAGGGATTTAACAGATAGTGGAGCCCTAGCTTTACTCTTACGCCATGATTTGAGCCATGATTTCCATGCACTGCACTGATAATGGGCAAGGAGCCTGAAACAGCTGTATGCAGTTTGGAATAAATGGCTCTGTACCATAAGGCTATATTTGCAGTGTACACTAGCAATTCTGGATGTGTATTTGGCTGATGGGGAGTAAAGGAATGATTTGCATGGCTCCACAAACTCCTGGAGTGAGGATTTTCCCTTAACTTTTGGGATTTGTGATGGATTGGAGCATGTAAATACCTTATTTTTAAAGAAAGCCTTCACAGCCTTTGCTCAATACTTGTCAATGCACCTTTGCCATGACAGACTCAAGTCTTTTTGAATATGATGCCACAAGATTGGCACACATATCCTTGGGCCATGTGGCCCATTCCTCTTTGCAGCACCTCTTAAGCTCCATCAGGTTGGATAGGAAGTGTCCGTGCACAGACATTTTAAGATCTCTGCAGAGATGTTCAATCAGATTCAAGTCTGGGCTCTGGCTGGGCCACTCAAGGACATTCACAGAGTTGTCCTGAAGCCAATCGTTTAGCTGTAGTGTTTCATTTTCAAGAAGATACACATGTTGAACCATGCTATCCACAAGGCCCAAACATCTGTTCATGTTGTACTTCTTCTGCCTACAATAACTCCATATTCATTTCTAAATTTTTGTGTGTACTTTTCTAGCGCTAAGAATGTTGCAATCCTACTGACAAAATACTAGTGCTGAAATCTAGTCTATACTTAATTTCTCCTTTAAAATTTATTGTGTTTTTCAAATGTTATTTAGGCTTTTGCCACAGTGGTTTCCAGCTCATCCCAGCACTTTGTGGTGTCACTGCAGGCAGGTTTACCTACCAATGAGTTATTGTTATGCCACAAGGCTGAGTGCTCATGAGGATGACTTGATCCGCAGTTTAAGACAAGTAAGTAGAAATGCAAGTACAATACACTTTGAGGTCTACAAAGTATATTTGCTTTTACAAATATAGTTTTTTTTCAGGAACTCTACGTGCAAGACTACAAAAGTATAAATTGGCCTGCGCAGAGAAATAATGTAGCCGCTTGTGATCTGTATACTCCTCACAGTACACTGCTGAATTTTGCTTATGGTAAGAGGGAGGTCTACCTAAGTTTTTTTGTGTTAAGATGCCAACATATTATTATGTGATTGTATTACCATTGTTATTTTTGTTCAATGATTTTAGAGTTTGCAGGGCATGTGTGTCATGTTATCTGAATTTTGTGATCAGATGGGCACAGGGCAAAATATTGCATATGGTGCCCATTAACCTCCTGGGAGTTACGGGCTTTTCATTCCATTTTTTTGAAAAGCTGCTTCCCGGGTAGCCTGTACTCCACATGACTCCCCGCTGTCCTCCCGGCTCCTACACACCACCAGCGAAGCCCCCTCCATTAACTATGGCACCACCCTCCCCCGCCCCCTTCGGCATCACCGATGACGGCAGACTCGGGCCGTCATCGGTAGACTCGGGCCGTCATCGGTAGACTCGGGCCGTCAAGCTCAGTTAGTTTGCAACTATGCAGAAACGCTGCAGGCTCACGGAGAGTCGGCGATTGCGCCCGATCCCGGCACCGGCACAGTTTGATCCAAGATCAAACTGCGCCCGTACTGGCTTCGGTCGTAACGGCCAGGAGGTTAATACTGCCCATTTGAAAACATTTATGCACAGTGTAATGCTATCTAGTTAAAAATGTGTGGTGCCCTAAGTGGCAATGAAAAGGGGTAATAAAAAGTTGGGCACAGAGTAAAAATGGATCAGTATGTGGTATGGGTGATTAAGTAGCATGGAAGCATGCAGCTCTCAATATAAAGGGAGAGTGTAGTCTTCCTGTAAAGGACAAATAAGAACAAGGACACAAGGCGCACAATCTAGTGCTTAAAAGTTAAGTTCTGTAAACCATAAAGTAAAATATAAAATACTTGCAATTTTATCCTGCTCTGTACCTCCTTTATTGTTAGTATTTTATCTTTAACTTTATCATTTAATGTTTACAGTTCTAAACTTTGTTGCACTAGGTGTGCCTCCTGTGTCCTTGTTCCTGTTTGTCCTAAGTAGTAATGGCCAGGAGTTGAGTAGCCAGAACATCTAGTAAAGATGAATTCCCATAGGATTCCTATGCAGCTTGGTAATGTACACAAGCCAGATGTTAACCCCCATATACATCTATAATAATAGTGTGCTTGTGTCATCATTTTTGCAACCGTCGTATTCAGAAGTCAGTTTTATACTTAATCCATAGAACAAAATCCTAAGAACCCTGTTTTGTAGCTACAGAAGTGATAACTAATATTTCTAAAAGCTCCCCATACACTTTTACACTTTTTTTTTACATTTAGATCACTCCATACATATTCCTTTAGATCTGCCAACAACAATGTAGTGCCAGGTCCTCCCTGATAGAATACATAGTGATTGGAAGGTTTAAAAAAGGTCCTCATATTACATGGTTTTGTTAGAACAATAGTTGATTGTACAGAAATTGTATGGAAAGATTGTAAGGTGTATGGGGGCCTTTAATGATACTGTCAAACGTAACAGGACATGTAACCAACACAACATGTAATTAACCTATAAATGTGGTATATTAAAGCTCTTATTAACCCTTCGCAAATCCAAATTGGATTTTATTCACTTCTTTATCCCTTTTTATAAGAATGACTGTAGTGAAAGGGACAAATAAAAGAATAACATGTGTTTATTATGGACTTCCCTCTTTTTTATTGTTTTTTTAAGTTGTTTTTCCTATATGTTTTAAAAAGTGTGGTGTTTTTGAACTATTGAATGATAGGGCTAGAAGTGGGAGAGGCACACTTCTACCATTTGCTGGAGGACCTTCTCTTGGTACTAGTTTCCATTCTGCCCAAACCATTAAAATAGTAGAATACCAGGCAGTAAGGTAATGTTTAAATGACAGTTACCTATACACCCTTAAGTTATTTCAGTTTTCTATAATAAGATTAGTGAAAGAGATTGGCTGCTGTGGGTTTTTGTACTTTGAGTGTTGTGCAAGAATGGTTTCTGTCCATTGTTATTTATTTGTAAAGTTTAAATTTTTTTTTTAAATTTTTTAATTTTTTCTATTTGCAGTTGTGATGAATATATATGAATCCTATCACATTCCTGCCCTTCGCCGCCGTGCAGTACATGAACTGTATGACCACATTACAGCTGATGACCGATTCACTAAATGTATCAGCATTGGTCCGGTAAAAATCCATTTTTTTTCATTAATAAAATTAAAATAACCTGTTTTAATAGGTTTGGTTTTATAATTGCATACATTTTACAGATCTCAAAGGTGATAAATATGCTGGTTCGCTGGCATGTGGATGGACCAGAATCCCCTGTATTCAAGGAGCATGTAGACCGCATACCAGATTATCTTTGGTGAGAATATGGCTTCAGTTAATATACACATGCTTGTAGTATTTTTGAATCAGAAAAAGTTGCTTCAAGTTCATAGTTGATTAGCATTGTTAGTAACACTGAAAAGATATACTATAATATATATATAATGCTTGATTTTCTTTATGCCTTTTATATATTTCTCACTTGAATCAATGATTTTTTTTACAGGTTGGGTCTGGATGGGATGAAAATGCAGGTGAGTACCGTACTGTATGCTTGTCAACTGTCAAATATTTTTTTCTGTACCTCTATCCAGAATTTTACTAATCCTACATAATATTAGTTTTAAAATCTTGTTGAGAGCTGAGCTTAAAAATACTATTTCTAATTGGTAGTAGAACTATAGAACATTATATCGTTTTTTCACTGTAGGGGAGTATTGTTTATTTAACCTCCCTAGCGCTCTTGCAGATTTCTGTACCAAAAGCGCACCATAGACTCTAATGGAACTTTTTTTCGTGTTGTAAGCCTGTAACTTCCCAAAATATGTCCGTATAAGTGTCTTGTAGACATCCTGACTATAATAATGTTTGAAACACACAATTATTATTATTAAAAAAAGAGTACATTAAAAAAAATGATAACATTTATCATTTGAATGATAAAATCTCTTGAATAATTTGGTATGAAAGATTTCAAAACAGTATTTATGTTTGTTTATATTAACATTTTTTTTTTATACAATTGAAAATGTGTTTAGTTTTTGTTTAACTTTGAATTCTATTGGATACAGTTATCACTGTATCCAAGACAAGCCATTTGGCACCCTCTGAAAGGGTTGACTTTCCACATGTGGTCTTTGAAGATAGCCCATTTATTGCCTTTATACTTTTGCAGGCGAGACGAGACCCAGCCGTCAGAAGCACTAGGAAGGTTAACAATAAACTTTATTGTGAAAAAAGATTGTTTTATATAGTGATACAGGGTAAAACAATAACACAGTGCACATTAACACAGTAAGGAGGCTTAGAACATACCAAACATACATAAGCAACTATTGGGAGTATTGCTATTGCTTGTGAAATGTCTCTTACCTTACCTTTATAACCCTTAAATGCTTTTTTTTGTTTTTCTCCCCAGGGAACAAATGGCTCTCAGTTGTGGGACACAGCATTTGCTGTACAAGCATTTCTAGAGGTAAAAACGCTGTATTGAAGTTTTGTACCATTACCTCACTTGTTGACACTTAATGGAATTTATGGGTTTGGAGGTACAGGATGTCAATAATAATGTCTCTTGTAGAGACTTAGGGGCTTTTTCATACCAGTTCTGTGCATTGCTTTTCTGCACAAATGTCCTCATTGAACAACACACCAGGTGTGCGGTATTGCATAGGGGTGCTTTAACTTTTATTAGCAACTCAAATGCAAACTGAAAATGCATGGGAATGCCTAGTGTGATTTCCTACAACGCATTGCTGGCCAGGGAATCGGGCTCAACCACAAACACACTTCTAAAGCCCCCCATACACCTTAAGATCGATCCATACAATTTCCATTAGATCTACCAACAACTGTGTAGTATAGTGGCCTCCCTGATAGAATACATAGTAATTGAAAGGATTAGAAAGCTCCTCATATTACATGGTTTTGGTAGAGCAAAATTTGATTGTACAGAAATTGTATGGAAAGATTGTAAGGTGTATGGGGGCCTTAAGGGTCAATTAACCAATAGATTCTTGAGCAATTCCAGGCCGCTGTGCACATTCGCATTGATCGAATCTTTGGGAAGATTCCGGCCTCTTTAATTGATTCCTATGTTCCCTATCCCTATTGATCTCGTAGAAAGCTCAGTTGAACAGGGAACCAACATGTTGGTAAATCCCTATTTGATTGCCATTACTTTAGAATTACTATTACTATAGAATAGGAATCAGTTGCGCCAAGTGGTGCGCATCGGTTCATCATTCAATAGAGGAACGCACAAGGGAAGCGTGGTGATGTCATCACACTGCGATTGAGGGTTCATCGATTGAGCGGGTATCAACCCGTGTATGCCCACCTTTAACCTTCATTACAATAAAAAGGTAATTGTATTGCTGCTTGTTTTTTTAATTAGTGTACAATTGGAAATTGAAAAGAATCTCACTCTAGCCAAAAACCTATGTTTGAAGTCAGACTTTCAACAAATTAAAGTCTAGAAAGGCATTTATTGAAGAAGAGACATTTGTCATCTGTAATAAAGATTTTTTGTCTGCCCATTTGCTATCATTTGAACAATGGACAGTGAGCTTCAAGTCCTCAGTTCCAGAATCTGCTGAATGCAGAAATGAATGAATTCCTGGTCAAGCTGAAGTATCAGAAACCATAGTCTGGTTACTTTGGGCAAGAATGTTAACATATATGAACTGGCCCAATAGATGTAATGTAGACTTGTTAACATGTGTTAACATTTAATGTGTGTTAAAATGAATAGATGTGAACCACCCTTAAAACATGGATTAGAGAGGTTTTGGAAGCTGCATCATATAAGGTGAGCATAGTCTAACTTTAACATAAACATATATTAGTAAACATTTTAATTGTATAATGTAAATAATAATATTGACAAATGTAATGCACAATTTAAGTTGTAATAATATTTCATTTAATTTCTTCTTAAGTATATATATATATTTTTAAACTGACAGGCTGGAGCTCACAAGAAGAAGCAGTTCCAAAACCCACTGGAGAAAGCTCATGAATTTCTGCGCATTTCACAGGTGCTGTACAAACACACACACACACACACACACACACACACACACACACACACACACGCACACATACAAGGGACTGGTTGGTGAGAGTGGATGAAAGAGTTTGGAGGGAAAGTAAAGTTGTAGGTTATTGTATACAGTTGTTGTATACAAATGTACCTGTTACTGGTGTCTTGTTTAAAATCCACTTGGTGGTTGTACACGGTACATATCTATTATTCAGAAGTTAAGTAATTGTTGAAGAGCTTACAATTACATTCTTTAGAAGGTTATATAAAAATATTTGATTCTTACATTGTAATTTACATTGTTTTTGTTTTGCAGATACCAGATAACCCTCCGGAGTATAAAAAGTACTACAGACAAATGAACAAGGTAATGTGTATTACCTGTGGGGGTGTTTATAGTCATCAGGAATACTGTAAAAAAAAAAAAGTTTCGCCGTTTTATAATGCCATAATGCATCTTATCCCAGTAAAAATACTGGTCTGTGCTCCAACCTGAATGAATGGAGGCAGGGAAGCTGTCACCTCCTGGTTCTGCTCTGCTGATTTCTGTATGAAAGCGGATGCTTCAGCCAAATTCCATACCTGCCTAATTTGTGGTGCCGGACTGTCTGCCTGCAAAGTCTGTATGTGAGCTGATGCTCTGGCAGCTTCCCTGCTGTAGCTAAGCATGGGGGGGGGGGGTTTGGAGAGTTGCTGCGAAGGCGTGACCACTCGCGATTGAATTTGGCAGTGGGTGGTCGCACAAGTCTCAATATAAGATGCACGCATTCTCCCCCCCCCCCATTTTCTTTTAGTGCGAAAAATAAGGTCGTTATTTGGTATCTTATAGAAGAAACAGAGTTGCGGTTCCCTTTTCAGCCTGCTGGCTGTTCATAAGAGTGATTTAAAAACCATAAATGCCTCTAATAGAATGGTACTTCTGTAACAGTGGTAAGGCTGGCCAAGACATTTAGTCTATAACTCCTAAAGGTTTTGAGGTAAATCCTGTTCAGTTAAAATACATGCTTGCAACAGGAACAAGAGATGCCAGAATTATTTCACATAAAAATTTCTCTGTAATCCCCCTTTTTGTATCACAGGGAGGGTTTCCATTCAGCACTCGGGACTGCGGCTGGATTGTGGCAGATTGCACGGCTGAAGGACTGAAATCTGTCATGCTGCTCCAGGAAAACTGTTCCTTTCTATCTGATCACATTCCAAGGGACAGATTACGACAGGCTGTAGATGTGGTAAGAAGCTTTTACATCAGAAATATCTGAAATGTCTTTTCGCTTGTAGGCCACATTCACATAAATACATCTTGATTAAAGGCCCCCAGACGAGTCACTACACTGCACCCTATCGCTCGAAGTATCGGCCCGCACCCTTTGTGTGCTGGCCGTTAGTTTGGACAGGGACGCCGGTCCCCATTCAAACTAATGGCATTGGCCACAGATTTATGGACATGTCCCGTTCTCTGGCCGACCAAGCTTTGGGGCGACAGAGATCTGTCACCCCATGTGGGCATCCACGATCCGCGGCCGATTTTGCCGGCGTCGCGAGCGCATACGCACATCGGTCGGCAGCAAAATCGGCCGTGACTCACTATGTATCACTTGATGTTTAACCTTCTGGGTGTTGTTTTTTTATAACCACGCCACAGGCAATCGCGGCGGAGCACAACATGCGTGATTTCCTGCCCGGCCAGAGGTTCAGTGCATAAATCCGGCGTCACTGGAGACCTCCATTTACATGGAGGTCTATGGCGCCGCTTACCCCCGCCCCCTTCGCTAGGCATACTTCTGTTTGATTCAGCAGTAATCTATATTATTGGATCATTTACAAGTTGACCTATTTTTTTCTGAATTTAATTGACCACAAGTGATTGGGTATCGAATCAAAACAGCTTTAATTGGTCATTCTAGAAGTACGTTTCTTTTTTTTCCCAATCAATGCAATGTGGTTTTTCAGCAGAAAACAATATAAACATGCCACTATGGCTGCTGACTAGTGGTATTAGAGAAAAGCATTGAATCATATATCAGGGATATATGGATTGGGGGTTTAAGATGTGCTTCCTTAAGGCCCCCATACACCTTACAATCTTTCCATACAATTTGTACAATCAAATTTTGCTCAACCAAAACCATGTAATATGAGGAGCTTTCTAATCTAATCACTATGTATTCTATCAGGGAGGCCACTATACTACACAGTTGTTGGTAGATTTAATGGAGATTGTATGGATCGATCTTAAGGTGTATGGGGGGCTTTATACAGTCATGACCAAACCAACTTTGTATATAAAAAAAACTCACATTTATTTTGTATAGCTTAAAAACCATAAATTCATGTGCATCAACAAATTCAAAGTTGGTTTGTTTATAACTGTATAAGAAGGCACATCTTAAACCCCCAACCCATATATCCCGGATGATTCAATGCTTTTTCTTGGAGGTCACCAATCCTTACCATTTGGGTGAGGTGGGGGAATGATGCTTCAATGGTCATTTCTTTCTCTTTAGTTGTATAGACTCACTGACATTGCTTAAGCAGGGAACACACTTGACACTACTGTGTCTCCAGCTCCGGCGATGCTTTGCATGGAGACCCGCAGTCTTCGTGCAAAGCAATGGACATTGACCGTGGTTTACAGTCAAGTCTGATATCCCTGTTCGAGCGGGATTGATTGGTCCTGTTCAAATCTACACTTCTATTCCGTGCTTAATCTGTGACAAATATCTAGTGATATTAGAATGTATATATTCTCCTGTCTGCTGGATCTCTATTGCCTGCAGTTACATTTACTGATGATCCTTTTATATAACAGCTTCTTAGCATGAGAAATTCTGATGGAGGATTTGCTACATATGAAACAAAACGCGGTGGTCGTCTACTTGAACTGCTTAATCCCTCTGAAGTGTTTGGTACGTGGATGTTCTGAATCAAATAATTCCACATCCCAGATATCAGTTCTCACATATTCACTTGACCTCACACACAGACATAAAATACTTGGTTTGTAGTATTTGAGAACTAACAATCCCACTTTTACAATGACTGCTTCCACATGGTTTGTGTTTAGTTTTGTTTTTATGTTGAATAAATGTTAATTCATTTTACAAAGAAAGTACATAGAAAAATACACAGCACAAATTCCACAACCCAAAGTGGAAGAAAAGAACAAAAACGCCTAAAAAATATAGAACAAGACAATAAAACCGAAAACCCCTATGTCTTGCTTCCCTTTATGTACTACATCAATTATAATGTGGCGTACACATAACATTGAGACTAACACCCCTTCGTCCAACCTGCATGTGGGTGAGGATAGGTAGACATCCATATCTGAAAATTGGGAAAGAGAAATACAGTGGCCCTATGGCCTATGGGGCAACCCAAGGTAAGGCAGTATAGGGGGACACCATTATGTTGAGAGGATACCCGTGAAGGGGGACCGACAGATAGGTTTTCTTTTTTAACTCCAGTTTAAACTTCAAGCTTCAGTTTTAAGCAGGTCCGTTTTTGCAACTTTCAGATCTAACTCTCAGTGACAAACTTTACCTACAGGCCCTCCCTTTACTAGATTGAAACATTATCGAGCCCCCATTCAAACTACTGTTGAGAGCAATTTCACACAACCTGTGTTTGTATTGCAGTCATGTACTAGAGTGAAATGAACTTTATTTGAAATACAACATGTACAACTTTATTTGGTTGTTCACATCAATTATACAGAAACATTCATCATTCATATAGAGACACACACCGAGACTCTACATACTGTCTGCAGCTAGTTGCTCCATGATTGGCTCCCTGGTTGTTCCTTCCCTTAGCCTCCTAGCTGCGCCCCCCAGAATAAATCCATGCCCCCCAGTTTGGGAACCACTGACCTAGTAGCAGCTGTATAAACCTCAATGTTAAAACAACAGCAAAATAGTTAAATACCAACATAAGCACCACAATGAGTGTAGTGAGTGAAAATATGTGCTGACCTAAATACACTATGAGTGTTCTTTATCAAGCTTGAATACATGATTGTGTGAGGTTTTATTTAAACAATTTGTAGTATTGTGTAACCCAGTATACTTTTCAAAACGACTTTATCATATAAATAACTTTATGTATGTATTATATATGTTTTAGGAGACATTATGATAGATTACACTTATGTGGAGTGCACATCTGCCGTCATGCAAGCCTTAAAACATTATAAAGATTGGGATCCAGACTACCGAGCACATGATGTCAGGTAAACAGTAACATAATGCATCTAGCTCTGACAGCATGCTACAGAATAGGTTACGACATATATTCAGCTTCATACCTGGGGTTTTTGCCTTTTGTGCATTCCTAATTTTGTAAGGGATTTTTATATCCAAGCCATTCATACCTGTTTGTTGGGACTGTAATACAACAATAATATAACTTTACCAAAACTACAACTATGAAGATTTGTTTCTGCTGTGACATGACTTGTCAATTACATAAACATGTCTACTTGTACTCAATAACACATACAGCACATACTAAACCAGAAGAGAAAAATTATCCTAAACTCCACACATAGAGGTTTTTGGCAGCAAACAAACGTGGCGAACACGTTCCATGACTCTTGGTGGCTTTTTGTTTTCTGTGCAAATTGCATTCTGTGAAGTGTAGAGACCAGCTCAGTATTCCAAGAATAGAGCCAGGTGTCCTAGAAAACTTATATTAGTAGCCACCAATTGGCCATAGAGAATCTCCAAGGAACCCAGAAAAATTTGAAGCAGAGATGGTGTCGGGCTCAGAGTCCAGTAGCTGAAACAGCTACTCAAGTAATGGCAGGATCAACAGTGGTAGCAAGAGGCAGAAACCAGGAGCGGGAGCGTAGTCAATAACAAGCAATAACAAGTCAATAGCCGATGGTGTCAAGTCACAATGGAGCAAGAAGATGAAGAGTAGTCAGGTTGTCAATAGCCTAGGGTTGGTACATGGATAATGATGATGAAGACAAAAGTAGCAATGATAAGGAAAAGCAAGACACTGGCAAAGAGCACAATAATCTGGCAAGGAGGAAGTGCACAGGCATGGTTTAAAGGATCTAAAATGATCTAGATAAAAGTTTTTCAAGCTTTCCTCTTTTATTTATAAAGTGTTAATACCACATCATATTATAGTTGCTGTACAACCTTGTTTGAAAGTAATATCTACTATTTTCTATTTTTTTAGAGATACTCTTCAGAAAGGACTGGAATATTGTCGCTCAATACAGAGAGAAGATGGCTCCTGGGAAGGGTGATTATTCATATAGCATTTATTTGTCAGGAAACCAAACGTTTTGGTTTATTTAACCTCCCAAGCGCAACTGCTGAGGGACAGATTTCTGTACCAAAAACACACTATAGACTTTAATGGAAAAAAAAAAGTGTTTACATTGTAGGCCTGTAACTTCCCAAAGTATGTCCATACAGGAGTCTGGTAGACATGCTGAATATAATATGTTCAGATGCTTTGTGAATAACTCACAATATCAGATAATGAATATTTCAATAATTCACTGTATCAGGTAAATTAGCACTGCAGATGGCAGTGCAGATGTGCCAGGTTACATGGGAGAGCATGGGGGGGTTAAGTGATCCGTTCCCCTGCAGCTGCCTCTTCATAAGAATGTAGCCACACAGATCAGTGAGTTTGCTCTCCTGTGGCTCTGATCTCTGCCTGATGAACCCAGCTTGTCCACTGCAGTTCTAACAGGGCAGAGCTGGACGAGCTGGGACCATCAGGAACAGCAGGGGGGTTAATTTGCTAAAACACATTTTAGTTCAGGGCACTATAGGCAAGATCACATCTTCTGTGTCTCCCACACAAGTTTGTCATTAAAGAAATTCAATCTTTATGTCCATAGCCTTATTCTGGCTTTGTTTTGCAGGTCATGGGGTGTTTGCTTTACATATGGAATTTGGTTTGGACTGGAGGCCTTTGCATGCATGGGATATTCATATTCTGATGGGTAAGTATTGATTGGATAGCAGTGCCAGACAAAAACCTTTTTCTGATTTTTTGTTTTATATGTAAAGACGTAACATCAACAATTTAGACTCATATTGCATGGAAAAAGCAAGCACACAAACATTAACAATAACATAAGACTTAAAATTTGGCTTCTACATGTGTCAAGAGAAAAAAAATCACAAAATGTTGCAGGTGGACTTTGTGAGTAAATTGCAAAGCCCCTGAACATGGTATCATCATGAATAAAGTATTGCTCTAGCACATGTAGGTTCAAAATTAAGTGAAAATTCTTTTAAAGCCCCCATACACCTTTAATTCACTCCATACCATTAGATCTACCAACAACTATGTAGTTCCGGGTCCTCCCTGATAGCATACATAGTGATTGTAAGGATTAGAAAGGTCCTCATATTACATGGTTTTGGTAGAAGAAAAGTGAATTGTACAGAAATTGTATGGTAAGGTGCATGGGGGGCTTTAGCTGGTTTATATGGGACTATTAGAGGGGTGTTGGTATTATCCTTGCATAGTATATTTTTAGTCTAAAATTGTAAGGGAGGATTGAAGTCATGTTTTGCCCTCTGCGTTTCAGGGAGGTTTCACTTTTCTCTGGTCATGTAGAAAAAAAAATGCCTATATCATATTTCCTCTTTATCACTCTGTCCTACATGATTAACATTAGTTTTGCTTTACATTTAATGTTGAGTAAATTGATTTAGATGCAGGGACATATTCCATGTCTCAATACCTAATTTTCCTGTACCTGTTCAGGTGCCAAGAGATCAGAAAGGCCTGTGATTTTCTGCTGTCACATCAGATGAAGGATGGGGGATGGGGAGAAGATTTCGAGTCCTGTGAGGAGAGGAGATACGTTCAGAGCGCGGAATCTCAAATACACAACACATGCTGGGCTCTGATGGGGCTGATGGCTGTAAAGTAAGTTGTTTTTTTTATCTTTAACATCATGGATTTTTATTTTTAGGTATGGTTAACGATTAAAGCAAAATCATTTACTTGAATCACTGACCCTATTTTATTTATTCCATGCTTGTTCCAGAACTCCTTTATACATGTTAATTAACAAAGAATTGCATCAACTGGGATCATATCACTTATTTATTTAAATTAATATTCATATTTCTGTAATATGCAGATTTCCAAATGTCGCTGTTTTGGAGAGAGGTGTTAAATTACTCCTGGAAAAACAACTAAGTAATGGAGACTGGCCTCAGGTATGAGAAAAACTATTTAATTCTAAAATAATGATAAAAACACAATCACATAATAATTCTCCCCACTGATTTATTCAGAGAACATTTTAGACCAGTGGTGGGCAACTGAGTTGATGTGGAGGGCCACAAGTGTGTCCCTCGGCATCACTAAAGGGCCGCACATAACACTTTCAATCTATACTGACTTGTATAGGCATTTTGAAAGACAGAGCTGGAAGACATTATGTTTCATTTTCAAATAATAAAACTTATATTAACCCCCTTCTGACGGGCTCCATCTCGTCCTGCACATTCTTGTCAGTATTGCAGTTGACGAGATGGAGCCATCCAGCTAAGCTCAGATCACCGGATCAGCACATACTCACTGTTCTGTGCTGGTCACTGAAGCAAGCCGGCTGATATCACCCCTCTCCCAGCCCAATTTGCATATGAATGTCCCACGGCCCCCCGCGCCATTAGAGTCTATGGTGCACTTTTGGTACAGAAACCTGGACCTTGCAAGAGTGATAGGGAGGTTAAATGATACTTCAAGCATTGGGTAACACTGTAGTATGATGATGCACATTTTGATTCAGAGGTTACATGATGCCATATGAGTTACTTTGCCCTATGCATGAACAGTAAGGTTTCGGGGGCCACAAGTGGAGGACTGAGGAGGGCCGTTGAAGAATGCTCAAAGGTTGGGCCCCTAGGTTTTAGACAAAATTTATCTTTTTTTCATTTTATATATTTTTTAAGTTATAATAAAAAAGCCAAACAACCAGCCAAACCTTTCCATGCTATGTGCTATGCATCCGTGCTATGTGTCTGCATTGCAAATGTGACATAGATGGCGTAGATGGGTGCAAGTTTAACTACCATATTTTTCGGCTTATAAGGCGCTCCGTGATATAGGACGCATGAAGCACTGACCGGCAGAGTAGGAGGTAGAGCTGTATGTGAGCTAGGCAGCTTGAGCCCACAGGCAGCTCTTCCATTCGCGCTATGTGTGAGTTGGGCTTAAGCAGCGCTGCTCATAGACAGTAACACAGAGCCGGAGGAAAGAGCCACCCACAGGTGCTCCGCTGACATAAACAATGAACTACATATGTAGCAAAGGCCCTCCTTTGCACCATAAGATGCAGCCACCCCCACTTGGGGGGGGGGGGGGGTTGCATCTTATGGTGCTTAAAATATGGTACTTAACTGAAACAAGTGTATTCCAAAACCATATTATCATGTTAATGAGGGAAAAGGGGGAACTAGGGAAGGCAAAATTTTTTACAATTCCCAATTGTAGTTGGAAGTTACAAACTATCAGAAAATTTTAACTGCTGCAAAATAAAGGGCATCCATTGCTGATTACTTATGTTTTTTTAATTGTTTTCATTCTAGGAGAATATATCAGGCGTGTTTAACAAGAGCTGCGCTATCAGTTACACTTCATATCGGAATGTTTTCCCAATATGGACACTTGGTCGCTTTTCTCGTCTTCATCCAAGCAGCACTCTGGCTGGCATCCATAAGACCAGATATGGCTGATCAGTACCCAATACCTAACTGGAACAGGCAATGCTTACAAAACCTGCTACCTCCCAAGCTCTGCACCCTACAAAATTGTTTTATTAATAATTGGTAACTAATTTTCTGATCAGACCTGACAGTATTTTTCTAGTACGTTTCTTAATACTGTATAATAGTGTGTGCAATATTAGAAAATACAGATAGAAAAGGTGCATGTGCAAAATTGATAAATAGAAGGCTTGGAGTAGTAAAATCAGTCTTGACTTGGTAATACACACATTCCATTTCCATCTATGTCAGGATTGTCCAACTTCAGTCTGTAAGGGCCACACAGTTATCAGTTCTCTAACAGACACCAGTAAATTAAGTAATATGTGGTTCAGACAGCCAAACAAAAGGCTAAAAAATTTGGGTAGACGATTTCTAAAATGTATTCTCTACTGTGATTGTACTGCTTCATCTCACAACTAGACAAAGAACCAACACAAATGATACTGCATGAGCTTAGTTATGATTGCCAGTCATTTGACTATAATTCTCTTTTAATAGTAAATAACGAGAATGTTGAGTAAATTTTTTAAACATAGTTTACTATTACTACTCTCCTTCAATTCAGGCAACCAATGGGTTAATATATAAAAACATTGGTTACCTAATTATGGCCATGTACTGACCAACTGTTAAGTTAATTTGTTGATATCGTTTGATAATTTGTTAAAGGTAATCTGATATTAATTATTTTTATCTTTGAAAAATAAAGATTTTTACAATACTTACCTTGTGCTTTTTTATGCATTTCTTTTATTTGCAATTATAATGATTGCAATGGCTAGCTGACAAGTCATGTAGCATTTTCAACTTGAACATGGAAGCATTGGAACTATGAACACTGACCACAAAAGCAGTTGGATAAGCCAATGGGTTTAATTGGATGGCTGGTCAAGACCATTGACAGAAGAATGATCTTTTCCAGAGTTAAGTGCCCTGTTTCCCCGAAAATAAGGCATCCCCAGAAAATAAGGCACCCTTACATTTTTGCCTCACGCTGAAATATATGGCATCCCCCTGAAAATAAGGCACTCCGAAGATATGGTACTGTAACTGGACAGGGGGGATCAGAGGGAGCAATCAAAATGATACAGGAGGATCAGAAGGGGTTACTAAAATGGTCATCCCCCTGAGTATCCTTTTTGATTCCCCCCTCCGATTCCCCCTGGGTAATTTTAAGTGATCCTCCACCCTGATACCCCAGTGCCGTATTCTTCTTCATGAAAAAATTACATCCCCCGAAAATAAGACGTAGGGCATCTTTGGGAGCAAAAATTTATATAAGACACTGTCTTATTTTCGGGGAAACACGGTACTACTTGGTTCATGTTAATAAGCTTAAGCAGATTTTCTCCAGGCTGCAACACTTCACACCCCCAGGGGTTAAATCTACCAGTTAGTAATAAATAGTTAAACAGTCAATAGCAACCCAAGGTACAATACACAAACAAGAAATAAATCATACCCCTTACATATACGGTAGTCTACATGACAGTAACAGACAAGGTTGGACACACATATGCAAGTGTTTAAATTGATTCTGCAAAAAATAAATAAATAAATAAAAAAACATTTTTGGCAGAGTTCCCCCTAAATGCAGAACCCTTTTTCCACATGCATCTTCCCTGTACTATTCCATTTTTATTGGTATGCCCCACTTTTTCAGCACTGTTATTCTACTCTGTTAACCACTACTGTGTCTGCTTACTCTTAGGAAGTTGTTTGTGGCATGAATTGACAATTCAGTTAGTTGACTAGTTGATTTTGGTGGCAGAGTCGGCCACTTCTCTCTAAAGCAGGGTACACACATGAAGATATGGGCCAAATCGATGGCCGCTTTGAGCGCCGTGCAGGCTCACGGCCATCTATCCGGCCCATATCATATGTGGCTATCTGAGAAAACTGGAATATCAGACATGACCGTTAATCATGGCCGATTGTCCTTTGCATGGAGACCGCGGGTCTCCATGCAAAGCATCGGCTGAGGTGGAGAGAGCAGAGCTGTCTCTCCAGCTGCGCCGACATCTGACAGCAGCGTGATGACGTCATCACGCTGCTACAGGGAACATCGGACGGCTCGAATATCGAGCCGTCTGTTCACTGCTTTACACTGAACTTCTATACGTGCACGCCAACGGTCTGCATGCAGTCTCTGACTCAGATTTGTGGGTAGGAGAGGGAAGAGTAGTAGGTTCTATTTGCTCCCCGTCAATACCACCAATGTTTTAAGATCTTGATTTTCATATATATATTTGTTCCTGTATTCATTCCCCTCCCCGCCAAAACTGCAGCATAAGACCTTCTCTCTCTCTGTGCGTGCTGACCTGCATGCACGTTGTCTCTGCTGTAGACCTTGTCTCTTGGTGGGGTAGTTATGTCTATGTCATGACATTACGACTAGTCGACTCAACCATGACTATTGACAGATGACTTTACAAAAATATTAGGTGTTCTATTGCACACCATGTCTGGTCCCAATAGCTAAGGCATGGCTATGTAAGAATAAATGGGACCTGAAGAAAATGGAGCACAGCTAAAAGGAAGGTAAAGTGAGGGCTAGTGGAAATGCAAAGTAATAGGAGTTAGGAAGTTGTGCAGGGTTTACAAAGTTTTACATTTAATTTCTTTACATTAAGTAAACAGAACAGATATACATTTTACATACAGTACATATCTTTTGACATCTATAAAAACAAAAATCTCTCCCCCATTGTAGGATATTGGCATCCAGAACTCATTGCACCAGTAAATGTGTATCTAACACTGTAGACCCAAGAATGAGTTACCACACATATCTAAAATATATTGTCAGTTTATTTCATTGCAACAGAAAACAAAATTATAAACAAAACAGTTAAAACAAGACTGTAAAGCCATAAAAACACCCATGCGGACTGCAGTTACCACTGGTGTATCATTTACCGCAGATTTTGCATGTTACCGTGGTTGCTAACAAATTCTGTTAACCTTCTGAGCGTTTGGCCCGAATTAACTCCGGCTGAGTTTCATGCACTATGAAACTCAGCCCCAGTTAACTGCAGCTGCGCTCAGGGTCTCGCCGTCTTCTGACGGTGGTCGGGACCATCGGCATGTATGCCGATGCTTCCGGGTCCGCCCCCGATCGCGTCACCGGTGACGCGAAGGGGGCGGGGGTAGGCGGCGCCATAGACCTCCGTCAAAAAGGGGCGTCGCCTTTCTTCAGCATAAGTCCGGCGTCTCCAGTGATGCCGGGCTTATGTTTAGAACCCTGAGCTGAGCAGGCAATCGCGGCAGAGCATATTGAGCTCCGCCGCGATTGCCCGTGGCACGGTTATGAAAAAACCGTGCCACGTGGCAAACGCTCAGAGGGTTAAGCTATTTCAATCTTAAACTGTCTATATATTTTATTTAACAGTTGGAGTTATAAAAATCCTTTTCAAATGATCATCCAGCTGTATTTTTCAGTTAGCAATTCAATGTTTATTGATGTTTATTTAACAGGTTTCAAAGTCCTGAACAATTCCTTTCAGGAATCACAGTGTTTGGGTTTCACAATGTAATCCCATGAAGGGCTCCCGGTACAGATCAATCTTCAGGGTGGGCCATTTAGGCTTAGTTTCCACTTGTGTGGAAGCCGGCGGCGCGGTTGCCGCCGCTAAGAAATCTCATGGGTTTTTAGCAGGCGGCCATTCACCCCCTATGGCCTCAGGTCAGTCTGCTTGTCGGCCGCTGAATATCCGCGGAACACGCCGTCTCCTCCCTCCCAAAATCCATCGGTAACGAATCGAACCCCAGTTATTTTACAGCGGCCTTCCGCAGCGATTCCGCGAACATGGGAAAATAGCCCATTGAAATGAATGGGCGGCGGATATATCCCGCCGCTCACCAACCCTCCGGACCTTCATCGCTTCTATAGTGGAAACAAGCCCTTTATACATGATACACCTTAAACTAAAATGGTAATGGTTGGTGATATTAACTTCTCGTTTTGTGCACATTAGTATATGTGAGGGGAAAACTTTTCAAGATGGTGTTTGACCATTGTGGCCATTTTGAAAGTCGGCCATTTTTTAATCCAACTTTAGTTTTTTCAATAGGCAAGAGGGTCATTAACTTATTGCTAATTTCACCAAAAAAAACAATGTTGATTGGCTTTTAACGTAACATTAGTCCTTTCATGAGTTTTTATACAAGTTTCTGTTCCACTCTATAAAATTGTGTTCACATTATGTGCTGAACACCCAAATCCAACACAACAAATACCCATCTTTCCTCCCACTCCTTCACACACTCGATAGCAACAACAAACTCAGAGAAATGCTAGCACAACCGGCTTCCAGTAATCATGTAATTTTTAGGTGCTGCCTACATCTCGTATCTCTTCACAGCATAGACAATTGCCTTCATATACCCCAAAGATAAAAGTCTAAGGGGGTCAGATCGGGAGACCTTGGGGGCCATTCAAGTAGCCCACGACGACCAATCCACTTTACAAGAAACTGTTCATCTAGGAATGCTCGGGCCTGACACCCATAATGTGGTGGTGCACCATCTTGCTGGAAAAATTCAGGGAATGTGCCAGCTTCAGTGCATAAAGAGGTAAACACATCATCATGTAGCAATTTCAAGGTCTCCCAAACTATACTGATGTGCCACAAACAGGAAGTTAATATCACCAACCATTCCCATTTTATTAAGGCGTATCTATATAAATGGCCTACCCTGTACATCACACTGCTCCATAATAATAATATAATAATTCCCTCCAACTAGGCACTTTTTACCAATGGTAATGTCTAGCAGGTGAACAACCCTGGTGTGTCCTTGGGTGGAGTAAAGCACACCCATATTCATCTATAATTCTAGTTCAGGACCCTGTAACTAACTAAACAGAAGCAAGTGATCAAATATCCTGAACTTTGTTTCAAGAACAAACTATTTACTGGGACCATAACCTACATAAGTCTGATACAGCATGCACAGTTTGCTATATACAAAGATGTAAAAATGCATTAAATAAACGCACACTTTAGGAAATATATAGAAATATTCGGGTGATCACTAGTGGTCAAAGTGGTTTGTCGTCAGTGGCTTCACAGAAGATCCAGTGGCTTTATTTATCTCTCTGAGAACTTCATTTTCTCTATCAAACATCTAGCAATGGAAAAAAATATTAAAATAAAAATATTTTATTGGTATGCTAATAAAGATTTGCATTTAATACACAACATATAGGTTTACCAGGATTATGTAGTACAAAATATGTTCTCTTTAAACTACAAACATATTAGCAGTCAACAGAGAATTGCTTAAATTTGCAATAATTCTGTGTAAAAGTACCAACCTGTCTCCAGTCTTCTAGATGGTCATGTGTGTAGCCAAGGAGATGGCAAAGGCCATGTACTGCCGTTACCTGACAGAGAGAACACCATACACATATAAGTCTTATTTTGGTGGTTTAGTTTATTAATACTACATTTAGTATTATGGTAGTATCATTTATAGGTACCGTATCTTCCGGCGTATAAGGCGACTGGGCGTATAAGACGACCCCAAACTTGCCTCTGTGTGGCAGAGTTCTGTACAACACATCCCCATCGTATGCGTGGACTGTATGAAAGCAAGGGCGGTGTTGAACAGAGCCTGCTTGGATTGGTCAGCTCTCCCTTTCTCCAAGCAGGCTCTGCCTCTAAATGGCAGAGCATACGGCCGGGATGTGCTGTACGGAACTCTGCCACTCAGAGGGGATGCCGTGGCGGCCATTTTGAGCTCACAGCGCAACCCCACCGGCGACCGCAGATTCTCCAGTCCGGGTCGCAAGGTCAGTACCTGGCTTATAAGACGACCCCCCACTCATCTGAAGATTTTAATGGGTTAAAAAGTCATCTTATACGCCGGAATATACGGTAAACTAAATTAGTCAGTCATCTGTTAAAAAAAATTACATAAAAATAAATAAATGGTATAATTGGAATGATAACATCTCCAAAATACTTATTTGGTATGAAAGATTTCAAAGCAATATGTATTTTTATTTCGTTCATAATAAAAAAAATTATTACAATTGGAAATGTGTTTGTTTTTTTTTTTACTTTGAGTTGTATTGGATAGAATTATCACTGTATCCAGTACAATTCCCTTTGGCACCCTCTCTGCTCTGGTGTGATGAACCCACCAGGGGAGAAAGGTTTAACTTCAAAGGGCACATCTGGGAATCACACTGGGAACAGTCTTCTCCATAGAAAACTGTTCTGGCTGGTCTCCCGCTGCTGCCCCTGATGTGACGTCATCACGTCACTCGGGAGGGGTTAGGTTGGAGGGGTCCGCTCTCCAGCGCTGTATGAGATGGAGTTGTCAGGAAGGGCAGGGGGGGTTAATGCATATATTTTACATAATAAATAATACTATCTAGGAGTATCACCGTTAGGATGCTGTTAAAATCTTCTTGTGTTTCTTGACATTGTCGATAGATTGATTCAACACCAAGGTAGATATCACCCAGATTATATTCATCTTGATATAATGGCTTTGGTAAAATGCCAGGATGGATATCCTAAAGGAACAAACATAAAAAAAAAAAAAATCTCTTTGGGTCTAGTAACAGGAATTTTGAGCCGCTGGGTTTTTGGGCACTAGGACTAACACGATCTTATCTAATATTTACTTTCAAAGCAAAAAGTGTATATCTGGGCATAGACGGGTAGTTTTCCTGCCGACCAACCGCGCGTGATGTAGTCGATCTGCCGAGGAGTTGACTGCTAGTGCCGAGAACCCTTTGTGTGCCAACCATTCAACCATTACCCTGGATGGGGAATCCCGGTGAATGGGATCGGCCAGGAATTTACCGGCATGTCGGATCATTGGAACCAATCAGTGGTGTTTAGGTTAACCAGAAGGTGTCTTTTAGGTTCAAAACGATCATTTCTGAGCTGGCCTTCCTCTGTGAAAAGGACAGTTGGGCCATAGTATAGGTACTGCTATATATTATTATATGTTAGCCTGGTGGGTGTACTTTTCAAATTCTGTGCCAATCCCCCAGTTTGGCTATGGTAGTGGATCATGAGAAATGACTGGGGAATGAAGTCAAGCATAAGGTGGAATGTGGCATGCACTGCTATTGGTCCTTGTAAAGAATGCAACCTTCATATTTAATCTTGTAACCCTAATGTTGCTGCTCTTGTATGTACATACCCTACCAGCGATAATTGTTAAATAATCCTGTGACTAATTATAGGAAGAAAATGGGCATAAAGTTGCTATTCTTATGAAAGTGTTTATATTTATACCTCGTGAAATGGGAATGACAGTACATCTGTTGCCGTGTCCTTCTGTCTATATCTTTTATTAAGTTGTCTTATCTTAGCATCATTGATACAAATGACTCCGACATCAAAATGCTTCACACCAAGGCAATTTCTAGCAATCTCTAGGCTTTTCCGTAATGGAGCTCTGTGAATATATACAACACGCTGCAGGTTCCGTATGAGCAGAGACATCATTCTGTAAGGCAAGAAGAGCTATACGGTAAAAATACACACATACATTTCAAAGCATAATAAATATATCAGTGAGAATGCTAGTGAGATTTGTGGCCTGGGCCTCCTTTTTACAGCACATGTCACCTAAAACCAAAGCAATTCCATAGATACAGTGGCTTGCAAAAGAAAAGTTGAACTTTTCCACATTTTGTCACATTACAGCCACAAACATGAATTAATTTTATTGGAATTCCACGTAAAAGACCAATACAAAGTGGTGTACACGTGATAAATGGAACGAAAATCATACATGATCCCAAACATTTTTTACAAATAAATAACTGCAAAGT
>CM070039.1:32835627-32858176 GCA_036250615.1 Ptychadena robeensis | reverse complement strand
GCCCATGGTGACTCTGGACGAGCTGCAGAGATCTACAGCTCAGGTGGGGAAATCTGTCCACAGGACAACTATTAGTCGTGCTTGCACAACGTTGGCCTTTATGGAAGAGTGGCAAGAAGAAAGCCATGGGGGACACAGCAAACATGTGGAAGAAGGTGCTCTGGTCAGATGAGACCAAAATGGAACTTTTTGGGCAAAATGCAAAGCGCTATGTGTGGCGGAAAACTATGGGCTTGTTTCCATCGATTCGACGCATGGCATAGTTGTTGCGCGTTTTCGCGACACGATTTTTTTTTCATGCAGATGCGGATGGGACGCGGATGCGTTTCAAAACGCTGCAGCTAGCGTTCAGAAACGCGCCCTAAACCGCATCCGCACCCGAACGCGCACAACCGCACCAGTGGAAACTATATTGAAGTTTCCAATGGATGTGGTTGTTTGCGCTTGCGGCAGAGCGGCTACAAACGCGCAGGATTGCATCAATGGAAACAAGCCCTAACACTGCACATCACTCTGAACACACCATCCCCACTCAAGTCAAATATGGTGGTGGCAGCATCATGCTCTGGGGGTGCTTCTCTTCAGCAGGGACAGGGAAGCTGGTCAGAGTTGATGGGAAGATGGATGGAGCCAAATACAGGGCAATCTTGGAAGAAAACCTCTTGGAGTCTGCAAAAGACTTGAGACTGGGGAGGAGGTTCACCTTCCAGCAGGACAATGACCCCAAACATAAAGCCAGGGCAACAATGGGATGGTTTAAAACAAAACATATCCATGTGTTAGACTGGCCCAGTCAAAGTCCAGATCTAAATCCAATCGAGAATTTGTGGCAAGATCTGAAAACTGCTGTTCACAAACGCTGTCCATCTAATCTGACTGAGCTGGAGCTGTTTTGCAGAGAAGAAGGGGCAAGGATTTCAGTCTCTAGATGTGCAAAGCTGGTGGAGACATTCCCTAAATGACTGGCAGCTGGAATTGCAGCAAAAGGTAAATAAATATTGCAACTACCTTTACCATTTGTAATCCATTCATCTAATTTTTAAGAGGCTGGGTTTTGCCAATTCACAATCCCCATCAAAGGTACCCTTAATCCTCTCTATTACATGCCATTGGTGAAATTATTGCAGCTCATTGATCATCTCTACATGTCCTCTGCTGACTAATAGGAAGGAGCACACACTTCCACATGGATGCCTAGTAGGAATTGCAAATAGTTCTAAGAAAAGTTATTCTGCAAAAGGCCTAAAGAAAATGAACGAATCATGGTCAGTCTGTGTGTTGTCACGGCGACAGCTAGTGGCAGAATGTGAAATGGCAGCTCTAGTGGAATCACATAAGACAACACTCAGAAGTAATTCGGCACTTGAACATGCAAATATTGTGTGCGCAATACATTGTTCTTTCCCCAGAATCGAGAATATTTGCATTTACGAAGATATAGGACTACATTAGAGATCTATGCAAATTCTCGAAGTAATGATATTTTCAATAAAAATTTGCAATTCAAATTTTTGTGCTCAACACAAATAATAAGACAGCCAGTTGGAGAAGTTAGTGTGGGAAAGCCAGGAACATAATGCTAGATGAAGGATCTGCACATTGCAATACACCACCTGAGACAATGAAAAATCATGGTAGGGTGTAGACAGTAGACATTTAAGCAGGGTACATACGGCTCGATATTGGGGTCGTCCGATGTACCCTGCAGCAGCGTGATGACGTCATCAAGCTGCTGTCAGTTATCGGGAGAGCCGGGGAGACGGCTCTGCTCTCTTCCCGGCTCAGCCAAAGCTTTGCCTGGAGACCAGCGGTCTCTAGGCAAAGCATCGGACATTGGCCATTTTTACGGTCATGTCCGATATGGCGATGGGGTCATATTATATGGGCCAGATAGATGACCGTGAGCGCGCATGGCGCTCTACACGGCCATTGATTTGGCCCATTTCTTAGTGTCTGCACCCTGCTTAATACTCACAGATCTGCAGTCCATGTATTTACAGAAGCTTCAGGCCATTCCAGGTAAGAAGTCCTTTAGCTGGGAAAAGCTGCCTCGATTTTCTGTACAATTCCTGTGAGATCGATCGCTGTAAACAATCACCCTGATGGATCGATAACAAATCGATCGAGCAAGTAACGGACCTGTCTGTAAAATTTTGTCGATCGCTTGGAAATTGTGGAAAGTTAATGGAGACATGCGAATGTTCCTATCGATCGACCTGTTGGCATCCAACCCACATTACATCATTTCTGATTAGCTGCGAGCTGGAGTTTGCACGATCCGTAATCGATAGTTCAAAGGAAGGAATCAACCAGGAATCGAAGAGATCATATGGTCCAGTGTGTGATCGATTCTGTAATTGGAATTGATTGCACGTCGTTTAAAAGATCGATCGCTGGGAAATCTAAACGTCTATGCCCAGCTTTAGCCTTTTCCTTTGCATACAGTACCCTCACTATGATTGGCAATTCCTGGGAACCCCCACCTTCCACTTGTCAGCATTGGGTCAGCCAGGTCAGGCACAGCATGAAAACCTGCAGGGAGTCATACATGTACCTAGTGCAGGATCTGCTGCTGCAACATTTACACACACGACACAGAAGGCACGTGATTCATACAGAAGACACTCATCTATTAAACTTACACACAATGGTTATAGTTTTACATATATTAGTGTTAAGATATAAAACAAATATCAGAACCTTAATCACTGGGTTCCTCTATCACAATTATTTGAATTTCAATTATCCTTTTTGTGTTTTTCACTTAACCTACAGACGCTTCTCTTCCTTAGCGCTCCCTCCCCCAGTCCGAGTCCGTGTGTTGGAGTTCCTCCATCCTCCGAGAATGAGGGGGGAACTTTGTTTAGGCGGAACCTTTGTTACAGCTCCGTGGCCGGGGGACGTGTTATTCGCATGGACAGGAAGAGATTTTCCAGAGAGAGCGAGAGGAGGGGAAAGCTTGTTTAGACGAATGGAGGTGAGTACAGCCAATCCGTGTATAAAGACATTTGAATAAGTGTAATGTAAGAGCTCATGTATTAACTGAAAGCCATTGGAAACATATGGGAAAGTAGCTTGAAGGGTTATGGAACCCCCCCATATGAAAAACAATGTATTTCCTCTTTCTTTCGTGGCTTTCTTTGCACTGCATTTGATCTTGTTAATAAAGCAGCAAATAATATGTGCCACAGGCAATTCCTGTGTTGTGGCAACTACCTCAGGTATTGGGACCCTAAGAAGCCCGTATGTAGCCTCCTCTGTTTGTTTTATGTGGCCTCCCATAGGTGTGTGCGCACACAAGTGGTCCTGGGACTGTAGTGCCCCTGGGGTAGCACTTGAACAGGAAGTTAGAAAAAGTAACACAGAATAAAAGTAATAATGGGGTTAAAAATCTGTCAAAAAATGCTCTCAAAAGTAGTACAGGAAATATAATCAGATTACAATGTAATCTGTTCATTTGTCCTACCTGCTCTGACCCCCCCGTAAGGGCCCAGGATCCCTATGCTTGTATTACAATTCAGGCATGTAACGAGGCACCCCCATAGTAATAAAAAGTCTTTGAAACAGTGTTGAAGACACTGTTTCATTCCAGTTTGGATAGACTTTTATTAGCAACCTTTAACTATATAGCGCCAACATATTACACAGCACTGTACAGTAAATAAGAGTTGAGATACTATACAAAGTAACATACAGGTACAGGCTGTGGCACATGAGAAGAGGGCCCTGCCCAATTGGGCTTACAATCTAAGAGGGCATACAATGGGTAGGGGAGATGGGACTGGCAGGGTGGTGATGTCAGGAATGAGAAGATAGGCAGGCCAGAAAGAGGTGGCTTTTCAGGGCTTTTTTGAAAGTGTTAAAAGCCGGAGCAAGTCTAACGGGGTGAAGGAGAGAGCTCCAGAGATGAGGGGAGGCCGTAGACCGTAGTAAGTCTTAAAGTTGTGCATGTGATGATGTAGCAGTGGGGATATCATTAATAGGTTTAAGTATATAAAGCATTTGTTTTTAGTTTATATTTTTTTTTACCAGTTGCTGATTATTGACTTACATTTTTTCATGCTTTATTTTCTTTTAAAGATTTAACATCTGTACATATTCCTGGAATACACCTCTCCTTCAGACATGAATACTAATAACCCTTTTGGTGGGCCTCAAAACACGGGTGCTGTCGCTCAAAGTACTGGATTGTTTGGACAGACATCTGCATTTAACCAGAGTGCTGGTGGAGTTTCTGCTCCTTCATTTGGACAGTCTTCATCCATGTTTGGTCAGCTCAGTACAAGCCAAGCTTCTTCTGTATTTGGTCAAAGTACCCCTAGCCAGACTGCTGTGTTTGGACAGACTACTGCAGCTCAGCCTATTCCATCATTTGGCCAGACAAATAGTGGATTTTCTGCTCCTGTGTTTGGTCAGACTTCCACTGGAAATTCAACACCTGCATTTGGACAGTCTGGCCCAGTATTTGGTCAAGCTGCTTCTGGATCATCTAATTCAGTTTTTGGGCAGACCTCAACAGAACAGACTGGTCCCATGTTTGGACAGGTATCTTCTGGACCTGTGTTTGGACAAGCCAATTCTGGACAGTCAGGATCTGTATTTGGACAAGCCAGCTCTGGAAATTCTGGATCTGTGTTTGGACAGGCCACTTCTGTACAGCCTGGGTCTGTATTTGGTACGGTTCCTTCAGGACAACCTGGGCCTGCCTTTGGTCAGACAGCTTCAGGGCAGTCTGGGTCTGCATTTGGGCAGGCATCTTCAGGACAGCCTGGATCTGTATTTGGGCAGGCAGCTTCAGGACAGTCTGGATCTGTATTTGGACAGACAGCTTCAGGACAGTCTGGATCTGTATTTGGGCAGGCAACTACAGGACAGTCTGGATCTGTATTTGGGCAGGCCTCTTCAGGACAGACCGGATCTGTATTTGGACAATCCTCTTCAGCACAGTCTGGATCTGTATTCGGACAATCCTCTTCAGCAGCGTCTGGATCTGTATTTGGACAGGCTGCTTCTGGGCAGTCTGGATCAGTATTTGGACAGACCACTTCTGGACAGCCTACACCTATGTTTGGACAAGCAACAACTGTATTTGGACAGTCCAGTTCTGGACAGTCTGCACCAAAATTTGGGCAGACAGCCCCCGCATTTGGGCAGGCCAGTTCTGGACAATCTGCCACCCCTTTTGGACAGGCAACCACTAGCCAACCACAGTCTTCATTTGGGCAGTCAGGTCCTACATTTGGACATTCAAATTCTAATCAAACCCCTGCATTTGGACAGGGTGCTAGCAGCCAATCAGCATCCCCTTTTAGTCAAACGGCAACTAGCCAATCAAATCCACTTTTTGCTCAGCAAGATAACAACCAGTCAATGGTGTTTTCTCAGGCCAACCCTAACCAGACAGCTGCACAATTTGTAAGTGGTACCTCAGTATTTGGACAGGCAGCTTCAGCCTCTTCTGTGTTTGACCAGTTCAATAAACAATCTCAGGCTGAATCGAGTCCAGGTTCAGTATTTGGGCAGACTGTGTCTAACACTACCTTTGCTTTTAGTCAGCCATCTCCTGGACAAGTACCTATGTTTGGAACAAAAACAGCTGCACAAAGTGTAGGTCCGTCTTCATCAACTCAGTCAGGACAAGAAAGAACAAGTCAAAATGTTGCTACTGGACATACAAATACGGGGCAGAATAACTTGTTTGGCCACACACCTACATTTGGACAGCCTACCTCTGCCCAGCTATCATCAGCCCAGTCGTCTAAATTTGGCTCTGCTTCTTCTACACAAACAGGAAAAAATGTCTTTGGGGAAGCAGGAGAAAAACTATCAGTCTTTGGTCCACCCTCAAGCTCATCCTCTGCTGGTGAGACTAAAAGTATTGCTCAGGCCTTTGGAGGAGCTTCTCAAATGACTGCCAATTCCAGTGCACCAGAATCGAAACCGCCAACTAGCATGGCTCCTTCTGCTTTTGCACAAATGTCTAATATATCTTCTTCAAATACAGCTTTTAAACCAATCTTTCCAGGAGTTGGTAAATCCCAGGAGGCAGTGGAAAAGACATTTTTTGGAAAGCCTGCTGCAGATCCTGCATCTGGAGAAAAGCAGAGTGGCTTATTCTCTTTCTCTGCAGAGAATAAAGTTGCTGAAACAGTTGGGCCTTCGAGACCTCAGTTTGCAAGTGTTGGTAGTAGTTTCACCAATTTTAATGATGAGACTGCAAGAGAAGAGCCTCTTAAAGGAATGAAGAGAAAGGAAGATCCTGGTCACGCTACTCGTAAACAGGAGTTTGGGCCTGATAATAGCTCTTCAGATTTAAGTCGAGAAAGCACTTCAGTAAAAAGGTCCACCCGACTTAATAGAGATGGAAAGGCTGGTGTTAATATTTTATATAAAAGCTTGTTTGATGCTTTGAAAAGCCAAATTCAATCGCAACCAAAGGAATCCAAAAGGGAGGATAGTACAGATTCGAATTTGGTATATTTAGAGGCGCCAACACAAAGTCAAACAATTGAAAGGAATTATCCAGCATCTCAATCGGGTCAGCAAGGAATGTTAAAGACACAATCACCAGCTGTAACCAGTCAACCCCCACCACCATACAGACCCCAACCGCCTGCATACCAGGGACCTTCTAGCAGGACAGTTGTTGGACCAAGCTTCCAGATCCCTGGAAGTTCTGTGGCTGGGCCTAGTCCAGTAATAACTGGCAGAATTCGACCATTGATGGAAGTGGACCTGTCTCAAGAAACTCTGCGTATGTGCAGTTATAATTTTTTTTTTTATAAGTTATAATTTAGTTTTTATCCAGTCTGCTTTAAGAAATATTATGTACTCTAATATCACAAGCATATACAGAAAAATACCTAAGGCTATGTTTACATGGTGTAAAGGGCTGCGCCGATACCCCCTGCTTTAATCACATGCCTTGACAGGGATGTCGACACAGCCCATACATAAACATGACTTACCGCCCGCCTATTTCCATGGTGTTCAGCAGGCCTGCTGGGTGGATAGTGAAGGTTGACGTAGTGTCCTATGTTAACCTCCTGCGGAATGCCATGGAAACAGGCGGACAGCAAGTCATGCATATGTATGCACTGCATTGACATCCCCATTAAGGCATGCAATAAACGCAGGAGGTATCGGTGCAGCCCATAATGCCGTGGAAACATAGCAAAACTCTTTAGTTTATGAAACATCAGACTACTATATTTACTTTTATCAAAAAAGTATAAAGCCATATCATATCATTTTTATGTATAGAATTACTTAAAACTATTTAGCTTTGCTTAAGTTTTTAACTTATTTTAGGAGAAGCAGGTAAATCTTCATGGCCACTACCCTACTCAAATGTCCTTACCTGCATAGTTGCCCTGTGCTAGTAACTCAAAGTATTAGGAACTGTGTGTGGAAATAAAGATTTGTTGTGGACCAATCTATTTACAATTGACGGTGTTTCTGTTTAGCTTCCTCCACCAAATCTCCACTTCGCAGGGCTAAGCGCAATGACAGCACTGACAGCTTTGGACCACAGTCTCCGAATGAACTCACCAGCATTCAGTTAAAGAATCTCCCACCGCATCTAAATAACAAAAAGGTTTTGGATTCTTTCTTTAAGAAATCTGGAAAAATTCAGCGAGTGGTTTGCAAGCAGGCAAATATGACTGCAGTTATTCACTTCTGCCAACATGTAAGTTTTAACCAATATTTTGCACTTATTTTTTTAATGCATACATATATATTTGGGGTATATATATAATTTTGTGTATATATAGCCATTTCATCCAAAACCAAACCAAAACAAAAAAAAGGAAAAAATACACAAGCGATTACACTATAAAAGTCATGATTGATGCCAGAAAGGTCATCAGGTGGTGTATGGAACCAGCCAATAAGCAGAGTAAAAATGGGTCAGTATGAGGGGTGGTTAATTAATCCCCCTAGCGGTTGTGACGAACCCAGTTCATTCACCCTGGATTTAATAAAAAATACTGACCTGATTATACGATCCTGTACCCCTGATGGCCTCTTTTGCTCTGTCTGCTTTTCTCTGCCGGTGTGATGAAGCATTGCTTTAGCACTTGTAGTTTATTCATAAAAAAGTTCAAAGTCAAGTTGACATGTTTGAGTAAAATTTTCCACCTATATTTTAATTTATGTAAAAACTTTACATACTAGAGCAATACTTTCTATTTTTCAAATGGAACAGAGTGTCTATTTATTCCCTTTTTTCCTTCAATTTTTCTTTGGTAACCTATTTGCTGCCCTATACAGACTGATTTCTGAGAGTAGTTCATGTTTCACTAGCAAAATCTGAGGTTCTGCTGATTGAAGCTTTACTATCTGCATACATAGATGCTGTTGCCATTTGTTCATATCTCATATAAATTCAAATGCCAATTACATTAATATTATGTTACTCTTGATGGTAATATGAAGGAAAATTATATTAAAACAGAACATAGCTTGTTGCTGGTGTATGGTAAGGTGGAAAGAGTATAAGCCTGCTTATCTTTGGTTCGAAAGTTAGTGTAATGTGTACAGTACAAGGGTCAGTAGTATGTATGTGGTGTAGGTGTAAGTTGTTTGTATGAAGTATAAAGCATGCAAGATTTAGATTATCCCTGGTGGACCTAGCCATATCCCTTAAGCCCACCATACACCTTTAGATCACTCCATACAGGATCCTTTAGATCTAGCAACAACTATGTAGTATAGTGGCCTCACTAATAGAATACATAGTGATTGGAAGGTTTAGAAATGTCCTCATATTACATGGTTTTGGTAGAAGAAAAGTTGATTGTACAGAAATTGTATGGTAAGTTTGTAGGGTGTATGGGGGCCTTTATCTTGTAAGCCAGACAGACTTTTATAGTCAACCCAGACTATAGGAGTAAAGTTGGCACACACAGGACTGATTTTAAGAGTGGTCTATATGCACTTTGACACTATTGAAGTGAGGTCTATGTACTTTGTCTATGTATTTGTTCATCCTGTGGTAGATGCTCTGACTAATGGAGAAGCCACAAGAGCTGTTGGGTCAGTTCAAATTTAAAATAACATTGCATATGGATGTATAGATTCATCACAGTTTCATTGTGCTCAGTCTTTCTACCTATTTCCCCGATGTGTTAAGCTAGCCATACACGTTTGGATCCGCATTCAATTCCTAAAGCCTGATCTGCGGATCTTTGGGGAATCGATGGTTCCCTGTCTGAAGCGATCGACCCGAAAATTTTGAAATTGCACAAGGAACGGATCGAACAGGGATCTGCCAACATGGTAAATCCCTGTTTGATCCAAATATTTTGTATGGGAACCAGGGTCCCGATACAAAGTATCAAGCAGGATTCAATGTGTCAGTGGTGCACATCTTGATTCCCGTTCGTTTTGAGGGTGACCGCAGGCAGCATAGTGATGTCACCGTGCTGCAATTGATCGCCAATTAAACAAACGGGGATGTAAACGTGGATGGCTAGCTTTAGACTATAGTCTATTACAAAAGCTAGGTTTTTGTCAACTGTGGCAATCATTTTAATGAAAATACAGCGTTTGTACTGTGGTCCATTGTAGATCATAAGGAATCCATCTTGCTTGATCATTTTATGAAGACATTTTGTTCAGTTTTGTAGAGTTAGATACACGCTTTATTTAGGATGGAGTCTTTTATTTGAAGAACTCATGGCGATTGTCTTTACCAAACAGTTATTATTATATGCGTTTTCATTTTATGTTTGTGTCCCTTTTCTTCAGGAATTTGCAGCACATGCCAAGAAAGCAGTAAAGAAGCTGCACAAAGATGTTTCTGCGTTTTGGTTAAGAAAGAAATGCAGTGAGTGTAACTTTATAATCATTGTATTTGGGGGCTTCTTTGGGTTTATTTCTACAAATAGTTTGCAAATTCCATTTTTTATTTACTTTTGTTGAAGGTCCAGGAAAGAAAGATTTGCCACTCCCTAAAAAAGAAAGTTTGCAAGAGGAAAGGAAAGAAAAGCAAAGTGAACAGGAAGCTAGTAATGTGCTTGCCTCCCCTGTACACAGGCCTCTCCTCCGTACAGTTAAGGGGTGAGTGTTTCCTCAGTTTGGTTTTCATATTTTCACGATTGGTGTAATGTACCGTTTAAATTTTTGAATGTTTTTTTGTCATAGGTCTCCTCAAAAGAAATCTCAATTTGCAAAGACTCTTCAGTTTGATGTTGAAAGTACAGATGCCCCAGCAATGCCTTCTGAATCTGTCATTCCATCTCTGCCGCCTTCCATTTTGCAACTTGTGGGAACCATAGCAGAAACTCCTGAAGAGAAGTATCGCCTTTTGGACCAGAGGGACAAAATCCTGCGACAAAGTGAGTGCAGGTCTTAGACTGACCAAAGCATGCATTTCATTGTAATCCGCCACTGGTGAACCACCCAAAAAGTTAAAAGCTGGCCATGCACCTTTAGATCTCTCTGTTTAGATCTACCAACAACTATGTAGTATAGGGTCCTGTGCGATTGAACACAGGTAGACATGATTGTTTAGAAAGTCCCTCATATTCCATGGTTTTGGTAAAACAAAAGGAGATCTAAAGGAAATCTGAAGGTGTATGGGGACCCTAAAAGTAAGGCTATGTTTCCATTACATACTTGACTACGTTCAGCAACATACTCGACTACGTTCAGCATTACATCGGCAGAGCGGCTCAGCGCCATGAAGACAGATCCTCCGCCGAGCAAGTAAGTCTATCTGCTACGTCGGGACCTCCCGCTAAGCGTATATGCTTAGCGGAGGGGTCCCAACGTAGCTGTCTTCATGGCGCTGAGCCACTCCGCCGATGTAATGCTGAACGTAGTCGAGTATGTTCAGCCTCTGTACCGGTGGATGTGTAAACAGACCATCCGCCGGCAGGCAATGTCTGTGTAATACGTTGGAATCCCGACATATAATGCAAACAACACCTAAAGCTGTACATAGACGGGCAGATTTCTGGTCAGATCGACCGCGCGTGAAGACACCATCACGCATGGCCAGATGTGCCTAGAATCAGCCGCCCGCCCTTTGTGTACCTGCATTTACTTTGGATGGGGATGCTGGTCCTCATCCAAAATAATGAGATCGATCTAATTTTGCAGATTGATTTCTGGGCTGATTTAAGGTGGGCGTGTTAGATTTGCAACCGATCTGCAGCAAAACCGCTGCAAATCTAACCGTCTATGGCCAGCTTTAAGGTTTTTTAAAATGCTGTTAATATCAGCCATTGTGGAAAGCTCATCGAAGGCTATAAATAACATTTTATCTGATTCTCCCAGAGTAAATTATTCTATTTTGTTATAGCTGTGCACAGAAACCATATGTTTTAATTAGATTAAAAAAAGTAAATAATGCTCTAATGTTTGTGTAAGTATTGTACAGTTTAAGTCAGACATTTTCATATGCTTTTTATGTACTGTATAACCATTCTACGGTGTATAGGGCAAAAAAAGTACAAGCATTTGAACCTTTTCTCCTTTTTTTAGCTCGAGTGAAGAGGACAGAGCTTGATCAAGCCAAAGTGTTTGTAGGGACATGCCCAGATATGTGCCCTGAGAAGGAGAGATACATGAGGGAGACGCGGAATCAGCTTAGTATCTTTGAAATTCTTCCAGGAACTGACAAGGTATTATTAGAGATGTAGAGCATAGGGATAAATGCGCTTAACTGTAATATTTGTTTACTTTGTTTTATGTGAAGTTAATGATAATTTGCTGATCTATTTAGGCAAGTCCTTCATGAAGCAACCATAAACAAATATTCTCCACAATCAAAATTGTGCTGGTGTGCAAATCTGACAATTTAGATTGCATTGCAACATGCTGTGGCTCATACCAATGGTTCTGTCCCCAGCAACCTCCAGCCAATGAGAATACCATTTGTAACAATGCCATTGTTCGGCACCCACAGGCTTTCATGCCATTGTGGCAATGGTGATGTAACCTGGAACCCTGATTTCTTTTTTCACTCTTTATCTTGTTATACAGGTGTATTTCAGCTATACTAATGGATAGGGCCACAGCTCTACAAGGCATATGATTAACATTCAATAACTGGTTCTGGATCCTTTTTTACAGTAAATTTGCACTTTAACTCACAGGACTTGATACAATTCTTTAAAAGTATATACTCTTAATTTGTGCAATTTTTCTTTAGATTGATCATGCTGCAGCCATTAAAGAGTATAGTCGTTCTTCTGCTGATCAGGAGGAACCACTCCCTCATGAACTGCGTCCCTTGCCTATTCTATGCATGACTATGGATTACTTGGTATCCCACATCATGGACCATGGAGAGAACAATTACAGAGATTGGTATGATTTTGTGTGGAATCGCACACGCGGAATTAGAAAGGTGAGAACACGTTTGCGATTTCTCCGAGAATAAATTGAAATTTCCTTAACCTTAAACCTTGAGTTTATGTTATATTCACTTGGCATCCTTAAGGGTAAGGCTCCACTTGGGCGGTTTGGGAGCGGATGCGGCAGTTTTTTTTTTATCTGCACCAGAACAGTTCTCTAGTCCGTAGTGGAGCCTTACCCTCAAGGTGTACATAATATTTGTTGTTTCCACTGCTTCTTGGATCCTTCAGTGCTCCTTTTTCTAATGCAGAGGGTTCATCCATTTGTTTTTTGTTTTGCTTTTATTATTTAAAGGAGAGGATTGCTGAGTATTGCTGACACATCAAAAACTATTACCCATTTATTTTTGGATGCATCCAATTAATTCCCTATGGATGCATTAGTGCATCTACATGTGTTTAGTGCTCTGTAGCATTTTCTAAATGCGATGCCCTGCATTTAAAAAAACACAATGGACCACTAACTCCTCATGCAAACGATTACATTGAAAGTTACATCCATTTTGAAGCAGTGGAAACATAGCCTAAGTCAGACATTTGTCATGCTAAATGTGCAGACATTGCAAAATGCTTGCCAAGGATATCATCATTATTGCGTCTTCCTTAACCATTGTTTGAATTCAGGTGTACTGGTGTACTACACTTAGCCAAACAGTTATTTGCATTTGTATGACCTTCTCCTTAGTTTGAATGTAAAAAAGGCTCTGGTCCTTAAGGTTTGTAAAGATACAAGTGCTCAACTGGTTCAAACAGTTTTATTTACTATTGGGAGCCTGACTTCCCTAACACATGGGGCAATCATGGCCAACTGCCATCTATCTGTATAGCGGGCCTTGGCTAGAATATCCCTCGGTACAAAGGATACAGCTTAAAGTTGTATGCAACTAAATACCTTCCAATATTTTGCTGCATATAGTCCACGACAGGTATTGGAAACCATTTTCAGCAGACTGTTACCCTGACAAAAGGGAAATTTAAGGACATTTTATTGAAGTGACTGGTCTGGTTCCCAGAAGCTCCCCAACAATGGAAAATTTTCACACAACACATGGACGTTGTATTTATACTGTAAATACTTTTTCTGATCTTTCAGTATAAAGTGTTAAGCTAGCCATACATGTTCCGATTCCATGGCCGATCGCTCACCCATCCGATCGATTCCGCGATGCCAGAGGGAATCGGATGTCCGATCGATCGCCCAATTAAGCCTGTCCCTACCACCTTGGGCCACCGATTCCTGGACGATTCCATGCCCGATCGATCACTTCACACATGGCAACTCCCCCTGATGTGTGCTGAATCGGATCAGAAAGACCAACATGTTGGTTCTCTGGCAGATCCGATTCTGGGCCCCCGATCGATCATGTCCGATCGGGGGCCCAGAATCGAGAACCAGAGAAGCAAGGTGGGCTTCACGCGATTCCGGGACGATCGATTAGCGTGCACGCGCCCGGAATCGATCGTCCTGGAATCCCTTGGGAATCGAACCCTTGTATGGGGACCTTAAAAGTGTGTGTGTCTATCCTAATATTTAAATTTTGGGAAATATATTTATATAACTCTGGCAGGTATTTATTCATACTGTTTTCTTTTACACAATTATCAGAACTCACTTTAATGTCTTTACAGATTGAGTTTATGTTATGTATGTTTTATCATAGGACATTACACAACAGCACTTATGCGATCCTGTCACTGTGTCCCTGATGGAAAAGTGTATGCGATTTCACATTCATTGTGCGTATGAGCTTTGTGAAGAGCCCATGTCTGTATTTGATCCCAAGATCAATAATGAGAACTTAACAAAGTGTCTTCAGAGCCTGAAGGAGATGTACCAGGATCTTCATAACCGTGGGGAGACTTGTCCTCGTGAGCCGGAGTTCAGAGGTTATAGCGTTCTCCTCAACCTATATAAGGGAGATATTCTAAGGTAAATCCCTGCTATTGTTTTGCTAATGTCGTTAACCTTGGCTGAACACCATTTCCCCATGCTAAAACACAATAGGCAACTGCTGTTAGATAACAATACATGTATTTCACCTTTTCTTTCAATCCTTTGTTGGGTGTCAGTTCTAGTTATATATGGACTTGTTGTAGGTACTTCCTATTGACTTATATGTAGATTGTCGTATACTTAAAACTGTGTCTGACAAATTGTATGGCATGTCTTTTTCATGTCAAAATATTCTTAATGCCTTTGGGTCATTCTTCATGAAGTTTTACATTTCTGTATCTTTTTCCTGGTAAAAAAAACAAAACAATTGAATTTCTCCCTTACTAAGCCAGGTGTGCAGGGCTCAAATAATGTTACTGCCCATGAAGATTATGGGAGAGCAGGAGAATTCTAATACACGCTTAGTAGCCTTCATTAACATAACATTTCTATTATATATATATATATATACATTACATTACTATTATTGCTTACCTATGAGCTGTCAAAAATAACATATACACATTACTTACTTGCCCTCTGTGTTGATCAGGGCAGACCGATACCCATCCCTAAAAACGACATACTTGCCTTTTAACTCTTCCTTGCCCCTAGTGCTGTCATCTAAAATTGTCATTGCGGACTCTGCAGACAGAGACTGAAGGTGGGATCTTCATCTAGTCTCCCCAATCGTCGCCCCCCCCCCCCCCCCCCCCCCCCCCCCCCCCCCCCCCCCCCGCTCCAGTGACCCCACGGAAGGTTACTGGGAGCAAACTAACTTGAGAAGGTGGATGTCGCTGACGAGAGCATTGTGTATTGTTGATTGATTTCTAACTGTTTTCATCTGCTTTTAGAGAAGTACAGCAGTTTGAAGAGTCTGTTCGAAATTCTGTGGAAGTCAAATTTGCAGTACAAGTCTTTGCTGCGTTCAACAGCACAAACTATGTGCGCTTCTTCAAACTTGTCCGCTCTGCATCGTATCTTAATAGCTGCATACTGCATGGATACTTTGGCCAGGTATGGGGTTGGGCTCTGCTTTTGTTCATGCATTAATTTGAAACCAATGATAATATTATTGGCTAAATCAGAGTTTAAATGTGTTAACGCCAATGTACAAGTATGCCATATTTGTAAAATTTGCCATACTTTTCTCTAGAACGCTGGTGTAGTTCTTTTTCACATTGTAATATGCCCCGATTCTCCGCTCTCCCTCAATTCCCCTACACATCTCTGGCGACATCAATAATGCCTGGGGTGTGTTGAAAAAAGCCAGCGCCGCTTCTATAACATGGAGGGCAATAGCACTAAAACCCCACCCCCGCCAAAGAGGTGGGTGAGTAGCCCTTAAAGTAGCTCGTGGTGAGTTTGCAGGGTCAGCAAACTTATCCCAAGCTACATTCGGCGTCGATGCTCAGGAGGTAAAAAGATAAGGGGGGTAGAGCTAAAGTAAAAGCAAAAAACAATTCTTAATCGCTGTAAATATAGCTGGTTAGTGGCAATGGCTTTATTTTAAGATGTTAAGTTAGGTTAAAGACTTTTTTCCAGACACTCTGAAAGAAAGAAAGCTTTTGTGTTTTTGTTCTTCAGACTATAACTACAATAAAAACCGTTTGATTCTATATATAGAAAATATAGATATTGTACAGGACCGCTGGGATGGGTCCTGCCAGAGGCATACCGTATTTTTCGGACCATAAGACGCACTTTTCCACCCCCAAAATTGGGGGCAAAAAGTGCCTGCGTCTTATGGTCCGAATGTGCGACCCCCGCGCATCTTGGCTGCCCGCCAACTCCCCCAGCACGGAGATTAGCAGGGGGAGTTGGAGGAACTGTCAGTTGAGAGATGCCGGCTGGTGTCGGCTCTCTCAGCTGTACTGTAAAATTGCCTGTCAGCAAAGCTTTGCTAGGCAATGGAGAGAGAGGGAGAGAGACTGCCATCTTTCCCTCTCTCAGTGTCAGTGGGAACCGCAATAACTTGGCAGTTCCCACGGACACAATCACAGCTGATCTTCACAGCTGTTCAGAGCAGAGGGAGAAGGCTGCAGATTTCTGCCCCTCCTTCCTCCTCCTCCCCGTGTGTTCAGTGTGATCAGTGTGAAGAAGCTGAGCTTGAGTGTACTGCTGCTAGTGACCCCTGCTGGCTGAATTGAATATTGCCTTCATTAAATTCATTGCATTAACCCAATTGATGTGAAAACGTAATCTTTTTTTTCTGGATTTCCTGCACTAAAAACTGTGTGCGTCTTATGGTCCAGTGCGTCTTATAGTCCGAAAAATATGGTATTTCCCCTACATGCAGGCTGTGTTCCCATTGAGTGTCTCCTGGAAGGAGTTCAGAATAGTCCTCCATATCAAAATGCACTGGCCCTTTAAATGTCCTGGCTTGGCACAGATCAACATAAATAGGTGTCCTACACTCAGCTACTCAGCAGCCACAGGCCTGGGCCCCACACTCCCTGTGTGCCCCCTGTACTAACTGATCCAGCAGCCCTGGGCCCCACACTCCTTGTGTGCCCCTTCTCCAACTTCCATCAGAGCCCTGACACACTGGTCTCTGCTCCTTTTGTGCAGACACACCCGTCTTCACTGGTCTGCAAACAGGTGTTAACCCCTTGCATGTTCCTGGGGGAATAGGAAGGCCCATCCAGGTCCATCCTCCCTATCCCATAACAAAACTGTAATAAAAAACTTGAGCAATACTATTCTGAACTCCTTCCAGGAGACACTCAATGGGAACACAGCCTGCATGTAGGGGAAATATGCCTCTCTGGCAGGACTCATCCCAGCGGTCCTGTACTATATATATATATATATATATATATATATATAATTAAAATGAAAGGCCCATAGGTAGAATCTAGTCAGAGTTTTAACAAAAATTTACTTTCCCTTTATGGTAAAATAGCAATGGCAAAGTAGCCAATGCTTGGCTCACTGTTTAGCAATATACCTATTGCTGCAGCCAAAGCACACATTATTCATACATTCTGTTGTAAAAAAAAATCCTGATCTGTCACCACTAAATCTCAATAGTATCATGATGATTCTCCCCTCTGTGGCACATCCCTTCTGTCTGGGCAGAGAGTCTTGCAAAGGGAGTCGCCACTGCCTTTTTGATGCTCCTTTATGATGTTTTGGGAAATATTTTCATCATTAGCTTCATCATCTAGTGGTCATTTGGGGTACTGCATGTAAACTGATACAGAAAGACAGTTGAATATTAATGAATACATTTACTGTGTTTTGCAAAATATGACGCACTGGGCCATGAGATGAACCCAATGTTTTGGAGACAAAATTAGGAAAAAAAATGAGGCACAGCCATTCAGATATCAGGTCGATATACAGAATGTTCCAGCAAATTAGGCAGAAGTGGACCATGCAGTAGTCGCTCTATATTCCTCCAGATAAAAGGCAGATGCCAGGAGGAAGGTCTTTGCTGCAGCAGAGTGTTCAGTGCTGAAACTACCATGTTTCACTGTGTATACACTAGCAGTACCCATTCTCTGAAAACGCTGATCAATTTATGAAGACACATTTTAAAATCTGGCTCTAACAACTTACCCATGAGTAGCTATTTACACATGGGAGGCTATATCGGTCTTTGTCACAAAATCTATTAATTGCAATGCAGAATGTTAATATAAATACACAGTTCATGCTATATAATTGTAAAATTTTCAGTTGGTCAGAGTGTTCAGAGAATGGGTACTGCTAGTGCCAATGCAGATAAGATATCTTCTTGGCAGTGGCTTTTTGGCTTGGCTGGAGAGAATGGAACACATTTCTGGCTCACGGGATGTAGAGCTATTGCTCCCAGAATGGTTGAGACAAATTAATTTTTTTTACATATTCGGACCATAAGACGCAGGGACAATTGCCCATTCATTCTAATGGTAAAAAAGTGTGTCTTATAATCCCAAAAATAGGTAATTACATTTTTTTAATAGATTAAGGAAAATATGTAAACTTAACTATATACTTGATTACAAACATAAAAATCTGTAATTGCCTGATTTCTGCTTATTTTTCTACTTAAGGTCTCTATTGATCAGAATTTAAAGAATAAGTATAGTTTAATCTAACTCCATCTTTAGTTATAATATCTGGTTTGAGCAGAGATACTCGGGTCTAGTAAGTCTACCTAATCTACCTAAAAAGTGATTGTTAGCTGTTGTTTCATATAAAACAAAAAATAAATAAAACTAATCCAGTAAGGAGTGGTAAACAGACCTATGAACTCATATCTTGTCATATGAATCCCCAGTAGCTGAAAGAACCAATTGAAACCTTCTTTTCAAAAACGAATTATTGTGTTTTAACATACATTTCTAGTGTACAACTTAATTTCCTTTCTCAATAAAAGTTATTGGAAACAAAATATGAATGATCTGTCTCTGATAAACTGTCTTTCTAAAACCCTTTTTTTGGTGTATTTTCTTTGTTACAGATACGTAGGAGTGCTCTGCAAGCAATGAATATAGCTTACACCTTTAGCCCACAGAGGCCAACATTATTTCCACTGGAGGAGATTGTGCGACAATTTTTTTTCCAAGATAATGATCAGGCTGCAGAATTCTTGACAACTTATGGCTTAAGTGTCTCAGATGGGTAGGTAGCTCATACAACTTGGGTATAATTTTTAGCACTGTATTTCAATAGAAAATATTGGTGGTGTCGAGCCACCTCCAGTTCAGAACTGCTCTGTTCATCTCATCCAGAACTTTGTCGGTAGCAGAGCGCCATATCCATATGCAGGTCCACTCTGTACATTGTGTGATATGTGACATACAGTGGGCACTCCAATCTGTACATTGTGTGATATGTGACACGCTCTGGGCACTCCACTCAGTGCTTTGTGTGATATGTGACATACACTGGACACTCCATTCTGTACATTGTGTGATATGTGACACGCTCTGGGCAATCCTCTCTGTACATTGTGTGATATGACATACAGTGGGCACTGCACTCTGTATAATGTGGGATATGTGGCACACTCTGGGCACATTGTGTGACATGTGGACAGGATTGCAGCACTGGAGGAGGGCAGCTTTGCATGGTGTCATACACTTTCCGGTCCTCCCTAGCTAAAGATAAATCTCTTATACAGATGTGAATTGTAAGTATTGCAAACAGCTGGTTGAAATGTGGAAAGTGCTGGGAATGCTGCCTTTATACACTTCATCTTTACACTGATATCCGTGTATAAAAATAACCAAACTTCCTGTTGCTCAGTGCTGGTACACAGGGACTTGTGGGTGCTTTCTAAGTGGTTGTCAACTGTCGGCAAAGCACTGGAAGGCGAGCTGAGCTGGAGCAGCTGAAGAAAAAAAGCAGTGACATCTTGTGGCCATTCTATATAATACATCAAAACAAGTGTCACGACGCAGTGACACTACTTTTTCTCTCCCCTGTGGACCAGTTATGTGCACCTTCGCCAATCACCTCCTAAATTCTTATTTTTGTTCCAAATATGTTATTAAAAATAAACTATTGTACCTATCCAACTGGAATTAGTTAGAAATGTTTTTTTGTGTCCCCTTTATAAATGTATACCTCTTTATTAAAAAAAAAAGTCTATGTAAATGAATGAAACCTAAATGTTAGATTAAATAACCCTGATATAATCCTGTATCATAAATGTATTTTTATTTTAAGTTTTGTAGAGCTAAATCGTCCTGCATTCGTTGAACCTGAGGCGCCCTTACAACCAAAGAAGAGTCTATTCATCAGTGACAAATGCAATGTTTCTGTGGGACAGATGGTAAATGGAGCTCCACTACCAGTTTTCTCCTTGCACGCACCAGTGTCAAGTTTTGATGTGCAGAATAGATTTACAGGATTTAGCAGCTCTGCTGATGGAGCTGCTAAGTCTGGACAAGAACCAACAGGTTAGTCCCAAAGAAAATGGGAACAAAAATGTGTTTTAATTTTAGCAGTACGTCATAGAAACCTGACCTCTAATGTATTGTTCTACATTACTCCACAACATTGTGTCTAATTCAATGTACTTAGAGTTTATTTAAACCCACAAAAGACACAAAATGAAACTTTTTGGCATTGCAGTAAGGGTATGTTTCCATGGTGTTATGGGTCGGCACCACCTGTGTTAAGCATATTCTTTGACGGGATGCCAACGAAGCCCATCCATATACACACCTACCGCACCGGCTGTTTCCACGGCATTAAGCCGGTCCGGATGTTGACATATTGACACTACGTGAACTTTTTGACTGGTGGACCGGCTCAACGCCGTGGAGACAGGCAGTTCGGTAAGCGTATAAATGAATGGGCCATAACGCCATGTAAACATATCCTGAGTCTCTATTCACAGGGGCTGTTGGAAATTTATAGATTACAGGGATGCTGGCAAGCAGGTTCCTGCCCGACACACTAACCATTAAAACATTGTACCTTAGCACTTTGTGTCCCTCGCAGCCGAATCCCATATTATTGGGACAGCATGTAAAACAAAAAACTTGCCTGTAATGAGTAGCGCTATGGCATCTTGTGCAATACAACCCTAGACCAAGGTTTTTTTTCGTGATTCATACCTTCCGAACTTTTTTTTTTTTAAGATAAACTTTTATATCATTTCAGTTGTTACAGAGAAACCAGAGGTTAAAGACTTTGTCCCTGAAGAGAGATCCAATAAACGTACGATTGTGCTGCTACACGACAACCAGGAATCTTCTGCAATTCCTAGTCAGTCAGTGTTCCAGCCCATAGTGCCACCTGAAGTCCCTCCGCCTCCACCCAAACCCGCGTTTACCAATGAGGTAATTTCAGAATGCAAATGTAACACATAACATGCTTTTATTTACCTTTTCCTATGTTTAATTTTCTTTATGCTACTTTAGGATGTTGCTGCTGTGCTTAATGATGTTATCGAAGAAACAGTGAAAGAATTAAGTGATGCTGTCTTCAAGACAGGAGCTGCCTACATTTCTGCGGCACTTGGGTAACAGATGCTTGTTGAATGTGTAACTTTCAGTGTTGACAAATTTAAGTTTTAGGTTGAGTCTAAGTCATTTTAACTTTGAATTGAATTTATGCAAGAACTAGATCAATACTTTTAAATGTTCCTACAAACCTACCCTACACCTCTCCCCCCTGCAACTTGACAATTAACTCCTACATCAGCTAGTTAAAATGTCACAACCATATCTAAGATTTAAAACATAAGCTGCTGCATTTTCTACCGTAGGCTTATACTTGAGTTGTTCCATTGTTCCAGATTTCTTTGGTAAAATGAGATACTTTAGCTCAAGAATAAATCAACCTCCTATTAGGCAAAGATGCCAGCCTGAATATAAGTGCCACAACCCAGTATATAAATATATAGAAAAAAAGAGTTCAGTTTGGTATGGAATGGTCCAAAATGCTCTAACCAAGAACTATAGAGGTATAGGGGGCTTTTAAGGCAAGGCAAGGTTTTGTTCTTGCTATATCTGTGCAGGTGATGAAATATGTGCCTTAAAAGTCCCTATGCTTCTATCAATCTTTTTTTTCATATAGCACCGACATATTATGCAGCACTTAACATCACAACATAACACACAGGTACAGGTTATAACACAGAAGGAGTTGAAACCCTGCCCAATTGTGCTGATATTCGGATAGACTTTTACTCCTTGGTGAATAAGCAATTTCTGGTTGTTTCTGTCGTTACAGAGAGTCCTCATTGATAACTGAAAGACTTCTCACCGATGTGGTCTTGGATATGTCAAGCACTATTTCAAAAGAAGTAGTAAAAGCTGAAAATGAGAGAGTGCTGGAGGAGAAACGGCGAAGGGCAGAGGAAGCTAGGTAAGTGTATATTGACTTTAGATTCACCAACTGTGAAATGTCAAAATCATCTGTTTCTTAGCAGTATCTAAACAAAGAGGTCTAACCTCACATGAGTGAAAAATAGTATACTGCATTATACAGCAAGAGTATGTTTCCACGGTGTATGCAAGCTAAGGGTGTTGTGGGCTCCAAAATTACCCCCTGCGCTAATCGCATTTCTTGACGGGGATGTTGATGGAGCCCATCCATATACACGCGTACCGCATCAGCTGTTTTTATGGCGTTGAGCCGGTTCACTGGCCGGAGGTTGACGTACTGCACTACGTTAACCCTCCGACCGGCAGACCAACTCCACGCCGTGTAGTAGGGGGGTATATGGAAGGCCCCTGTCAACGTCCCTGTCAAGGAATGCTCTTAGTGCAGAGAGTGTTGATGCAGGCTCCTAAGGGGGGGG
>CM070039.1:32820403-32835617 GCA_036250615.1 Ptychadena robeensis | reverse complement strand
GGCTGATGCGTCGCCATAGACCTCCATTTTTGACAATTCTAGACTTTTGGAATATAAATTTGACTATTTGTAAATATTTGTCTTTATTCTACGATATCAAATAAAAAATAAAAACTTAAACATTTTTTTTTACAGGAGAGTTCGTGAAAGGGAGCAGTTGCTTTCTGACCTCAGTCAATCTGAGTGTGAAAAACTGTTAAAAATTGTTCTTCAGGAAAGCATCCAGAAAATATCAAATGATGAGCTCCAGTAAGTTATTTTTCTTTATTCAAATTATTTATACAGTCTCCTTTTCTTTAGTAGGTTCTTTAGTAAACCTTGTCATTGCAGAGGCCCTGCTCAAAGTTTCTATAATGATTTAAACTCCTGTTTAGGTTCCCCTTTAGAAAAGACTGAGTCAATGATGTGGCACTTTATTGGTTGCCCCGTGTATATGTACCTGGAAATGGTCAGTATGGTTACCCTGTGGCTAAGGGACTTTGTTTAGGGTTGTTTTTAAAAAATATAGATGGGACTTTGTGAGACTCTTTTATATATAGAATAACACCCTGTAAGGTGGGTGGCCAACATCCCAAAATAATAGCAATTGTTTAGGGTGACAATATCACCAAAGAGATTCCCCCTGAGTTAATCAGGGGCAAGGGGACTTTAGGGGCCACAAGAGTCAAATAACGTAAATTTTATTTACAGGTTAAAACATAAGTATACAGTATTACAGCATCAATAGCAATTTATGGTAAAAACAATCAAACCAGCATGATATATGGATAAGTCATGGACATGGATTCTACTGGGTAGAGTCCACCCCCACTTTGTGAGACTCTTATTGTAAAGTCTTTTTGAAATCATTGGGTAAGTTTTTGGTATTGCCTATGCTTAAATATTTAGTATGCTAAAAATGATGTGAGAGTTGGCATGCTTACTAGTGTTAAGTAAAGTCTGATGATTTACTTTACCCCCCATACACCTTACAATCTTACCATACAATTTCTGTACAATCCACTTTTCTTCTACCTAAACCATGTAATATGAGGATCTTTCTATACCTCCCAATCACTATGTATTCTTTCAGGGAGGTCACTATACTACATAGTTGTGGGTAGATCTAATGGAAATTGTATGGAGTGATCTAAAGGTGTATGGGGGGCCTAACAATAAATGTTTTTCTTTCAGGAAAGCCATACAAAGAGACCATAACGAGCGTGTCAGCCAATGCTCAAAGCATGTCAGTGAGCAGTTTGTTGATCAGTTTGTGAATGTGGAGGTTGACCAGATTGCCACAGAAATTCTCCATGAAATGCATCTATATAGAAAATACTTTCAGAGGTATTGTGTGCAAGCATCTGTATATTTGTAATAAAACATCTGTTGTCTGATTGTATGGCCGGTTTGTACTAATTTAGTGTATTTATTACCATTTAGGTGGAGGGAAATTTTGGCTGCTCGGAAAAAGCTTAGACGTCAAATGCGAGGATTTCCAGCTGCTCCTGGTTTAATGGGTCATAGTGGCACTTTAAAGGCTTTGATTCCCAGTGCTTTGCAGAACTTAGAAACCCAACCCAAGGGGATTGTAAATTTAGGGAATGCTGGGAAGTTGTTTGTTTCTTTTATCAGGTAAGATTTATTTATTAATAAATACATTTTATTTAGCCACACCATTATGATAACAGGTAGATGGGCCTGTATTTTAATAGGTGGACTGCATTATAGCAGTGTGGTGGTTAGTTAACCTTCTGAGCATTCTACCCCTAATGTAGCTCAGGGTAAGTTTTCTTGCCTCACAAACTCACCCCGTGCTATGTTCAGGGATACTCGCCTTTCCCCGGCAAGCCCAATCTCTTCTGCGTCCATTTCTTCCAAGTCATAAGTGACTGGTGGAGGAGGCGCCGGCTTTTTATAACAAAACCCAGACGTCATCGATGATGCATGGAGGGAGAGCGGAGAATTTTTTTATTAATGTGCACAGGCGATGTAAGGACAACTTACAGATTAAAGGCTGAAGTGCTGTCATCTCACATGATCGCTTTCGTTATTAAACACTAGTTTATCATGCATTGCCATAGGTCATTGCTGCATTAACAAGGTAGTGTTAACCTACTGTCAATTTAAACTGGGTTTATTGGTTTACTGTAATACAAAAGGTAATGGTTACATCCAGTTTATAGTCTGTATCTATTTCTCAGTCCTCAACAGCGCACGGACCAGACTCTACACAAAATGAAAGTCCAGCATTTTTATCAAGAGCTGCTCTGGTTTGTATGACATTTTTTTTTATTCAGTCTGGCAATGTTGCCTCTGTACAGTTTTAAGACCCTTTCCGTTTTACAATTACAGCGATGCAGCATGGACTCCACTGGAATTGCCATCTTTGATTTCCAAGAGTCTTCCTTCATGGAAGAACTGCATATTCTACAAAGTGGTTTTGGCTCTCCCAGAAATGAGTCCGCATGAAGATATCAACAGGTAAGAGAACTGATTTTATGTACCTTATAATGGCATTGCAAAGTAAATGATTTATATCATTTAATATATAATATAAATATTGTGTTCCAGTGTTCTTTCTAACTGGCTGAAGGCAAAGTTCTGCTGGGCCGGCATGCAGCCACCAGATGCTCTAAAGCAGCAGCTTCAAACAGTTGCACTTTACAACACGTTAGAGTCTCAGGAAGGATGGCCTGTATCTTTAAACGTTTGTGTAAAGGTATGCTTCTATTTTTTCATTTGGTTTTAAGTGTAATTATAAATACTGTATATACTCGCGTATAAGCCAAGTTTTTCAGCACATTTGCACTTTGCATTTCTCTAAAATACACATATATATATATAAATAATTAGTTTTATACTCGAGTCAATACATTTTCCCAGTTTTTGTAAAAATGGAATTAAAATAGAAGTCTATGGCAACGCCTCCCCTCTCCCCCTTCGGTGTCACCGCTGAAAACCTGGGGCCATAAGAAATCCGTGAGCCTGCAGCAATTCTGAATTGCACAGCAACAGCGATTATGCCCGATCCCGGCATGGGCACAGTTTGTTCTTAGAACAAACTGACCGTACTAAGTTCGGGCATGTCACCAGGGAGGTTAAAGGATGCGTCTTAGCTCTCCAAGGTGCCGCTACCTTTATTCAGGTTGGCTTATGGTCGAGTACCGTATTTTACGGGCTATAAGACACACTGGATCATAATAAGCACCCAGTTTTTAGGGTAGGAAAATCAGAAAAAAAAAGATTTAATAAGTTTTCACATCAATTGGGTTAATGCAATGAATTCAAGACGCAGCCATAAGACGCAGGCCCATTTTGCCCCCAATTTTGGGGGTGAAAAAGTGTGTCATACGGTATATTATAGAGCAAAGCATTACTAGATCACCCTTAGCTGTAACTCCATGCATTACTGGAATGTTCTCAAAAATATATAAATATATATAATGTTTTTCTTTTCATTTGGCAGGCAGTTCACGGGCCTCTTACAGAGTCTGAGCTAGACGAAGCTGAATTTCAGAATGAATTCTGGGGAATGAGCAGCCTCATATTTCTCTTACCATTTACATCTGAGCAAACGGAAGAGTATTGGATTTCAGCGATCTTACAGCTAAAGCAACTACTAAACTCTAAACCATTTAAGCCGGCACCAAGTCTTGCTGTGCTAGTGCCAGGATCTTCTTCAGATGCAGAGGCAAATGTTGAGGAAGGTCAGTGTTTTTTTTGCTTTGGCTCTCGTATGATTACAGTCATAAGCAAACCAGTAAAGATGTGACTTTTACATGTGCGATTTGCTGCTCTTCCCACAGAACTTCGTCTTCAGGACCTGATGTCATGTGATCTTATCTCAGATTATGTTGTGATGTCCATACCTGAAACTGTGACAAACCTAAAAGGGACAGAAGTGGTAAATCATGCATTGTGATTTCTTTCATATCATTAGTAATATTTTTAGCATAATTAATGGCCATTAGAATAGCAATCAAAACACCCCCCCCCACCCCCTTCGGTGACACCGCTGAAAACCTGGGGCCGGAAGTAATCGGTGAGCCTGCAGCGATTTAGAATTAATGCAGGTTTGCAGAGCACTGGTGGTTATGCCCGATCCTGGCACGGGCACAGTTTGTTTTTAGAACACTGACCTGAACAACTGACCATACTGAGTTAGGGCATAATGCCAGGGAGGTTAAAGGAGGTGTCCCAGCTCTCACAGGAAGCATTCTGTTTCCCTGCTCTGCCAAACACATCAGTAGCAGAGGGAAGATCTCTCTGTTACTGATCTGTGTGTATGTCGCTCAAGCTGACTCTGGACTGGCAAGAAAAATGCTTATTGACTCTGTCCCAGCTGAACAGATTTCTGTCACGCTCAACTGGCAAACTTAATTCCAGTCTCACTTGTTGGGTGGTTGGTAGTTTATACTATTTGTGTTGCTGGAATATATTGGTATAACGATATGGTTGTGAATCAATCCTTTGGATCGGTGTGATGCTCTGAGGTAATTCCTCTCATTTGTAGTAGCTATACCATTATTTAGCATCTGTTGTCCTCTAAAACTTTGAAATAGACTTGAGTTTACAGTAGTGATTCAATTCAAGATGGAATTTAAAGTTTAATATTCTTGCGCTATGTTTTCTTCAACTGCCCTGTTCATGTCAGGCTCGGATAAGAACTTAATGTAACATATAGGGAAAACAATCCACTTTTTATTATGTCAAAATCACACCTGCTTATTTTCTTTACTTTCCAGGTGACTTCTGCAGTACAGTTCTTGCTTGCTCGTTGTCCTCGGTCTCCACAGCTCCATGCGCTTCCTTTCCGTCAGTATATAGAGGACGGGCTTTATCACGCATTCAGCGACCCTTTTCACCATGACCAATCGAAACGGAAAAAGTGTGACCTTTCCTCTCAGGACCCTTCAGCTATTATTGATTTATATAACAGTGCTGTGGCTTATCTGGCAAAGGTGGTTTCATCACACAAACTCATGGAATTGTCCTGGCCTGTGACGGAGTTTACATCTTCGAGGGGCAGCTTTGTCATGCCACCTATGGAGTGGAACAGCCTGGAACACCTTACTTGGCTAAAGAAAGCTGTACTCTCTTTTCAGATTCCACAAATGGACAAGCCACCAGAGGGGGGTAAGCAGTTCAGTAGTACTTTACCTTAAATGTTAGGCTATGTTTCCAGGGTTTCAAACCCCCTCTGTTTGACTACGGCATAGGTACGGCGCTGCGTCAACATTAACAAATTGGAGCCCAATACAAGTTTGGGTGTGCTGACGCACCCATAGACAATGTATTGAATCCATTACAGCGTTTTTCCTTACACAACATCACTTTCGGTCTTTCACCGTTATCACTTCCAGGACCACAAAGGAGAAGAACAGCCAGAAAGGTCCCTCCGTCATGATGGAGGGACCTTGGTGGACTCACGGATGCTGTGGAAACATAGCCTAACATGCATGTTACATACTGTGATACATGATATCTACCTGCTTGAGTTCCCTAAATTGACATTAGATGAAACAAAGTAGTTATTTTCGTTTCTCTTCCTCCAGCAAACACAGATTGTTTATTGGTGTTCTGTAAATAGTATAGCTTTTTTTAAGCTGAGTCATCCTATAAAAGATTTTGTTATATAATTGTGCCCGCACAAAGTATTTTCAGGATTTTTCTCCTGAGTTCTTTTTACATGACAGCTCTTTCTTTTTACTTTTATGCAGCAATTTCACTTTATGACCAAAGTAAGCTTGAGTTTCAATCCCCGTGTTTGCCTCAGCACAAACTTAGCTGTGGATGGGTTTAACCCTCTGGGCATTTTTTATGGCACGAAAAGCCGTTTCTCCCGCAATCGCGGTGGAGTACAATGTACTCCGCTGTGATTGCCGGCTCTCTGCCCAGCCCTCTACACACTGCTGGTGTCAAATAGATGCCGGCGGTGTGTGGGGAGGAGAGCGGCGCCCCCTCCATCAACATGGAGGTCTATGGCGCCACCCCTCCCCACCCCCTTCGGCATCACAGATGACGCCGAAGACACGGGGCCGGAAGGGCTCAGTGTGTCTGCGGCTCTTCTACAGAGCCGCAGGCACACGGAGAGGCGACATTTGTGCCCGATCCCGGAACGGAATAGCGCCCAGGAGGTTAACAAAATTATGCAGCTTATGCCCAACTTATACTCGCCTATCAGCAGTTGCAAAGCCTGGTAAAATGCTACACAAAAAACATACTTGCATACTGGTGACCAGAAGCATTGATAAGGTTTGCATCTGAGGGTTGATAAGGTTTGCATCTGATGCTGGGAGAGAGATCCTAGTCATCTCTCTCCCAGCATTGTGTCCGACTATATCTGGGTGGCCATGACGTCATACAGCCGTTAGGGCATTTGGGATAGTGCTTATACAGAGAAATAGTGTAATGAAAGATAATGGAAATGGGCTCTAAAATTAGCTTGAGCAATCAACATGCCAGCAGCTAATTGTAAGTAGTTTAACTGTGCTTTTTTTTTCATGTTCGTACAGCTCCTTGGCATCTTGTTTCATCCATGATAAGGGATTATGTGTCTCAGATCTCAAAGTCTTCAGAGGCTTTGCCGGTTTTGGACTCTGAAGTGCAGATGCTTCTTGAAGGCGTTTGGAAGCATTGTGTTGGAAACAACCGAGGTGATGGATCAGACAGCGAGCAATTTGTGCAGGAGATCCCTTGGGATGATTTAATAGCTCTGTGCATCAATCACAAGTTAAGAGACTGGAATCCTCCATCAAATGCATGTGTTAAAGGTATTTGCCCACACTTCAATCTTAATAACAAAGTAAACAGTAAAAAAAGAATGTATAGTCAGGGGTGCACATAAGTGGTACGCTGGTATGCAAAATCGTAAAACCGAGCTCTACGTCCCTCTCTCTTTTTTTTATTCTCAGCGCATCTGTGTACTACAGGAGGAGAGGAGTGGGGAGATAGACGGAGTTCCCCCCTCCTCCCCCTCCTCCTCTCTGATCAGTAGAAATGTTGTTCTCGGATGCCAAGCGCTCTCTAGTGACACCCGGTGGCTGAAGCTGATATTGCAGATTAGGTTGAGATTACAATCTGCAATATACAGCAGCAATTTATGTCACTTGGATAACCGCAGGGAAACTTTAATAACTATTAAAGGTTGCTGTTAGAGGTGTCAAATTACTAATTAAAAAAAAAGATTGGACTTCTAAGGGTGTTGGAGATCTGGGGGATGAAAATCAGAGTAGGCCTATATATGGGTAAAATCTGACAAGAGAAAAGTTGCACTATTGAGATATGATCCTAGAGATATATACTGAGATCTGGGGGTTCAAATTGTGTTGTATTGTGAGAGTTACATTTGACCCAAAGCCAGCTGGTGACCTGTGGCAGAATCTACCATGAAGGAGGCTAACGCAAAGGACAGTGAGTACGACAGTGAGGTAGACCACCCTACATATGGGGTGAGTACCAAACTCCATCTCCTGGAACTCATCTGAGTAGCTCACTAAAAAAGTTATGTGCACCCCTGTGTATAGTAGACCTGAAATCTGAGGCCATAGTAGTACCACAATGTTCCTCTGACTCCTTCTACAATCTTTAGTCCTCACAGGTTTAGATGTGTTGCTTATCATTGTTTACCATTGTTATCATGTTTTGAATTGTGTTTTAAATAGACTCCCTGGAGGACATTTATGTATATTTCTTTGAGAAGGATTTGGAAAATTTCAAATTGCCAGATTCATGGCTGAAGGCTTGTTACTCCACAGATAAAGATATACTGGTGGCTACTGAGAGGTGATTATGAATTTTAACAATGTTTTTAAAGCCTGTTTCACTTTAAGTATTTTCTGCTTCTAGCATGTATGTTTGACTTTTCTTTTTTTCCCATCTTTGATTTCCTATTACCTATTACCCTAAGTTTACATGTTCCTATGTACTTTTGCGCCTGCCCATTTTTTCCACATTTTGGAAAAAAACACATGCGGGGTTTCACCATAGTGTACTCGCAGTTTCTCCGCTGTCCATTTTCTCTCTCCATTGAGAGTCTATTGCCTGTCAATGGAATAAAAACCCCTGGTGATACGTGTCCATTAATTTCAATGGACTTGGCCAGCGCGGGCATGCAATTGAGCCGCAGATTGGCTCCGGTGCAATGCGGACATGGAAAAAAATATGCACTAAACTGCATAATTTTTGTCTGTGACCACACTGCTCGGTGGCCAATCTGCAGCAGTGGAGTCCAGCTCATTGGAGCGGTTTGGCCACAGCTATTAAATGGGAAAAAAGTTTCTTTGTATCATCTCTACGGCTGCTCAGATCACATAAAGCTGATAATCTGTAAATTAAATGTTCACTGACTGCCGTACACTACAATTTTAGTAATGCTGCACTGGTACCAAATGGGGTTACAGTAGAGTCCAACACTTTTGCATCACTGCAACCTCCACCCCCATAACAGAATCTTTAAAGTATTGTACATGCGATGTACATGAGATGGGTAGCTATTTTTAATGTTTGGTGGTGTTGGCATTGAAAAAATGGTATAAAGTGTTGTCTTGCCAAATGATTTTAGATTTACAGAAATTCATTTCTTTTCACGGTTTTCTGTGTCTCTTGTAAATTTTTTTGATAGGCAACACCAGCTTACAATAATACAGGCCTCTCTTCACCCTTCATGCTTTGTACTAGTTGTAATAGCATAATATATGGGAGTAAATGTAAAACCCTGTCTTTTCTAGTAAAAGCAAATTGCTCCCTTAGTGGAAGAGTGGTTATACCTTACCACTCATATACAATACCCTCTTGTCTAGCTGGGCACCACAGTAATCTAACTAGGCCAGTGATGGTGAACCTTTAAGAGACTGAGTGCCTAAACTGAAACCCACACCCCACTTATTTATCTCAAAGTGCCAGTATGGCAAATTAATCTTAATTACACAACTCATATACACACTCAAAACACTCTACTTTCTTATAAGATAGAATAGGAGAGAGCATAGGGCACTGTGTGCAATTAGCGGAGAGGGGAAAGAACTGAGAGCCAATAGGCTGCAGTTCTTTCCTCTGTGCCTGCTCTGAGTGCCATAGGTTCGCCATCACTGAACTAGGTCATTGATGGTACAATACTTGAAGTTCTAGTCCTGCAGATGCAAACGGTATATATTTTTGAATATCTGATCTAACCACGGTGCCATGTGTTTCTATAGTTCTTCTTCCAGAAAGAAACGTAAATTTCAGCAATCGCAAACAACGTCATTGTCTCTGACACGTGAAGAAAGATTACAGAAAGATGTAAAACATATAAAGTCTTTTCACTCACATATCAGTCAGTTTCTTTTATTTGAGGAAGAGGAAAATGAAAGGTAAGTAGTGTTTCCAAGTTGAAGTTACAAAATTGACTACTGTACCTTAGCAGATTTCATGATTTTAGGACTAAGGGCTCTTTTACACTGGGTGGTTTTAACCATCTGGCTAACAATTGGTTAGCACAACCGACTGGCAAACACAACATGAGGCGTTCACAAATCGGTATTTAGCATGATAAACTTGTCTTTGCTTTTGCTGACCTTCTACTTTTACTAGTTCTGATATCTGACTTACTTGGTAATGCATTTTTAAGATATTCCTGGTAAAAGTAATAAAAAGATTAGTATTGGCAATTTCTGTATTTCTCTCAGAATTTGTTCCTTGTGGAATGAAGATTATTTTTCCCACCTGCAGCATTTACTAGTATGCTTTGGCTTTAATATTGCTCTACAACCATTATTATTTAGTTCTCTTAACAGAAGCATATGGCTAATAATGAAATAATAGTAGGGATTTGATAAAGACATTGTAATTATGCTCTGGCCCTTTAAATTGTGTATGTTTAGTTAGAATATTACTAATCCTGAGTTCAACTGCAGTACTAAACAGGAAAAAAATTAGCATTCCAAACTTTTTGGTTCTCTTTTATGTTATTGTGGCTACTGGCACACTGTGAGAACCAAACCAGAGTCTGCTGTGCTAATGTACTTTTTGTCACTTACAGCAGTTCAGCAAGCAAAAAGCGCAGCGCTCTGCCACCATCTCAGTTACAGGAGCCATCTTTTGTGGCACATCAGGATAATATCCAGAAGGATTTAGAGAGTCTGAAATCTCTGCAGTCAGGACTGAATCGTGCCTTGTCAGCTGAGAAACAAGAAAGCGAAAAGTAAGTCTTTGTAATATTACTCTGCTTGCTTGTGTGGGCTTGTATCTATCTATCTTGGCTGTACAGACATGGCCTACTGTATAGCCTGTAGTGATGTGTGTTTATATAGAATTTTATTTAAACTACAGTATTGGTACACATGGCTTTATCTTTAACCTCCCTAGCTTTCTGGCCATACCGCAGTGCGAAAAATATGGTATATACATTTTTTTCTTGGAAATCATCATGGGAATTGACATGCATGTAACATTACTTCTTTTCTTTTTCAGGTTTGATAGAATGCTACAGCACTTACTTGAAGACGAACCTTTAGATCTATCCCTTAGCCTTCCTCTTTATCTTCCAAATACATCTTTACAAGGAGCTTTAGAAAATGCCGTTGTTGTCCGTTCTCAGCAAAAGCCTTTAACAGAGAGCACCCAGGATTCCTATTCCAAAGGGGATTCTGTGATGAAGAGTGCTCGCCCTGATTCATCCTCTCTGAGAGATCTCCTTACCGACCTGCACACAAGCATTAGAAGGTATAAAGATGAAGATATCGCTTTCAATTTGCACATGAGCAATCTCCTTGGTGTGGTGGAATTAAGCAGCTCTCCCAAATAAGACCGATGTGTGGCGCAGATAGTTTTCTGTTGTATTCCAAATATTTTGTTTTAGACATCGTTAATGGATGGTGAAAATCCAAGCACGAGTTTAAAAATTTATATTTTTTTATTATTTTTATGTCTATTCCTTGTGTCAGAAATAAAATGTATTTTGTAAAGAGAAACTTAATTTGAATAAAAACAAAGAAAAAAATTCATAGCACTTTGAGCTACATACTTACAACAAAAAGAGCATATTGCTACAGTGCAGCATCTCTACATCTCCTTAAGGTTGGGCTCATCATTCAGGATATAGGAGGTACTATTGTGCAGCCTCCGCAGACAGAATTACATATACCGAGACTTAAGGTAGACAAACATGTCGTCTTTGGCGCAATCGATCTTCAATCGACCTGTGTGCTTTAAATATCGACTGTCAGTCTAACATGGATCAATTGTCTCACCACGCATTGTGATCAATTTTAAACCGATCAATTCCTCTACATTTACACGTAAGCCTGTTTAGCAGCGTTGTTAATGCTCTCCGGCGCCCCCATGTGGCTCGAAGCATTTATTACAGCAACTGTTGCAATGTACAATCAATTAATATTTACCAACATGTCCAATCACTGATCGATTTTGTTAGATTTCACTATAGATTTTCACTATTTCACTATAGACAAAATAACAAAGGTTGCCAATTACACTGAACACACAAAACATGGGCCGCTTTACTATATCGGGTGTATGCAGGATATAAGAAATACTGCTGTGTAGTGCCCATACAAATACAATAATGTATATCAGTACAATCAAAATAAATCTCTATAACTGGGGTGCCCGCACTCATTTGGCTTATGAGCTACTTTCTAAATCACTAGGTCAAAGTGATCTACCAACAGACAAACAAAAAAATTAAAAAGGTCCCTTCAGTTAATAGTTATATAGTGTGAATACAGGTTTCATTTCAGTGTTGACCCCTCAAAGATGACTGTTGAGAACAATGGGGACGGAGAAGAAAGTCAGAAGTGGTTTAGACTGCCACACACAACATGACTGCTTTTAGTCATACCCTGGTAATGTTAGGTTTCGGACACGTATACAGACACAGCTATTATCACCATGGGAGGAACAGCAAACAAAGTGACTATGAATTCCTGTAAATACAATTTTTGAGTTTGACTGAAATCATGCTAATGGTTTTCAATAGCCTCACATTTTGGGCCATATCTGCTCGGTCAGATAAATCTTCAACACGTATAACTTTATAGAACTTCTCATAGAATTCAGCATTGGTTACACTTGTTTTTACAGCATTGTACATATGGAAACCTGTTTGACCAGGATGAAGTACAAACATCGTTCATTGAAGCATCTGGTCTGTTTCAGATATATTAGGAATGGGCCAACCCTGCCTGCAGGCTCTCCCACTTACCCTGTGAAACAAAATACATGACTACTGTTCTCAAATATGTATTTTTCTGTTGGTTTAAACTGTTGTAACAACTCCTATAAGTTTCTTATTCATTGGGTACTGTGTCAGGTGTTCATAGCATTCACTACAACATCATTTCTTACGTTTCCTACAGATTCATACAGATTGAAATTCAGGTTTCAAACTTTTACAAAGATAACTGTACACAGGGTTAGCCAAATCTAATCATCTCTTCTGGGTTTATAAGTTAAAACCATGCCACACAATGCATTTTATGCACAGCCGTGTCTCCTGTGATGAGAAGTATGTGGGCGCATAGGGCCCCTGGGCCTTCCAGGAGCCTACCATATGGGCATAATTGCGTGCCAAGACAAATTGCAAGCAAAAATAATTCTTCTAGAGGCCCCCTCGCTCAATTGTTTTCCTAGCACCAATCACCCAACCCCTCCCCAACTTTCCACAGGGGTCCCCAGGAAACAATTTTGCATAGTGCCCCCTAAATGCTAGTAACGCCCCTGAGTTTATGCCACATTCACACCGATGCACCCAACACACAGTATATGAGTTATCTTCTGATTACACCCCAATTCACATTGTTCCTCTAAACCAACGGCGGACGTTCATCAGCACAACAAAATAATGCAATAAAAGTACATGGATCACACTGAATAAATACCGGTACTGTTATTGGCACCATATAAAATAAATGAGCCTATTGAACACAACATTCAGAAATGCACCCCATAAACTTCAAGGCTGTTAATGTATATTAAAATAGAACTCGTAGAGACGTACCTAAATTATCAATACCCCTTCAGCTGATGCAGAAACTACATTTTTCCTTTAGGTTGGTTGACAGTTCTGCCCAATATTCAGGTTTTACAGACTAATTGTGAACTTTCTTTTCCACCTACTAAAATGAACATTTTGCCATTATATTGTATAGAGTAAACATGTATTAGGAACTTAAAACGCTGATGATGATGATGATGTACTTTATGTCTCTCGCTGACATAGAGGACTAAAAAACCCTTACCTGGTGCGTTTGCTAGCGTTTTTGCGCGTTTGTAACCATGCGGCCGCAAGCGCAGTCAATCGCATCCATTGGAAACATCAATATAGTTTCCACTGGTGCGTTTGTGCACGTTCCAATGCAGATGGATGCGGTTTAGGGTGCGGTTGTAATCGCTAGCTACAGCGTTTTGAAACGCATCCACGTCCCAACTGCATCCTTAACATGGGGGCTGCCCAGAGTCTGCATCTGAATGCACGGACGTCCCCGTGCATCCACAGACTAAAAGGCTTGCGGTGCGGGCGGGAGTGGCTGTAGATACAACCACAGCAAAACGCATGAGTGGAAACAAGCCCTAAAAGATACCGTATTTTTCAGACCATTAGACGCACCCTGTTATTTATTGCAGGAAAAAAAATTGAAATGTTCTCAGTTGGGAAAAAAATCCCCTGCAGTGCCCAATTTTAGCCACAAAAATTGTTACTAGAGTTCACTTCAACTAAGGGCTGCGATCTGAAAAGTGGGACAACGCGTTCTGATCACAGGCCGTGGGCCTGATCGGTGGGGAGGGGCAAGATGTCCTGCCCCACCCCCCCCCACTTCCTGCCTGAAATCACTCAGCCATAATTATAATCACGGAAGCCAGCAGGAGATCGCTGGGTGCTAGCGATCTCCCACAGCTCCATGCTGCGTGATTAAAATCGCCTATGTGGGAACATACCCATACATGGAAGCTGCTCTCTGGAAGCTTCCATGTATGTCTCTCTGCTGTTCTTTTATCAGCAGAGCTCTGGTGGTAGAAACAGTACAGATGAGGGATCTGGGATTCCCCTCAATTTTTATCTTATGGTAAAAAATACGGTAATCCTGAATGTCCTTTGTCACACTTCTTCTATTTCTGAAGTACAGTTGTGTCCAAAATTATTCAACCCCCACTGAAATTGAGTGTTTTGGCCATTTTGACATTGATTTTGATCATTTCAGTCATCTTGTTTACAATTAAATGAAAGAGACACTTGTAAGTCAGACAAATATAACATAACATTAATTATGAAATAACCACAAATGTCTTTTCTGTGCTCACATCATTATCAGTTTTATTCAACCCCCAAGTGACATTCATTCTTAGTACTTAGTACAACTTTCTTTTCCAGTTATAACAGCTTTTAAACGTGAAGCATAGCTTGACACAAGTGTCTTGCAGCGATCTACGGGTATCTAAGCCCATTCTTCATGAGTAAAAGCCTCCAGTTCAGTCACATTCTTAGCTTGCGCGCTGCAACTGCTTTCTTCAAGTCCCACCAGAGGTTCTCAATCGGATTTCTGGTGACTGCGATGGTCACTTCAAAATGTTCCAGCCTTTAATCTGCAACCATGCTCTAGTGGACTTGGAGGTATGCTTGGGATCATTGTCCTACCCTTCGGAATGATAAAAGGGCTCAAGGACCTCTGTCCTTTCCCAGAAATGCTTAAGAAGTATAAATAAGACACTCACTACCAAAGTATTTAATAATTTCTACCATTCCCCTATACCAGTTGTTTTCCAAAGTTTCCTTGCAGGCCCCCCCCCCCCTTTTTTGGGAACATTATCGAGGCCCCTCTCCCCATTCAAACACAGGTTCAGAATGAGGGCCCGCGCCCCCTGGATTACCTTCGCGCCCCCTATACCACTGCCCTATACTAACCTGCAGTGCCTATCCACCAGTGCAGCTAATTTTTTCTCCATGAAGGGTTGCACAGTAGGGGGTCACATGCCTGGAGCTCCAGAGGTGCTTCTGTGTTCCTTAGAGTCTACTGTTGAATTGATCTTGACAGACGCTGGCAATGTTGGTATACTTCTGCCGGCCAGATCTTTTTTAGGTCCCTGCGTGGTTACCGCGTTCTGCGCATACGCTGTGTCATTTGTCTAGTGGGAATCCAACACCGCCGGTGTCTATCAAGATCATTTCATCAGTAGACTTTAATGCTCACCATACACTCTGAGATAAAAATTAGGATCCATTAAAACAGACCAATGT
>CM070039.1:32775364-32812768 GCA_036250615.1 Ptychadena robeensis | reverse complement strand
ATATATATATATATATATATATATATATATATATATATATATTTTGGCAGTTTGGCAGAATCTGAATTTTGTTTCACTGCAGCTCCAAAATCCAGTATGGTGTCCAGATTATGGAGATTCAGTGTTTGTTCCCAGCTGGGGCGCAACTGCAAGTGGTGCTCGTAAATTCCTTATTGCGTATAATATCAATCTACTGACTACCAAAGAACTGGCTCATCGCATTGCCTTGAACATCCGAGAGGGAGGTCGTGCCAAGGATCAGGTGAAAGCATTTTTGGCAGTTTACTGAACAAGAGTAAAATATAATCTGATATCTATAGGCAATTTTCTGTGTTCCTAATTCCTGATTTAGCAAGTGAAAAATACAGCAGGACAACTCTTTATTTCTCTTTTCTTTCCTTTCTTGTTTCTGTATTTTACATAAAGCATAGCCATTCAGTAACCTTTACGTTTACAATAATACAACACTGTATTTGAAAAACAAGGGGGGCTGACATATAAATGGTGGTTATGTAATCACAATCCTACAACGTCTATGCGAGTTTCGAATAACATCCATTCTCGCTGCCTCACATTTTGAAATGCAGTTTGACAGCCCAACAACACCCTGACATATTTGTCTAAATGGCGAAGTGCAGAGATTAAGCAAGTATATTACGTAAATTGCTATTGTGGACCTGGTTCTGATAATGACTGCTTAGTTGGTGTACTTGGTCTCTGTCTTTAATGCTTTCTTAATTACTGACTTGTGCTTGTGTAAAAAGTGCGTGTATTAAGCCTATCATAGCCCCTGATGTGTAGCAACGCATGGATAAATATTAGTAGAAATGGACACAAATAAAATGCACCATTTGCCTTTCGGGCAGGTATTGTGCTGACAAGTTGTCCGGCAATTATCTGCATGTTTGTTTCATCTGTGTGAATGAAACTACTTAAATCATAATGATTAGAATAAATGTATTAAGTTAATGTGTGTGTTAATTGAGGAAATATGTGTGTGAATTCATGACCAGTCTTTTTGCCAGGAGTAGTTGCACATCTATCGGTCTATATTATCACATATCATATACACAGCAGAGAAAAGATCCACCCCTGGGTGGATTTTCTTCTGACACTCCTATTGTATGTGAGCTAGGCTCAAGCTACCCGCTGACATATACACAAATTCAGCAGAACCGTAGGCGGATTCTTCTGGTGTGTGTATGTGAGCTGGGCAGATCTTTCCTCTTCTGAGTGTATGTGAGCAGATCTTTTCTATGGTTGTGCTAATGCTATGTGTATATTAGCGGGTAGCTGGAGCCATGCTCCCATACAAATGGCAGAGAGATCTGCCTGGGGTGGATCTTTCCTCTGTTGTGTATATGACAGCTGGGCTCAAGCTACTACGTTTGGCCAAACTAGACCAGAAGGCAGGGAAGGAAAAGGGGGAGGGCGAAGTCAGCCCCCCCTCCTCCTTACTACTTTTATAATAAAGCTATTCTTTTACTTTAATTAAGCAGTTATAACTGCAATAGGGTTACCCTCTTTAACCTTGTGATATCCTTTATATTAGCCCGGTCGTCTGAAGAAAGTGCAGGCTATTGGATGGTATCTTCAGGAAGAGAACATGGCACAAGTTTCTGCTAATTTACTGGATTATGAGGTCACTCCACTACATGTGGTTTATGAGGAGACACGCAAAGATGCCAAGGTACTTATAAAAATAATAAAATTGGACTAGACTAAAGGCATAGGAAAAATAATAATCTTTTCCAATCTTTCCTTGCACATTACAAACTGCTTTCCATTGTAGTATTGTAGTTCTCGCATATCGGCAGGGTCCAGATATAAATGGAAACAAGCCCTTCGGCTACAGTGAATTGCCAATAACAGTATTTGGAGACCTTTCTTAATGCTTTACATAGTGTGTACTTTGTTTCCTTTGTTGTAGCAGACTCCATTGTGCAAAGGTGTCATGACATTGTTTCTGAGCTCTTTTTCCCAATATTTTAAAAATGCTGACTGTATCAGAGTATGTGAGTAGTAGTAGGTGTGTTCCAATATTGAGGGTATCAGCTGAACTCCAAATTTTCTGTATTCATCAATGGCTAACACGGTTCAACACTCTACTACTCTTTTTCTTTACAGTGCATCTCAATTCCTATGTCCAACATAAATACACCCCAATCACCCTCTCATGACATTCTGAGGATTCACTTCTCATCTTGTGTCATAGTTTTGTAAAACTTCTGTATGGTGAATTTACTTTTTGCATGCCTTATTTGTTGTACAGTGTTTGTAGAATATTTTGGATATTTAAAAGAAGTAAAATATGTAAAATGATAAAAAAAAGGCAATAACTATCCCCTTTCTGTTCCAGGAGTTAAACCTTCCAATACTTGGTTCACAGTTGGTTGGTTTGATCCCCCTTCATGCCTTGTTGATGGCTGCAGAGTATTATATTAAAGAAGAAAATCTGTTCTTGCTGGAAGAGGAACACAAAATCCGTCTGGTAAGATGGGGAAATCTCCTGCGGATCATGGTTTACATGTGATTAATGAAACACCGATTCTTTTCTTGAGCTGGTGACAACATACTACAGTGTTTTAAGGTTCTACTATTCTTGAAATGCACAGCAGCAGTTTCATTCCAAATCTAGGTCATTAGCCAATCAACTCTTTTTAAAAAGTCCATTTTACAATTGAAATTGTATATTTAGAACTAATGGTATCCCTCGCCATAAGGTGTATTGATGTTGATTTGTTTTCTGATTTAAAGTAAAATTTCAGTTACACTAGCAGTGAAAATAAAAATGAATACTGATTCTTCACAGAAGATTCAATAAAGTGTAGCTTTACATTGGGACCTAACCCTTCTTATGTTTTATTGTTATTTAATGCAATTAAATTTTTATATTCCTATATTATTTTATAGGTTATTAACAGACTTGGACTGGACTCTCTGGCTCCCTTTGAACCCCGGAAAAGAATAATAGAGTAGGTGGTACTGCTGATATGTGAGTTATCCTGGGCTCTAGTCTTCACTAATGTTTTACTTTTCTTTTCCCCCCTTTAATCAAGTGGTTGGCAAAACCACTAATGAATGTCAGTCTGCTGTCCTAGTAAATCAAGGTTTATATATTTAACTTTTTTCAGGTACCTTGTTGAGGATGATTCTTCTGGGGCTCTGGTCACACAAACAGTTAAGGCATTTGTACGCAGTGTGGGAGCGCGCACTCCTGCTCCTGGGGGAGGCTCTGTTTCAGCTGCTGTGTCTGCTATGGTGGGTACTTGGTGGTACTAAGTTGGAAAGTATTGCTTACAGTTAATTTCAAAATAGAATGTTGAACATTAACTGGCACAGCTTACTCATAAACCTCTAACTGTCCCAAGTCATGTCCCAAGTCAAGCTTTCAATGTTACAGTTTTATGTTTTGAGATAAAAAGGGTGTAAAGGAACACATTTCATTAATTCAACATTATAGAGAGTTTGGAGTTTAAGTGATATCGTTTATTGGCTTACTGAAGTCATTAGAGAAGAAAGCTTTCGGGATATCGCAGATCCCTTCTTCAGGTTAATACAATTCTGGTTTAAGAAGCTTAAATTTATACACAAAAAGTTACAGGGACATAAATATTGTAGTTACAAATGTTTTCTCTAGACACACTTGACTGATGGAGATGAGAGTGAAAGATTAGTTAGTGAAATATTCCTAATACAGCTGTTTTTCTAACCACTGGCAATAAAACCCTTCCTCTTATTCCCAAAACTAAAAGAACACTTCACAACTAGTATGTCTGGACTCCTTATCTTTCAACTTTGATAATTAACTTTGCACATTGGCATCTAGGTTTCTTTCAAAAGAGCTGTATTAGTAATCTAAAAAGGGCCACACATAATATTTTCAATCTATACTGACTTGTATAAGCATTTTTAATGAAAAGAGGTTTTAAAATTTAAAATCACAAAATTTCATTGGTGGAATAGAGCATAGGCTCTGCTGAGCAGTCTGCTGACTTTATCCCTCGCCTCTCCTCCTCTTCCCTCTCCCACCATCCTCAAGAAGTTCCTGACGAGGATCTGTCAGCGGGGGATATGCGGACAGGTAAGTTCCTTTGCAATATCAGTTAAGTTTTAGGGGACGCAAATTGAGGACCGAGGGGGCCGCCAAAGAACGCCCATAGGGCCTCATGTTGCCCCGGGCCACAGGTTGGGCACCTGGGGACTAGCCTAAAGTAACAACGTAAACAAAAGTGGGTAGAAATTATTTAAATGAGAAACTGATAAAGAACAGTATCTTCCACAGTATAAGATGCCACTGAGCATAAGACGCACTTAGAATTTGGTGAGGGGAACAAGGAAAAATATACTCTGAAGGTATAGTGTGCTTAAATACTGCATAAGATTTCAACAGTGAACAACTGTACTAAGAACCATCATCACTGTCATTAGCAAGACACAGAGACACACATATGCAGACGCACCTATGTAGAAAGGCACAGAGACACACATTTCCAGACAGAGCCATGTAGAAAGGCTCATAGACATACATGCGTCTTCTGTCTTTATTCAGCTCTAGAGCTTCCTTGTCTCTCCCCCAGTTTTCTGCTTGGTTGTCAGTGCAGGGAGGAAGGGGGATCAACCTAGAAGTACTTTCTTTCGGGGACAAGAAATGTTAGCTGCCTGCAGAGTCAGGTTAAATGCTGTGTGTTAATGCTGAAATTACCCCTACTCACTCTAGCAACCAGTTTCACCTTAAGCAGAGACGCTTTCCCCCTGATTTTCGGGGAAAAAAAGCACATATTCTAGTATTATACAGTGATACAGAAAATGATAACCAAACGTTACTGCTGGTAAAGCTGGTACTGCAAGCTATTTAATTATGTGGCATACTTTTTTCACCTATTATCACGCTTGTGGTACTTGACTCATGAGTTTAGATTAACTTAATAACATAAAAAAACAACCTTTAAAAGATGAAGAATTTTTATTCCCATGACTGTGTATATTTTTTAAGCCAATTCACCAGTCCTAACACATATACATATACATTTTTGTTCTTTATTTTTTGGCAATCACTTTTTTATTCATATGGTGTATCATTGTAATGACTTTGTATAGAATAAGAGAGCTACTGACTGTTCCTTCATAGGGGGCTGCTTTGGGCTGCATGGTGGGACAGATGACCTATGGAAAGCGTCAGTTTGAATCTCTGGATGGTGTAATGAGAGAACTGATTCCTCCATTCTATAACGCAGTGGATGAATTGCTGGACCTTGTAGATGCTGATTCAAATGCATTTTCAAGCTATATGGTAAATGAGATCTTTTTAATTTTTTTTTTATTTCTTGCATCATTTAGGTTTTCCTGTTTTTAGAGCGTTTTAAGCCAAACCTTAGGCAGCATTCACATAGTGTGCAGGCGCTCGTGGGGCGGTTAGAACCCCCCTTTCTATCCCTAAACACCTGAAAAATCGTGTGTCGAGACACCTGAAAAACTCATGTCGTGTCTTCCCGGCTTCATAGGCATCCAAGCCTTAAAAATCTGGCATTTCCAGATACCTTAGTGCAGTGGTTCCCAAACTATCTCTGTGGGACCCCCCCCTTTTCTATTTAGCAACATTATTGACCCCCTGGAATACATTTGTGCCCCCCCCCCCAGGGAATCACTGCCCTAGTGAATGCCTCCTTGGATCTTTTATTAAATAGTGTAGGTTTAGTCTAGAAACCACACTACTATTTAGCAGTTAAACATGACCTAGAATAGGGTTTGGTTGCTTTCTGGAATTTTTTTTTTCGCTTCCTGAAACATAATATCTGATAACTGTATTCCAGTTAATGGAAATGAACCACTGATGAACTTGTATTACGAAACAGGCCAAATTCCTTGAATTCTCCTATAATCCCAGGCCTGTTACTTTGAATACAGCTCTAGAATAAAATAAGAGACCATTTAAAAACATTATCACTTTCTCAGGTTGTATCTTTCATATGTGCAGGTATTGTACTTAACAGCTTTTGACTACATTTTTATGTACAATTGACATTATTTCTTCTAATTTCCAAATTAAAATATTCTCCTTTTTAGAGCATAATTTTAAAGGAAATGATAATACATAAGATAAAAAATTATGCCATGTTTACAGAACTTGAATCATTAAAAGACCAGTCCTGTTTATTATTCTAAACAAAATGACAATAATGTTTTGATTTAAGAATGTTTAGAAATTTGTAAAATTGTCTCTATTTCATAACAGCTCTGCTTAATGTGTTCGGCTTGATGGTTTGTGACCATGCATCTTCCTTTTGATGTTGATCCAAAGGTTTTCAAATGGGCTCATATCTGGAGGTTTGATTGGCCAAGATACAGTTGATTTGGTGACCCTCCATTGAGACTTTGGTTCCATGAAGCATCCCCAGATCATCACTGACCTTCATCCGTATTTTACAGTTGGTGCAGTACACTGTGTTGTCACCTATTGATATTGAGGGACAGTTAAAAGCTTAAGCGATCATCTTTGTGGTCCCCAGTGTCTTTTGCTTTTTTGTCACCTTTTAAAAGGTTAAGAATAGAAGACATGATACTGACTGTATATTCGGGGTTATTACCCAATTGGTATCTTGCAAAGCAGAATGAAGATTGTGGAATTTAACAGACACTTCTCACACTCAAACAGATGCTGATATATTCGAGGTCCCTTATTAAAAGCAATGATCAATATCATGCAAATCTAGCAATGTTACTGTATATATGGACATTAATATTTCTATACTAATACACTTCTTGGTGTCAGGCTGCCCTAAAGCTCCCAAAAGTTACAGAAGAAGAAAAGCAGAAGTAAGTCTGATTATCAATTCTTAACATTGTATATTGCAATGGAAAACAATAGAGAATCCATGTTTTCACAAAAATCTTGGTTAGAAAAGGGTTGGAAAATTTAGTTCTCTGACTAAGTTAATCTTTGGTGAAGTGCATCAGAAGGAGATGCCTCATGCCTGGTGTGCATGTTTGTTCAGACTTGGATTTGCTTAAATAAAGTTGGTTTGATTCTCCTATAAGTTCCTATGTGAAGTCTTATTTTATGATGTAGCAAACCTGAACGCTAGTCACTTTAGTCAATTCCAACTTGAGAAATGTTTATTGCTTGATGGCAATATGGGGAGGCAGGAGAATGTTGTTTAAGGACATTCCTAAGTTTTCCTCTCAGAGTTCATTGGAGGGGGGGAATGTTTTTAAGAATATTTTCTGCAAGCATCTTCAAGGGTCCTTCCAGCTTTCTTTACTCTTTTCCCCAGGAGAGAAACAAATAATTGAAAAATATCCTCCTAAGACATAAGCCCAGGAGGTCCAAGACAGAGTAGAATGTGTCCCAGATAATTAACCGTTTCTCTAGCAAATATTGGAAGGCACCCTAAGCCTGATTTGTACTAAGTATATAAAATATACCCATAAACTTTCATATGATGACACTGTGCTTTGTTGCAGGAGGCTAGCTGCTCTACAGGACGGTCTAAAGGAAGCGGTGGGGGTTCCATTAAGCCTGGCTGAGAAAGTCAACACACTGTGGAAGCCTTTACTAGAGCTTTCTAAACATGGCAATCCTGCATGTATATCTGACCTTCAGGTATGACGCATGTTCATTTCCACGTTTGCTCTTTTTCATTACCTTTTAGAAATTGCTGTTTTTAATAGACATGGCCAGTAGCAAATCAATCGAGACGTCCTGACCATACAAGAGTGACTTAGGAAGGTATAGCATGTCCAAAAGATGGAACCGTTATTGGAAACTAAGATGGAAAAGCCATCTTTGTTTAATAAAAAATGGAGACTAAAGCCCCCCACAAGCAACGAGCGGCGGCCAGAGAACGTCCTCACGCTGCACTCTGTCGTTCATCTGTCAGCCCCCAATCGGGACTGTGTGGGGGCCTTTAAGCTGGCCATACACCTTTTTAGGTCTCTGTCAGATATCCTTTAGATCTACCAACAACTATGTAGTATAGGGTCCTCTGCGATTGAACACAGGTAGAATTGATTGTTTAGAAAGTCCCTCATATGACATGGTTTTGGTAAACCAAAAGGAGATCTAAATGAATGCATGAAAGATAATAGAAATGGTCACTGTTGGTGATTACTGGAAGCCTATTATCTCTACAACCATTCAAATCCTGTTTGGCCTCGCCCTGATTAATGCCCATTGGTTTGCTTTTGTTCCCTTGAATTAAAGTACCCCCTTCATTATGCTTCGACAGATGCATAGTCGGAAAATAAACACATTTATCAATGTTTATTGAATATTTTGGGTCACATTACTTTTAATCTAATTGTATTATTTATTTTTTTATTTATAGGTGGCAGCGAAAGCTTTAGAAACTGGAGTGTTTGGAGCCTATTTTAATGTCCTTATTAACCTCCGAGAGATAAAAGATGATGAATTTAAATGCCAGGTAAATCCCTATTTAATACTTTATTATAGTTGTTTTCTTCTAAAAATGCTAATCTATGCTAGTTTGGCAAAAGTAAAGGATGCCATTGATAACCTAAATTATATACTGTAGGTGTTCTCATCATTTGTTTATATGCAGCTTCATACTGGTTTAGTATGGAAATCCATAAAATGTTTAAAAAAAAATTACATTTGGATACAACTTTATTTTTTCTTTTCTTTCAGACCCAAAAGAAAGTGACCCAGCTATTGGATGAAGCAAAGAGCAGTGTTCAGTCTGTTTTACAAATGTGTGGGGACCGTAGCTAAGATCTGTCAAAATAAATAGTTACTACTATTACAAGATCCTGTTTTTGTATTCATCATAGCAATATTATTTATTCCATGGATCTATGTAGTCTCCTCTGTCTACCATCGACCTTGTCAGACATATACTTGCTATATTTATATAGAGCAGGTGGCCCTGGAAGTTGCCCTGCAATGCATGACTTCCTGTATTTAGAAAGCGTAAGTTCCGGTGCAGAGTGTCACTTCTGCGTTACCAAATGCCGGAATTGACACTCTGAGACATCACTTCTGGCATGAACAGGTAAGTGTAATGTCCCCTCCCTTATATTTTCTCACCCCACTACTGCAAATAATGTGTGGGGTGAGAAGAGGTAGAGGGCATTACTTTACCTCCTAACTTCACGCCTCACTTTTAAAAGTAGATCTGATTCTTTCAGTGAACTCGGTGACCCTGTAAAATGGTCCTTCAACTCCCAAGGGGGTCCCGACCCACAGGTTGAGAACCACTGATATAGAAGGAAGAATATATTTACTTTTCTCTTAAGGGCATCAATATGTGGGTTAGGGAGATCTCAAATCTAATGTAAAAACAAAATATACGGTCTACTAATAGGGTTCAGAAGAAATTAGCCGGATCTCTCGAATTCACATGCTTTCTCGCACATTTGCATTTAAATATGTGTAAAAAACTAGAGACTGGATTCTTGTTTTTGCAACCCCACATTCTCCTTGCTATATAATGCTTTGTAACCTTTACATTTTGCCAACTTTTTCTACCTTCACAGCCCCCCATAATATAATTTCAATAACCTAACCTTCAATTTCCTAACATCACCCCCATGCCAGACCCATCCCCCCCACCTATTGTATACCTTGTTGCTCAACCTATTAGACTGTAAGCCCGTCCGGGCAGGGTCCTCTACTCCTCCTGTGTCATTACCTGTACCTGTGTGTTATACTGTGTTGTATCTCCATTTTAATGTATTGTACAGCGCTGCGTAATATACTGGCGCTATATAAATAAATGTTGATAATAATAAATAATATGCAATATACCACACTATATGTACCCAACATTCTCTGATCAGAGAATTTTTTCAGATTTGCAAGTGTGTTTGTATGCACTTTGAGCAAACTTTTTGCAATGTTTTAAATCTTCATAGACAGTAGTTAACTCTGACCTGAGATCAGTTCTTCCACCAAAAATGTACAATAATAAATGATTTCTACTTACACCAGTGGTGGGCAACTGAGTTGATATGGAGGGCCACAAGTGTGGCTCTCAGCATCACTAAAGGGCCGCATATAACATTTTTAATCTATACTGACGTGTATAAGCATTTTTGAATAAAAGGATGACAGCAGGCGGAGCTAGAAGATGTTTATTTTTTATTTTTAAAAAAACAAAATGTGTGTTCAATTGTACTTTAAGCATTAGGTAACACTATAGTATGTTAATGCACATAGGGCCAATCAGCGAAGTCAGCTGTGGATCGGTGAGTTCTTATGCATTAACAGTTAGGTTTTGGGGGCCGCTGAAAAACGCCCAAAGGGCCGCATGTGGCCCCCGGGCCACAGGTTGGGCACCTGGGACTTACACCAACATTTAGGACACTTGTTGAACTCTCTAAGGCGCTGTGCCTCTGGCTAAGTCTGGACACCCAAATGAATACCATATTTCTTCTATGTGACAGCGTTTAGACCTAGTAAATGTCCACAAGACCTGGCCACTGTGTCGTTGGAGGAGGTCACATGCTCTGCGCCATAAGACCCTGTTTGTATGCATCTTTCATATAAATCCCCCTTCCAAAACAATGAAATGGCTTGGTTCTTTCTTCTCCTTGCTGAAGAAATAAATCATCTCAATGCTTAATTAATTATTATATATCAATTTATGGTGGCTATATAATATATAGAGCAAATTACATATTTGCTTTCGAGTTGGCCAATATATGTAAAACATAGCATAGAAATCTGCCTTAAATTCACACATTTGGTGAGAAAAGTGAGAGAAAATTACTGGTTAAACTTGTTTTTACTGTGGTACCCTGTACAATTTCAAATTTGAAGTCAATTAAATAACCTTGAATGTACCTCAAGTTAAATTTTGGTACCAATATCGGTATGCCCACATGATCCTCCAGCGGTGGCATCTTATGTGCTAGTCCCCGGACTCACCTCTCTGTGATGATGCCGGGAAGATGGAAGGTGTTCTTGCCATATGTCTGCATTGTAATACAGACATAGGTATCCTAGGTCCTCACATCCCCAGCTTCAGTGATGATGATGAAAATGTGGGGGGGGGATAGGTTAGAGGGGCTGGGAAATATGAACAGATTTTTAAGTAATATTTGCCATAAGACTGTTGGCAATGAAGTTCAGAAATACCTGTGCCACCCAGGAGCATATTGAGTAAATACAATACAAGAAATATCCAACACTTTTTTTGGTGCTCAGCAGTTCCTCTTCATGGCAATGACAATAAAACAGAACAAGAACAGGTCAGATTTTTATACGGACAGAACTGAAAGGCATACACAGTTATTTTACATGTACCAAATGAGAAACACTTTATAGCAGCAAGGAAGCACAAAGACATATATCGGCAGCATATACATTTCATAATTAAACCCTACTGGGAGCAAATTAATCACTGATTCTTCTATGTTGGGAGAAGAAAGCGCCACCCATTAACTTGTGGATAAATAAAATTTCTGAAATTATAGAAGCAGAGGAAAGTATAGCTAAGGTGTAAGAAAGAGGAGCACAATATTATAAGACATGAGCACCTTGGATAAATTATATTCATAAGGAATACAGGGACAAAGTCAAGAGGTAAAAAATAAGAAAATAAAAGGAAGAGATTAAAGGTCCCCACACAAGTAGCGAGTGGGGACCCACAGATGAGCTGTGGAGAGCAACGTCATCACGCTGCTCTCCATCGCTCAGAGTATCGGCGGGCACCCTTTGTGTGACAACTGTTAGTTTGGGTATGCCGGTCCCCATTAAACTCTCATTATGGCTCATTCTGTGTGTGGGGACCCTTAGAGTTAACACCAGAAGGGAATATAATTTGTGATTTGCTTAAACTTTACATTTGTGTTTTTTTTAGGGGGGGTTGTTTTTTTATTTGCTTCTTTTTTTGAGTTATGGTCATGTATTACTGTGCACATATAGAGTAGTCAGACAATACGATAATGGATAAGGTAAAATATGGATTAAGGATATAAGCGGAGAGTATAATGTATGCTGGTATATAAAATGGTCTTGGATTAGATGTATAAGGAGATGTAAACTGCTCTATATGGACATGGTGTGATTTATGCAAAAATAGAAAAAAAAAATAAAACTACAGAAGGAATACAGGGACAAAGTCAAGAGGTAAAAAATAAGAAAATAAAAGGAAGAGATTAAAGGTCCCCACACAAGTAGCGAGTGGGGACCCACAGATGAGCTGTGGAGAGCAACGTCATCACGCTGCTCTCCATCGCTCAGAGTATCGGCGGGCACCCTTTGTGTGACAACTGTTAGTTTGAACGGGGATGCCGGTCCCCATTAAACTAATGGCATCGGCCAGAGATTTACGGACATGTCTGTTCTCTGGCCGACCGAGCTTGTGAACATGTGCACATCGGTCAGCCGCAATATCGTCCGCGGCTCATTATGTGTGTGGGGACCCTTAGAGTTAACACCAGAAGGGAATATAATTTGTGATTTGCTTAAATTTTACATTTGTGTTTTTTTAGGGGGGGGGGGGGGTTTGATTTGCTTCTTTTTTTGAGTTATGGTCATGTATTACTGTGCACATATAGAGTAGTCAGTCAGACAATAAGATAATGGATAAGGTAAAATATGGATTAAGGGAGAGTATGATGTATGCTGGTATATAAAATGGTCTTGGATTAGATGTATAAGGAGATGTAAACTGCACTATATGGACATGGTGTGATTTATGCAAAAATAGAAAAAAAAATAAAACTACAGAAAAACAAAAAAGACATTAAAAAATGATTTATTCACCAGTGTCTGTAATGCAATTTAGCAAATTATTGTTGTCTCTAGTTGTGCTTGTCCTTATAATTTCTTCATCAGACTTCTAAAACCAAAATATATAGTATGTGTCCTTTTATTAAAGTCCTCTAGTTACATTTCTTAGGAAGCCATAAGGTTTACCGAGGGTGCTCAAACATTGTACTGTTTATAGTACATGTGGACGTATCCAAAGGAGTGTCCTGTCTCTGCAGGAAATTCATGTCAATGGAAATAACCAACCTGTCCCTGGTCCCACCCTCATACCTCACATGCCTCCTGTACTCTTATAAAGCAGCCAGGTTTTTTGTGTGCAGACCTTCGTCAGACCACTGAGAGGTGTGTATAATATTTCACCCTTTTGCGTATGAACTGGCTCTTATCAGTAACTATTTGTTTTTCCACCTTCTGTGAACTTCTGCTTTATATGAGGATTTTTCTATATGACCACTTCTGTAGCATTTATATAGCAATGTAGAATATGTAGTTTAGTTTTATCTTCACACAGGTTTTTACAGATGATGTTTTGTATGTCAATGAAACATCGGTCATGCAAATTAAGTACTTTCAGGTTCTTGAACATTTGCATGTTAACCACCAATCCAACTATCCTGCCTTTCATGTTGTGTAATAAATGAATCCATAAAGACACAAAGTGTAGTAACCTGTAGAAATTACATTTCAGCTAAAGCCCCCCATACACCTTACAATCTTCCCATACAATTTCTGTACAATCAACTTTTCTTCTACCAAAACCATGTAATATGAGGACCTTTCTAAACCTTCCAATCACTTTGTATTCTATCAGGGAGTACACGGCACTACATAGTTGTTGGTAGATCTAAAGGGAATTGTATGGAGTGATCGAAAGGTGGATGGGGGGCTTAACTCCACTTATCAACTGTAATTGTTTGCTGTAGGTTTTTGGGATATCATAGTAGTACAATAGCATACTGACTGCTATGTGATCCAAGGAAACCTTTGTATTTTGTAGACAGTGTAACTAAATCATGGCAGCTGACCTGACTTATCTGTGTGCATTAGAAAAGCCACATCAGTTGCAGAAACATATTAGAAATGCACACTACAATATTCTATACATGATCTCTTCCAAAGTAAGATAATAGAAATTGTATTGTTTTGTCGCAACACATTTCCATGACGTAGCCTTTAAGGATATGTAATAGGTTCTATTGTATATGACAGGACCCATCCCTAATAAAGGGTGGTAATGTCACCTGACTACCTGTGTTGCAAGTAGGGGGATGGGTACAGATCACACACCTGGAGCAAGACATTGTTGCACATTTTTGGGTGGGTATAGTGGGAGTGGAGCAGCATGTAAACAAACAGGTTTGGCAAGAGCTCTGTGAAACAAACCTGATTATTGCACGGACATTTTTGTGTCTATATATATATATATATATATATATATATACATGTAGTTAGCAAACTATTCTCTATAGTGTCATAAGCATTGTACCGACTTTTATAATGTATTCAAAAGTCAGCTAATTATTTACTAAATGTATGAATAGGTTTCATGTAAAGGTAGCCATACACCTGTCATTTTGCTGCCGATTTCTTGGCAGATCGACCAGCCATGACGTCATCACGCATGGCTACTAGTGCAGAGAATCAGCCAGGCACCCTACCCTCCTGGTCAATCTGTCCAGATGGGCCCACCTGATTTGCGACCGGCAGTCGATCGAAAAATCTAGTAAAAATTGGCCCATGTATGGCTACCTTTAAAGCTGAACTGCACAGAACTACATTTATATAGACCTATAACTTTTTTATTGGGCTGACTATACGCTTTCGTTCCACACCCTAAAATTTACATATATAATATAATACCACTTCCTTTTTACCATCAAAAGTGCTTATATTACTAAAGCTGGGCATAGACGGGTCATTTTCCCGTTGACTGCCCAGCTGACCAAGCGGGTGTGATGACGTCATCACGAACGGCCGCTAGTGGCGAGAATCGGCTGGGCACCCTTTGTGTCCTGGCCATTACTTTGGATGGGGATGGCAGTGAATTAACTGGCATGTCGGATTGCCGTGCGATTGCGAGAGTGTGCACAGCGGCCGATCGGCTGTCGAATCGGGCAGGAATCTGCCTGTCTATGCCCAGCTTTACAAATTTCCTAAAAATTGGGTGAAATGCATTAAAAGAAAACATTTGGCAAGAGTGTGATGTAGTTAAATGAATGTAACACTATAAATTGTGGTTGGATTTACTGTAATCATACGATTGGATTAACAATAAAAAACTGATTAACTTTTTTTATATGTTTTGGGATACCTTCAAAAATCCTTTATGTATGTATATATATATATATATATATATATATATATATAATATCCTATAATAATATGATAATTTGCAAAAAAGCAAACCCATTGAGCCAAGTTTTGATTGCCTTGTGTCTCACATGTCCCCCACCCCAGACACTGCAGCTCTCAGAGGCAGTTTTGTCAATTTAGAAAGAATTGTCAGGACTAGGTGTGGCCAAGAGCTGACTGACCAAAGCAAAGCAGGCCCATTTCTAGCATTTAAGGGGTTATTGCATATCATTCAGCGTGTGGGGGCATGGGGGGGGGGGGGGGGGGGGGGGGGGGGACACAGGGGCCCTATGCCCCTGCATAAAAAAACTAAAGTATTGTGAATCACGTGTTTGAAAGTCACGCCTCCTGCATCTTTATTTTATATTGGTACAATTAGCAATTCTGCTCTGCGCTTAGAAGCTGGCATACCATTAGAAGCTGGTCTCGCATCAGAATTTGGCATGTACACAAATTTTACTTGACAATAGGTTTATTGACTAATCATGTTAGACAGAGATTACATAATATTTGATAATAAAACAAATACCAGATATATTATGTTGAGTTGCAGGAGGACAGCTCTGCACTCCTGGATAATTGGTATTCATATTAAATCATCACTCATAGATGAGTTTTTCTTACAATTAAGTTCAAACCATTAAGTGATTTTTTAAACCATTGTTTGACTCCTAATCCTCTACAGCTGTCTTTTGGAGTGTTCTTGTGGTATTGGCATGATGCCCCAACACAATCTAATAGCAAAAAGAATACAAGACTCTTTATTTCTGCAAAGTCATACAGCCTAAAGCCCCCCATACACCACATACAATTACCATGCAACTTCTGTACAACCAACTTTTCTTCTACCAAAACCATGTAATAGGAGGACCTTTCTACACCTTCCAATCACTATGTATTCTATCAGGGAGGTCACTATACTACATAGTTGTTGGTAGGTCTTATGAAAGTTGTATGGAGGAATCTGAAGGTGTATGGGGGGCTTAAGGAGATCCTTTGCTTGACTCCTAATCTGGAACACTCAATTGTTTTTAATGACATGGGTTTTAAAGTGACAGCAAATATATAGTATGATCAGGATAATAAATACACCATGCCAGCATCATATGTCATGTGTTCAAATATAGGCCTGGCCTATACTTGAACAAATTACAACAAAGAACAAAGGCTGTTATGCATTTTTGCAATTTTGTTTTTAAAATAAAACTGGATTTTTTTTAAATTTAAGACAGACTATTGAAAGTGATTATTGAATGATTCCTCCTTGCTTTTGGTTACTTTCCCTTTAAAACCCTGGTTGTATGGCTTTCTGGTAGATTTTCTTTTGGATCAAGTATATCACATTTATCTGTTGTCACTTTTTATGACTGAAGATCGAATGCTTACTTTTTAGGATAAAAAAACATTATTGTCTCTGGATTGTGCTTACTTTTTTTTTACTACTAAATGTTATCACTATTACTTTGTAGAAAGGTATTTACTGTATATTGGTCTTGTTATATGTATATATGTTGTTAATTATGTACCTTGTAAAAATACCTTGTTAGTGTAAAAAGTGTAAAAAACCTAACCTCTGAACTGCTACAATGCTCAAAAATTCTGAAACAATATACTTAAGTGCCCTGCTCAAGTCTGTGGAAGTCACCATGTTTTTTCCAATCTTGTAAATGTTTATAGCTGCAGTTACATATACGGCCACCGGGTGGTGTCAGATAAAATAGCTTTCAATAGTAAAGAGGTCTGTGTATTAGAGATGGTTGAATTTCTTGTGAGTTAATCGCAGAGCTTGGGAACAAGCTATTGTCGCAAAGCTTGAGAACAAGCTATTGTCGCCAAACTTGCTGTAGATGTAGGGAAGGGTCCAGGGTATACTACAAAAAAAAGAAAGCATTGCTGTAGCACAGAAAGTTTTTGCATAAGTTAAGTTCAAAGTCAAGTTGACATTTTTACTTTAAACTTTAAAGTAATTTATGCTTAAACTCAGAGCAATACCTTTTCAAATGTTCCCACAAAACATCACTACATCTCCAGCAATTTGGGTAATGATCTCATGTTTAGGGACTTAGCAATTAGCTACACAGAGGCAGCTAGTCAAAAACGTTCAACCATCTCTACCAGGTATACAGAAGCAATGTGATAGCTTTCTATATGAGACGTGAGATAAACATAAGGGAGAAGAATGCTGCGACTGTGGAGAAAAAAGAAGAGGGGCTACGAGTCCCTTTAAGGAATATCTCCTCACAGGTATTTTTTATCTTTTTTCACAGTAATTGGGAGTTTGACGCAAAGTACATCAAGTGAGTTAAGGTGTGCTTTATATTGAGACACATAGACATACAAATATGCAGTCTTCCATTTAACAAGGTCGCTTAACATGCCAAATGTGTTTGTGTTTAATAATTTGCCATAATTTTAGTAACAGGCATTCTTCATTGGTGAATTCTTAAATAATGTTAAGCGCTTGTTCCTTTTTGGATTAAGCTTTTTCTGTGCAAATCTCACTTAAGCCTTTGTGAGGGAGCACTGTAAATAAATCAAATACACTGTACTGATTTTGCTTTTGTAATGACAGTTGTCTAATTTTGTATTCTTTTATTTTACTAGATCTAACAACATGTGGAATCCCAACCAAGGTATGGCCAACAAAATCCTGTCTATGGAATGTATTTAGTATACATTTCCCAGCATAGGTGTTATTTTGACTGTTAAAAGTAATTGTATTCACTAGGCTACTTTTGAGGCATCTAAAACCATATTAAATGTGTCTACCGTATATATATATATTGTGTATAAACCGACTTCCTTCGGCAGCCTCTTTGAGGCTTTGTGTTTTCGACACCAGCTGATGTAATGTAAACAAATGGCTCCACACTGCCATCTGGTGGCCGGTTACTTTTAATGGTGGACTACCGTTACTGTAAAAAGATTTTTAAAAGAACACTCCACAACGTATGATCCAAAAATTAAAATAAGTATCCATTCCATGTATTGGTCCCAATAATAATAATAAAGACTTTTTAAATGGAAATGTATTTTCATGTTTAAACATAAGAATTGCCTGTGTTCTCTTACAAAGAAAGGGGTTTCCTGTACTTTACAATACCCAGCATGCAGTGCAACCAAGGATGTCCATACCACCCACCTTTTCATAGAGTGGTGGACATACTGAAGAGATTTATCAGTATTTGCATCCTTGCCATTCTACCTCTGTGTTAAATGCATTACACCAGATTAGAGTACCAAGTAAGATTTTGTAAATGTTCAAGTTTCAACTGACCTCTGTTCATCCTGCCAAACTGCTTGATCCCTAGGTGTCATCTGATGAACTGAATGCTGAACTGAATAGTGCAGTGTACAAGTTACACCTCATGATCCATAGTTATTTTATTTGTTTTAGCAACAGGGTTAATTGGAACGGAATATTCTAAGTCTTTCTTAAGCCCGCCATCCACCTTTAGATCACTCCATACAATTTCCTTTAGATCTCACAACAACTATGTAGTGCCGGGTCCTCCCTGATAGAATACAAGTTAAGAAAGGTCCTCATATTATAGGGTTTGTTAGAAGACAAGTTGATTGTTCAGAAATTGCATGGCAAGATTGTAAGGTGTATGGGGGCCTTTAGGTGTAGATTATGCCATCTTGTTAAATGGTGTTTCATATGAAAATTACTTTAAACACCAGCCGTTTGAGTGCTAGAAAATTTGATGGCTGATGTAATTTCATGGGCACCCTAGTTACAACTTGAATGTAGCATATAAAGTCTGGTAGGCACTGGTAGGCAAAATGTAAATGAAAACTGTGCAGAACAAAACATCAGTATGTTTCACTTAAACCTTTCTAAATGTTGTTTTTTAGGGAAACTGGTTAGGTTAGGCTGACTATAGTAATGTATAATATACCAGACAGATAAAATGTTGCATTTTATGTACACTTTATAGGTTTACCCAGTTTTCATACTTGGCATAACTTTAGGCGTAATTTTACAACCTAGTTAAAATCGAGGCTCTTGAACTTATCTAATTCTCATTCCAAATGTTAAAGTTTCTCTTTTTTTATGTTTTAGGAACTCCTTATGGGCAGCCTGGATACCCACCTCCTGGTTATACTCCTCAACAAGGGCCTTATCCAGGTCAATATCCTGCAGGAACATATCCAGGATACCCTGGACCTACTCAGCCTCCTCCACCTGGAGGATATCCTGGAGGGTGTGTTCCTCCTCCTGGCCAACCAGGATACCCTGGACAACATGGACAACACGGACATCATGGACATGGAGCTCCCGGGTGTCCTCCCCAGTACCCTACAGGATATCCAGGTGGTTGTGCTCCACATGGAGGACAACATGGAAAGCACAAAAAGCATAAGGAACATAAACATGGACACGGTCATGGGCATGGATTTGGCCATGGCCATGGGCATGGAAAAGTAAGTGTTATCATACAACTAAACTGAGATTTTATTCCATAATATAAACAAATCACTAAAATGTTATCCCATTTTGTTTGTTAATGCCTAGAGCAGTGGTTCTCAACCTGTGGGTCAGGACGCCCTTGGGGGTCAAACAACCATTTTACAGGGTCCCGAGTACTCTGGAAGCATTGGTGCTGCTCCTAACAAGCAGCAGGGCAAATGCCCACAAACGGGGTGGGAAGTTAGGAAGGAGAGCAATGCCCCCTTCCTCCTAACTTGGGAGGAATGTGGTGTTACTCTCCCTCCTAACTTCCCATCATGCACATGAAAAACAGCATGTGACACTTTCTGACTGGCCTAGAGCATAACACAGTGGTAGGTCCTCCACTCCTCCTATGTCATACCTGTACCTGTGTGTTATTGTGTGTTTGTATCTCCACTCTAATGTATTGTACAGCACTGCGTAATATGTTTGCGCTATATAAATAAATGATAATAATAATAGTGGTAACAAGCATAGAAGAAGTCAAAAGATTGTCTTAACATTATATCAGTCTACTCACTGCTGGCAAGAACATTTACTAGGGAACTAGACTACTGTGTCATCAATTTGAATTATTAACTGTTGCTGGGCAGGGGTTCATCAGGAAATGTGGGATTCATACCAGTGTGTTGGGTAGTTGCAGGGGGGGTTGGCATGGCTGGCATGGCTGGCATTTTCATTCCTTTTCTTTTGCTCCCCCCTCGGCGGCAGCTTGTGCTGTTCAGATCTGCACGGGGAGGCAGAGCGCCGGATACTGGAGCGAGGGTCCCCAGGGCTGTGGGTAGTTGTATTAACCTGCTAAAATAACATAGTTCTTATGCAGTAAGAAATTGATTTGCTTTGGGGTGTTACTCTCCCAGTACCAATAGCTGTGTCTACATGCATGTCACAAATTTAACATCTGAACTACAAATAAAAGCAGCAATTTTGTGTGTGCCAATGTAGATATATCCATCCACTTTGACCCTCTTCTAAACCCCCAGTTCTTGCTTTCTGCCCAATCTTGCCACCCATCTACCATCTCACGGGCAACTGAAGGGACAGGTTTAAGTATCAGGAGGTGCAGAGTTGGGTGGAACGGATGGCTCAAAACAACCTCTTTAGGCTCCCATACACAGGTCAGTTTCCCACCGGATTCCGGGACGATCGATTCCGGGCGCGTGCCCGCGAAACGATCGTGCCGGAATCGCGTGCAGCCCACCTTGTCCGTCCGATCGGGTCCGACCGATCGGGGGCTCAGAATCGGATCCGCCAGAGAACCAACATGTTGGTCTTTCGGGTCCGATTCTGCCCAGATCAGCGGGAGTTGCATTCCGGGAGGTGATCAATCGGACACGGATCCGGCAGGACAAGGTGGTATGCAGCGATCGGATTCCTTAATTGGCCGATCGATCACACCTGAGGATCCCGGCGGAATCGCCGGAATCGATCGGATGGTGAATCGATCAGCCAGGGAATCCGTGCCGTGTATGGCTAGCTTTTCTCTGAAGCAACAGGGGTTTCTCTTTCCACTGCTGTGACAGTTCTCAGATTAGGACAGGGGCAACACACAATTTTTGCTCTAATTAAGTAAGAACAAGCTTTGCTGCACACACACATATGTTGTGGATATTGTTTTTATAAGAAATATGTGAGTAAACTTCTCTTATAAAATTGAATTTGTCCTTTCTCTTACAGCATGGAGGCAAATCAAGCAGTTCTTCAGACTCGGACTGAAAGGCACAATATAGGATGGAATTTTAGAAACTAGATCATGCTCTCTTCAAATTTTATGACAAAATACATTGAATGTGCATGTATATAAGTCGAATACATGTGTATGTTGTGTAATAATAATTAAACAAGACATGTATGTGTGATATCTGGTGTGTTATATATTTTGGTGTAAACTGTAGTCTGATTTCTTTTGCATTTCTTTTGCATTAATGTGAAGAAATATGATTGATCATCATCACACATGTTTCCACTCATTAGACATCCACACTTTCACATACAGCCTATATTGAGGTGCAGTGCACTTGGCTGGAGCCAGGTAAAGGAATACAGAAATGACAACATCATTAATGGCAATTGTTAATATACATATATATATATATATATACACACACACCGGTATACAATTTTTTTCATGAGAAAAATTGCAGTATGGTGAACAAATCATGGCTGTGAGGTGGGGTCAGCCGGTCCACTAGGGGGAGCCCCAGGGCTGAGCCAATAAAAGGGACCTTCAGAAAGAAAGTGGGGCATGTGTTAGAAGAGAGAAGGAGAGAGTGTGGAGTGGTGAAGGTGGCTCCTGGACGAAACAACTTGCGAGTTGCTGAACTATTGCTAACTGGGGTGAGCCCTAGCTGGGCATTACAGCTGCTGGGTGACAGTGCTACTGTCACTGGTTCACACTTCCAAAAGTGTGGCTGGGGTCCCAACTTCTTCGACACTGGAGAAAGCTACCAGGTGGAGAGACCAAAGTCGCTGAGGACATCAGTTTTGTGAGGACTGTTTTCCGTTGATTTAAAGCACAACCGTTCCTTCTGTTCTTAGCTAATGGGAATTAAAGTTTATTTGTTGCAGACTCTGTGTCCTGCTCACTACCACTGGTCCTGCCTCATAACAATTGGCGCTGTGAGAAGGGTAGTGACAATGGGACAGCACCAAAAAGCTGCCGCCTCAGCCAAAGTTCCAGGAAATTGCGGCCATGCCTGTTGCCATATTCCTGGTTGGGGGCCGGTATACCTCCCCAAGAAAGGAATACCTCTTGGTGGTAAGGACTTTTAAAAAAGTCCGCCGTCCGCCCGTTCGCAGACAGATTAAAATTCCCCGCTGCTAGGCGGGGAATTAGAATCTGAAAACCCGGATGTGACGTCAGTGACGTCACATCCGGCACCTGGAACGCATAGTTCCTGGTGTGCTTACCGGATGTGGCGTCACTGACGTCACATCCGGGTGTGCGAGCCGGCTTTCCACTGAAAGACCGGGTTCTCTACCCGGTCTTCAGTGGAAACATTCTTCCTGCGGCGGGATCTCGCTGCGTATGATCCCACCGGAGGAAGAATAGAGGGCTCCTTCACGCCGGCGGACAGGGCGGGTCGAACACCCGTACTGTCCGCCGGCGAGAAGGAGGGCGAACAGGCTTGTTCGCGGCCGAACTGTCCGCCTTGCGGGCAGTTCGGCCATCACTACTAATGAGGAACAATACAGAGAAGGGAGAAGAGAACAGACCCCCTGGGTGAGTCTGTCAGTGGCCAATAATCTCCCTATCTCAGTAGTGGGCATTCCCAATAAATGTCATACAAGACCTGGCCGGGGAGGAGCTGAAATCGTCCCCGGGAATTCCTCCACCCCACAAGGCCGTTGTGCAAACCCTTCGCAGTGTGAGGAAGAGACAGGTAGCAGAACGGCTAGAGGCCCCACTGGGGACAGGAAGGGGGTGTTTAAGGTACCCAAGAAAAGGGCTTTAAGTTACTTCCACGGCAGGAGATAGTGTGCCCGCAACCCATCAGGGCCAACAGCCCTCTAGAGGGATTAGAGGTGTTGGTAGAACCTTTGCCTATTGAAGAAGGAGTAAGTCTAGCTCTCTCTCAATCTCCATAGTTCAGAACAGGTGTGTGCATTAGCATTTCAGCTGGGACCATGGTCGCCACTCCACTAGAGGAGTCTGTGTGCCCCCCAACTGTTTCTACAAAGACGCAAGGGTGAAAAGTATGTTGGGTGGAGGAACCCGTGGGTACTTGGTGGGTGCAGCCAGAATTCAGCAGCTGCCCATGTCCACGGAAGTTTTGACCCCTAAACAACAATGGGGCTTGCAGGAACTGCTAGACCAACATACCCCTGTGCTTTCCTAGGGGGAGCACGATCTAGGATGTGCCACAGGCATTGAACACAATGATGTGGATGACATCATAGTGTTTTCCGCCACTTTTGAAGAACACCTACAGCGGCTGGACATGGTACTGACCAGATCAAGTTAAAGCCAAAAAAATTTCATTTGTTTAGGAAGACTATAGAGTATTTGGGACACGTGGTATTAAAGGAAGGCATTGGGACTAATCCCAACAAAGTGGGATCCATCTCCACCTTGTGCAGTCACTGAAGTGAGGGCCTTCCTAGGGCTGGCTATTATTGGAGATTTATTCTTCTGTTTTCTCAACATGAAGCCCCACTTAATCAGCTGTTAAAGGGGTCAGAGAGAAAAGGGCAGAAAGCCTGGGTACAGTGGGGCCAGGAACAACAGGGGCAACTCACGTCAGAGCCTATACTAGCCTTCACTGACTTTTACCAATCCTTTAAACTACAAACTGATGCTAGTGCACAGGGCCTGGGGGCGTAAATGGTTTGCTAAGTATCTGATGGGGTCCAAGTTTTAAGTGCGGACTGATAATAATCCCCTAGTGCATCTGGACACTCCTAAGCCGGGGGCCTTGGAGCACGGGTGGGGGCAGCACAGTTGTCTAACTTAGAGTTCTCCATGAACTATAGGCCAGGGAAGAGCCCACTATCCGAAGACTTCCCCGGGAAGCCCCGTCCATAACGACTGGGAGGAGATTGAGGTGCCCCGATTCAAAAGACTGGACTGTTCATGGACATCATCTGAGGGTGAGCCAGCACAATGCGAAGCTACCATACTTGGGGGAGGCAGAACAGAGTGATCCAGTAATTAGACCTCTACTGCATCCAGTGCGCATTGGGATAAAGCCCTGGTTAAAGATCAATGGAATGGGATCTCTACAGGTGGGTATTGCTGTCCAGAGAGCAGGACCCCACTTGGCAGGTACTCTTATCTAGGGCCTCTGCCTATATGGTGGCCAAACGGCCAACTGTCTGAGCTCTTTGGAATTGAAAAGTTGTGAACCACACCGTACCCCAAGGGAATGGTGTGTGTGAGTTATTTACCATACCTTCTTACAGATGTAATGGAGCTTAGAGAGGGAGAAGAAGAGCAGGTGGACCAAGTATGTGGGTGAGCTGGTGGGGCAATATAACCACATGGTATATTCGCACACTGGCCGTTCTCCCTATCATGTGTTGTTAGGCCTAGTCTTTACGTGGACGTGACACCCAACCAAGCAGATTGCCCACGGTTTAGGGTGTGTTAAGCGCTGCATTGGTGTCAAAACAGGCCTATTAAAACTTGGGTGAATTTTTTTTAACATGATAGACTCACACTTGAGGCACAGGGATAGGGGCATGCACACTATAGGGGCATGCACACTAATCACTGTGTGTGCCATCATCCATGTGTATACAGTGTGTTCAGGGTCCAGGGTGACAAACCCAGGCCCATGAGCAAAAATGGACCACATAGTAATTATATTTTTCAGTAAAAATCAAGGTAGGCCCACGACTTTTCCAAATTTCCATATTTATTTGAGTTTGTCCCCCTTGATCATAGAAAACATTTAAAAGATTGTTACTGCTATCTCTTGTGATAATAAACACATCACAAAAGAAATAGTAAGCTCAAACTACTACCTGTGTTGCAGGTCATTAATTAAAAGCCAACTATCATGTCTTTTGTTTCATTTATAGTTATCTTCCATATAATTTCTAACAATCTATCTGGACAGTTCTGGCATCTATTGGGAAAAATACAAGCTTGTACTATAATCATCTATTATGCCCAAAACTATTTTTGTATGGGAAGCTTAGAGGTACCAGGTTCCAGTATGAATAATGACTAATAACTTTTGATGGGAGGACGGCAGCATCACGTGTGCTGTAATGGAAACCACACAATTTACCTAATCACTGGTCAAACCTGCCTCTTATCTCCCTGCTTTCTATAAAGGTGTTCTCACTACACTTAGAGCAGCCAAAGAAACTCCAGCTGCACCCAGTACAAGTAAGTACATACAATTTTAGTCTATTACTAGCTGCTTTCTTATCTTTCCCTTACAATTACCTTTCTGTAACTTCAAGGTTACAAAGTAGGGATATGGTTTGCCACCAGAACAGTGTTAAGCTGGCATTACACCTTTAGATCTCTCTGTCAGATATCCTTTAAGCTGGGCATACACGTCACGATTTTCTGTTAAATTTTAGTGCGATCGTTTAACAAAATCGATCGCGCGATCAGATTGGATAAAAATTGATGAATGCCAAAAGTGTCCGAGCGATCAATTTTGCCAACAATCGGACAGAAAAACAATCGTGCACGGATCCGTTCTGATTGAAAATTTTATTAAAAAGCACATGAATCGAGTGCCGTTAGTTGTCTCATGCGATCATTTTAAGCGATCCATCTATGATTCTTGTGGAAATTACCTTTGTTTGTGTGCTGTTGGTCACTGGCCAGTTCTTCAGCTAATACCACTCCAAACCCATAAATGTGTGCGTGCAAGACATATTGAGACTTTCAGGATAGAATCGTTCAGAAATGCATGGTATGTTTCGCAAATCGATTCCTGACTCGGATGGGCGATCGGTTTAAAAAACGATCGCTGCATAATCGGGACGTGCATGCCCAGCTTTAGATCTACCAACAACTATAGTATAGAGTCTTCTGTGATTGAACACAGGTAGACTTGATTATTTAGAAAGTCCCTCATATTACATGGTTTTGGTAAAACAAAAGGAGATCTAAAGGAAATCTGAAATCTAAAGGTGTATGGGCACCCTTAGGGATTAGTCACACAACAACAGGCATTAATGTGTGCGAACACAAGCTGCCATGTGGGTTAAACATTAGTAATTTAATTTAATTTAATTTAAAATTGGTTAAAGCTCATCAAAACACAGCTCAAAATGCAACACAACCAATAGATCCTACACACCAATACGGTGTATTACTGTAAACCAGGGTTGGCCATTTTTTTAGGTGGGAACACAGGTATAGATATGGGCCAGATCGATGGCCGATTCGAGCACCGTGCGAGCTCACGGCCATCTATCTGGCCCATATCTAATGCGGCCACCCCTGTTGATTGATCCTGCTCGAAAACAGGGCTATCGGACATCAGCGTAAATCACGGTCGATGTCCCTTTTCTGGCATGGGGACCACGAAGTACATAGGGGTATGGGGGACACAGCAGTGCTGCGCCTTCAGCTCCTTGGATGTTGGGCAGCAGCACAGTGACACATTCGCGCTGTTGCCAGGAACCTCGAACGGCTCGTATATCGAGCCGTGTGTTCCCTGCTTTAGACTCGTGGGCCACAACTTGAAAGAACTTGAAAGGGCCACCTGCTCCCAACTGTTCTCAGCCTGGGAGGGAAATTTAAACAGATTACATTGATAAATTTTCCATAAAATAAAAGAATAATCATACTGCCAAGGGTTTAAACAAGAAAAAATATCAATAATTATATATTAAAAAAGAGGTTTTGGATAGTAAACTTTCTATTGCAGACATGGACAAACTATGGCCCCTAGAATGCGACCATAATTATCATCCTCTATGTGTTATCTCCATTTATTCCTGAGAAAGAGCCAAATGCCCGGTGGGGAACCAGATTATCTTGATACCAAGGTGAGAAAGGGCAAGAGAAGAGATTACTTAACTAAATGAGTCCGATATGGCCATAGTTTACCCATGCCTGGTGTAAACTGTGTTATGGGACAAAATTGCCTTTGGCTTGCACTAAGACCACTCTTGACCAACACTGCTGATGTAAATGAGCCTTTAATCATAAATAACATACAGGATTATAAAGTTTAGTTCTTTTAAGGTGGTATAAAATGTTTTAGCTCTTGTAGATCTGAATGTATGTTTTTAAATTTTGCTATCTAGATTAGAATTGAGTGGTGGTAGAATAAAATGTCACTAGCAGGATCAATAAAAAGGTTGGCAGCCATACAGATCATGTGAAGTGTCTCCGAATAAGGCTTTAGGAGCTGTGCCTTCTGAATATACCAGTTACCTTTCAGTGCCCTTTCACATTAGTGCACTGTGTGCAATGCAGCACATTAACGCTTTCCCATCCCATTAATTACCAGCAACGGACACGTTAATAAAAAACGCAGCACAGCTGCTATGAAATGGCTCTTACATTTATTTTCAGAAGCTATTTTCAGTATAAAGAAAAGGACTTTTGATCTTTCTTGAGCTTTTTGCTTTCTGCTCTGCTAATACAAGGCCTACTACACAGCAACATTTAGAAAACACCAGCTTTACCCAGTCTACCACTCCTTCCTATCACTTTTCTGTACATTTCTTATATATTCATCATCTTAGAACACTTCTCTCTACCTTTGTTTGTACATGTGTATGTTTTCTTTGATAAAAACTACACAAAGGAATTCTTGGTTATCATATATTGTGAAAGCCATTCCATGTCAAAATATGCCAACCAAGAAACACCTATTTTCAATGTACAGTTTGCTGAAGGTGTGCTAGGGTATAGAGAACTGGGCCAAGGGTTGTGTATTATTTGTTTGGTCAGACCTGTTTTGCATTAACAGTGAAAAATAGATGTATTGGTCCTAATAAGATTAAGAAATATTTATTCAGCATTTTTGTCAGTAAAAATGGTAAATAAAAATTTGGCAAGTGAAATGTTGGACAGATCTTAAAAGTAGAGTCATGATTATAAGTGGCCAGGTTATTGTTAGATGTCTTTGTCTAACTGTTTTAGTTCACTTTCTGTGGCCTTGACACTTAACAGAAGGTCCAGCTTTTTATCATTATATCAGATTCAGTTAATAATAAGCATAATTTGTAAAATGAAATGATAATTTAGGTGTTTTTACTCTTTTCTATTTTTTTTCTGTGTACATTTTAACAAGTACAACGAAGAAGAAGAAAAAAGGATTGGATGCACAATAAGTCAAGTCGAACAACATAAAAAATATACAACTTGTGATCTCTAACAAGGGAAGGAAGAGGAGGGGGAATATAACATAGTAACCAAATTATGTACATAGTTGATAGGGTTAAAGAAATATATGAAACATAAATCTGCAGTGTCACCAGATATCTCTAGGTAAGGAGTGCACACAAAGGGAACAAGTGCAAAGGGAGAAAATTAATTAAGGTGTAGAGGAGTGATGGTAGTGAGAAGAGGGTTGTACGAGACAGGAGGGATAGGGGTGAAAGAGCAAAGTATTCAGGAGACCCAGCCAGCCATCCCAAAACAATAAAAGCACTAAAAAGACAGGCATTAGCAGTATTCAGTTACAAGGCTTCTAAAAGGTATGGGAACCCAAGATAAAGTTGCCCATGTGTCAGTAAATTAGGTAGAAGGGTACTCTTGGGATTACCAAGAGGGCAGTTACAAGGAAAAAGTATGCTATTTTCCCAACGGGATGCAGGAGAGAAGTCTAAAGTAGGGTACACATATGTAGATATGGGCCAAAACGATGGCTGCTTCGAGCACCGTGCAGGCTCACAGCCATCTATCTGGCCCATATTATATACAGCCATCCCAGTTTTCCAGCGGGACCAATAAATCCCGCTCAAAAACAGGGATATCAGACATGAGCGTTAATAACGGCCGATGTCCGTTGCTTTGCATGGAAACCGCGAGTCTCCATGCAAAGCATCGGCTGAGCTGGAGGCTGTCTCTGAGCAGAGCTGTTCTTTCATCAGCTGAAAATAAAAGTGAATAACTAATTGCACACAACTGTTGGCAGCAAATAAACAGTGGAAGTGATGTCAGTGGTCAGAAAGGCCATGAGTTGGTGTATGAAACCAGACAAAAATCACAGATTAAGAATGGGTGAGCGATGAAGTTGTGCGGAGGTAAGCAGCTCCCAATTTAAAATGTGCCCCACCTGTAAAAGACAGTTAGGAACAAGGACATGAGGTACACAATATAGTGCTAAAAAGTGAAACTCTGTTTATTGTAAAGATAAAATAATAATTCTAAAGGTAATCACAATCATGAAGATACAAAGCGGGCTAAAGCTAGCCACACACGGTTAAATTTTGGTTCAATCGATGGTCGATTAGATCGAGGAATTCAATCGTCTAATCGAAAATCGATCTTAATTGCATCAATATACACCCCACATTGAGTTTGCGATTGTGGTGAGATTTCGATTCCAAAGTATTAACTAAAATCGTCGATTTTGGTATTGAAACGTTTGAATTCCAGATTGAAGTGGTCTATGTTATGTATATCTAATCTAATCGATCCAGGAGAAACACCACAAACATCCACGATTATAAAACGATTTTGGCACAATCGACGATGATTTTCCAACATGTCGATCAAAATTCGATTCGATTTTCTGCCTTCATCGAACAATTATCGTCGATCATACCATGTGGGCATTTCTCGATTTTCGTTCAATCGATGAAAAAATTCATCTAATCGAGCATCGATTGAGCCAAAATCGAACCGTGTGTGGCTAGCTTAAGAAAGGAATAGTGATCTCCTACAATGGTATGATTTGGGTAGGTAAAACCTACTCTTGTAGGCGATCAGTACTCCTTACTAAGCTTTGAATCTCCATTATTGTGAGTCTGGGCTTCCCATGATAAGACTCATCTCTCATAGGACCAAGATAGAAAAGAGAATACAAGAGAAGAGGTAGGTCTAGATGCTATGCTTAACCAAGGCAGCCAATAGAGTGAGGTTGGTGAGTGGTGGCACTCTACTCTGTCCTCTGATTTGGTAACAATCTGAATTCACTTTTCTTGCATTTTATAATTCTGATTTACATAAAATGTTTAAATGCATACATGTGCTCAAACTAACTAAATGTTATTTGTTCACTGATTTTATAGGGTTGTTATCATGTGGAATTCAAATCAAGGTAAGTAATTGAAATTTATTCTTTTATATCTTTTATATCCATTTCATATGTGTGTTTACTCCTGATTAGTGATCATGTATGTCAGAGGAGGAGTCTGTGGGGATGCGAGGCCTCTGGCAAGTGAAATAGTTCTTTAATCCCAATGAAAATGTCAAATGCTCCTTTTGTGTTGAGGGGATTTTAAGCTTGAAATGTCATCTTTGAGCACTTAAAGCGCACCTAAACTCAAAAATAACCCCCCCCCCCCGAAACATTTTATTACATTTTACCTACCTCTAAACTGTCCCAATAGCCCAAAGTTGTTTAAAAACCCAAAAATATATATTTAGCTATCCTGGTGACGTCTGTGGGAGCCGCCATTTTTAATTCAGTGTTAGCTTCCAGGCTTGCATGAGGTAAGGCTGCAATAGGGGCTGCCAGATACAATGTGTATCAATGGACACAAAGTGAAAGCAGAAAAATGTAAAATCAACGTGAATATCTGCTGAAGATTCGACAATTTCGAGTTAATTGCAAAGATATAGAGAAGGGTTGGGGGTATACTACAAAGAAAAAAGCTATGCTCTAACACAAATAGTTTTTGCACAAATTAAGATCAAAATCAAGTCAAAATTTCGGAAATCGGAATTTCGACTTAGATATTGAACTCAATTTATACAATATGTACATGTGCTAGAGCAGTGTTTTTCAACCTTTTCAGGCAAAGGCACACCTGTTTCAAGAAAATCGGAGGGTACTGACGATACGCATAATCACGGCGCACTTCCGGTCCCCGCCGGAAGTACGTCATCAGCAGGTGCCCCGCTGGAACACAGATGCGTACCAGCAGAGCAAAAACACCGCCCCTGGTCTGTGGGGACGCTTGTTGCTAAGCAACCTCATCCTCACAGAGCCGGTCCGTGTATAACACGGATCGGCTGTATAAGTCTTACTTATACAGTCGATCTGTGTTATACACGGACCGGCAGTATGAGACATATACTATAAGAGGCAGCTAGATAGGAGGGCCGAGGGTGGGGTCAAAAACCCACGGCACTAGTGTGCCGCGGAACAGTGGTTGAAAAACATTGTGCTAGAGCATAACTTTTTTTTTTCAAATATTCCCACAACCCTTCTCTACATCTCCAGCAATTTTGGTGATGATACCATTTTTAGAGGCTTTGCAAAAGGCTCAAGAAGTTAGCAAGTCGAAAAATTCGACCATCTCTACTGAAGATGTCGGATGCCCGCTGCGGCGGTGAGGAGATGATCAACAGAGGGGGAGGGATGAGGGGAAAACTATACAGATATCTCCACACAGGTAATGATTTTTTATTTACATATTGCTCCAAAAATGTGGGGTTGGCTAGCTAGGGGAAAAAGATTGTCTGGTGGGTTTAAGTGTGCTTTAAGCACATAAGGTACTTGTGCTCTTATGGGGACCTTTAAGGCACGAATATTGTAAATATTTTTTTTATTAATTTATTAAAAGCAACTGCAGAAAAGCGGTATTACATTTTTATACTATTTACATTTTATGAATGTGATACCATATCAACATTTCCACTGTAACATGATCATACAAACATTTATTTCAAAACAATACATATTGCGTGTCCCGACACGTTTCGCGGCAGTCTGCTTCTTCAGGGGCTCCTTAGTGCAAAATATAGTATCTATAAATGTATATGTATTGTTTTGAAATAAATGTTTGCATGATCATGTTACAGTGGAAATGTTGATATGGTATCACATTCATAAAATGTAAATAGTATAAAATTTTTTTAAATGGAATACCGCTTTTCTGCAGTTGCTTTTAATAAATTAATAAAAAAAATATTTACAATATTCGTGCCTTAAAGGTCCCCATGTCCCTATTTTGGGAGATAAAACATTTTTCTTTTGCATGTTTCAGTAGTATTTCCTACCTGTTCTGGTGGATCTGCCTCTTATGTCCTTTCCTGGTGCTGGTATGTGATATTATATATGTGATGCCACTAGAGGTACACAGGTCTGCACCCTTGTCACCAGCTCAAAAAAAAAACAGGAAATAATGGGAGTGCCAGCTAATTAAGAAGTTTGACACATGAACCTTCTCAATTACAGAACTATGACCCTGCTGTTTTGAACCTGTGCCCCTCGCACTATATCTGGTTTTAGAAACCATCAATTATATATTTAACTTACTATTATGGCTATCTTTTTTCTTGCTGTACCATAAACTACTTTTAGCATGAATTGTTTCATGTTTCAGGTAATACAAGGGACCCTTCCTCATCTGCACCCCCACCCTATGATGGTACACCATCTACATCAATATATAATAGTCAGTTTCCATCTTCACCTCCACCGTATAGTGAGTCCCCATCTGAATTCCCACCATATGGTCAACATCATTCAGCACCGCCCCCATATAATCAGGCGCAATATCCTCCTCAAAGTCAAGGCTATACTTCCCAACCAGCATCCTACACTGGGGCCTATTCAAATACTTATTCATATCCTCCAGCAAGTGGACATCAAGTTGGACAAGTGGGACAACAGTCACAGCATGAACGTTTTGAGTCACATAGAGATAGAGGACATCATCGTGGCCTACTTCGTGGCCATCACCGTGGCCATCATCATGAGCACCACAAGCACCATGGATTTTTACATGGGCTCCTTAAACATCACAGGCACCATGACGACTGACCTTGAACAAGTGGTTTCATGACTTGGAAATGTGAGTATGAGTATTTTCATTCAACTTCCATGAAAATAGACATGGTTAGATGCATTCAGAAAACATATCCATAAAACATTGATTTCCATATAAACAGAGACAGGATGTATAGTAAAGGGGTGCATTAGGAGTATTGGCCTGATTACATTATTTGCAGCAGAGGACAAAGCTTTAAAACTTCTTTGGAATTTGAAGCAAAGTTTTCAGCTTTGCTCTTTGTTTCCTTCCTTTGTGACCTCAATGCATTGTCATTGTTCGTCCAGTGAATTCAGAAAAAAGAAAAACATGCTTAGTGCCTGCCCTGTACCTGAGGAATTACCATACTTCTTCCTTGCTGCTGCAGACTAATGGTTTAATCTCAGCATAGGCAAGGTCATTGGACTGGAACTTGTTAGGATTTATTATTTAATTGTACTTCATAGTACTGAGAGGTCCAATTTAAGCTCTGTTGCTGGGGACTGGTTTTCGCAGCAATGTTCCCCTGGCTGTACCAAGCCCTGCCTGGCCTAAATTGTTTGCATACCATGCAAACTGTAAAACACTGACGTAGGATTTTTCTATTTATCTGACAAGAATTTCGATTACCATAACACAGTATTACCACTGGCACTAAGGTTTCCATTCAAACACTATTTGACAAGGCTTAAAATCCCCCAAACATAACAGTATATGAAACAATATTTATTTATCTACGCTGCTCTTTGAAAGGGTTAAAGGTGCCCATACACTGGAAGATTCTTCCTTGATGAGTGACAGACTGCACTAATGCAGCAGACCCCTCAGAGGATCAGCGGGCACCCTTTGTGTGCCAGACATTACTTTGGATGGGTACTGCCATGCCCATATGGGAATTTACCAACATGTCGGATCACCGTGTGATATGTATGGTGGCCTTAAGAAAAACATTTGTGACATTTTAACTAGCTGATTTAACTGCAAAGCCCTTGAACATGGTATATGTGGTTTCTGCATCATATAAGTTCAAAGTAGAAAGGTATTTCTAATCTCGACTTTATTTTTTATTTGTGCAAAAACTTTATATGCTAGAGCAGAACTTTTTTTTTAGTATTCACACAACCTTTTCATATATATATATATATATATATATATATACATACAGAATTTTGGTAATGATACCCCATACAGGGGCTTTGCAACTAGTTGAAATTTTGTAACCATCTCTAGTTCTGATTTATCATTTAGCACTCATATAGTTGTCTAATACTCTTAATGTGTTCCCCAGTGGCTGTAAGGGCGCAGTGGCTCGGCTGCCGCTAGCGCCTAACTATATGTTAATGGGGCCGCCAGCAGCTTTCTGCCGCTAACAGCCGCCACCGCTGCCGCGAGCAGCCACGCAAGTGGGGACAGCCCCATTGAAAACAATTGAGGCAGTCGCTCACAGCTTAAAGCTGCGCAGCCGTGCGGCCAAATTCAGCCCTTTGTGTTAATGATGTGTTTATTATGCTTTTAAAGCCATGGGTTTTGTTTTAAAGTGTAGCAGCTTGATACATACCAGTGGAGGGGTAGATAAGCATTTAGGTTGTGATTTTGGGACAAGGTGATTGTTTTTTGAGCAGTAAAACAAACCTCTCTGTATAGTTCGGACCTTTTTGCCATTGAATCTAATGAGGTAGTTTAACAAGTGAATGACCATACAAACATGACATTAGCCATCCAAAAAACTACCAGAAAGCACAGTGCTTGGTAAACGACAGCAAACGTTATGCTTTTTAAATGACCTCATAGACTCCCATTATTTCTTATCATTATAAACGCTGCAGTATTTACAGCCTTGTGTAGAACCATCGGTGTGCTGCTAATGCAAGACTGAAGTGCCATCTGCTGGGGACGTCTTTCAGGTTAACTTCTGGCATAAAGTCTATAAGAGTACTTAATCAAACACTGCTACATCTGGGTGGAGTCTTGTCTTTCAATTTGGGTACACCTTTAGCACATTTTATTTTTTGCATTACAAATACTTTATATTTTCCAGGTTTTCATATATTTTTTAAAAGTTTTTTTTTAAAAAGTTCTGAGCTTGGAATTGTATTTTCACTTCCTCAAACTAACTTTTCTTCCTGTTAAAGAACATGTTGAACCCAGTCTAGCATCATACATTATGACCTAAGTCTTCAGAAATTTACCTGATTCACTAATCTAAATAAATCATTTGATGAATTAAGTGAGCAACCTGGTCTCCAATAGTAAATCAACTCATATATAACTATTTACACATCTCTGTATACACAACTGATAACTCTTTATTTTCTTAATTACAGTATGAGAGAGGACACATCTGGACTATGAATTCTCAAAGATCCTGTTTCAGAACTTTATTTACTGTGCATCAACAGAACTGTACTTACAGAACATACTGTACAAAACATTTTCAGAAAAACATTGTATTGCCTATTAACATAAAGAAAGCCCTACCATTTGAGTAGTTTTTTACTGTTCCTAAAAGGTCAGCAATAAAAGTTAGACATACATAAAGTATAATATATCTTTCTTCTATACTGAGTTTATATATTGAAATATTTCCTAACTGGAATGGTAGCAATCTTCAAGAAGGTACTTTGTACTATGTGAGCTTTGTTATAATGCGTACTGAACATCAAGGCAGAAATATATATATATATTGTTTTAATATCGTTTGAAAAAGAGAAATTATATTACAAAACTACAGACAATACAGCGGTTAAATAAATGGAGATCATGGCTCACTCAATAAGTGACAGTAAATAGTGATGGCCAAAATGTTCATGGATGGTTCGCTACAAACATTAGGTGTTTGATCCGCCTCCTATACATTAACATGGAGACAAAGTTTGAGCCCTCATAGGTATTTTTCCCACCCGGGCCCCAAAAATAGTGGGATTTACCGTACATTAACATAAAAATGGATGACTTAAAAAACGCATGGGCTCTGGTGTGCTCTGGTAGAGGTGGACCACAAATAGTGTGGAGTCCCATCCTCCAGAGCAAACCAGACTGCCTGCAAGCATAGGGTCGGGTATTCTTGAAAAAGGGGGGCCAAGAACAACGTGGGTGCCCCCCTCCAGTCCAGAGCATTCCAGATGCCATACTGGCATGGGGTCTGTTACACCTGAAAAAGTGGAGCCATAAACAGCGTGGGTTCCCCCCTTCAGAGCATACCAGACTCCTTTTCACATGCATGGAGGGACAGGAATGGGCACACCCCCCTCCCTGTCCTACCAGGCCCCATGCCATACTTCAAAAAAGTTAATAAGATAAGTCCTATAAATAAGGAATGGAGTAAAAAAATCATTGTATTAAAGTTTTTTATTTGGGTTGGCATCAATTGGTGAACCCATTGGAGTCTGCGAACATCAAACCTTCGGAACACGGTTACGCCAGAGTCTTGCGTTCCTGTGTACCCGCTTCGCCTCCGCTGTAAGGCCTCGGAAGCTGGGTAAAGCACTCGGAACATACACAGAACTCTCCAGTTCCCACATTGTAGTGCTGTGGGACTTCTATTTTTAAGACTGTTCTAAAGTACTCTGTAGTTGTGTTGTTGTTGAGCCTACTAAGAAAAATTATAGCTTGAAAGCATCCTCCTTGCTCCTTGAGTTCCCTACGTGATTTTTTACAGAACGTCAAACCCCAAACACTGAGTTGAATGCAAGGGGTTAACTTTGCTTTTCTTCTAAAGGAATATATTCAATCCAGTCACAATTACCTGTACAAGTTGACATACTGTACTATTCGTGGGTAATATTTAGTTGCACATGAACAGGTAACAATTCACACAGCAGGTGCTGAGGCACTAACCTGCTGATGATTGTAGGAGGTGCTGATGATTGTAAAGGGACTGGAGAATAGTCTATGTTCCTCAGGTTATACCTGAGGGGGAATTCTCCTTACCCCCTAGCACATCCAGGAAACAAAACGCACATGGTAAAGGTGGCTCCTGGCTGATGGCAAGACCAAATCCCCAGGGATGTCCTGGGAAGCCTCCCAGGACTCTGGCACACAAGTTAGCAGATAGCAGAAGAGCCCCTCCTATCAACCATATTTATTCTGTCTTTAACCTATCAGCACCTCCCCTGTCACTGGGCAGAAGTCTACTGTATAGGGAAATTTCCCAAACACTACCAGTACAAAAAATCTTAAAATGACATGTTTTCCCTTAACACTACACTACTGATTCCTGTGACCCTGTATGACCCTTTCCATTGTCACTTAAATGTGGGCAAATCCTCTGGGCAGCACATTATTCTTCTCTGGGGGCAGGGATGGTGAGGGATAAGGAGAGTTCAGGGATGCTGTGCTGGGACTTGTAGTGATAAAGATAGGAGAGTGCAGGGATGCTGTGCTGGGACATGTAGTGTTACAGATAGGAAAGTGCAGGGATGCTGTGCTGAGAAATTGTAGTGATACAGATAGGCGAGTGCAGGGATGTTATGCTGGAACTTGGCACTCCCTCTGTCTCCCGCCCCCCCCC
>CM070039.1:32758734-32771264 GCA_036250615.1 Ptychadena robeensis | reverse complement strand
AACACAAAACGCTTTTACCAGCAGTAAAGGGACTGACCACCCACAACCACCGGTGACAGTGTGACTAAAAAAGCTCTGTCAGACTATAAGAGGGACAACAGAGAGGCCCGTTACTCACAAAGTTTAGGTTGGGACTTGTAGTACTTATCTGTGAAGGTCCTTACAGCCAGCAAAATTTACCCATGTATGTCCTTTTTCGAGCGAGATCTATTGATGTAACATGTTGGTATACCTTGTTCAATAGCCTATACTTTGCATAGGGAACCGCGGTTCCCCATTCATAGTATAGACTAGCTGACTCCCAATATCGGGGAAGCCGGGCAGTAGCGTGATGATGTCAAGCTACCAGAAGGCATGGTGACAGGGTTTTGACCTGTCACCATGCCTTCTGGTAGGAGCAGCTCTGCTACTCTTGTGACTGGTCAGGGGGGTCGAGTTTGGGCATTCAGCCGTCAGTGCCACTGCTTGGGACCCAGGGGTGTCATAAAATTCACTGGTGGACCACCTTTTATGGCACTGTTGACACTGTCCATCTGACGCACAGCTTTTGAGTACCTACCTCCCAGGGGTGGACTTTTTTCCCGACTGGAGGAATATTTATAACCGGCCACTGTGCATTCCCCATGCTTTACTTCACATGTAGTCTGTCCCCCCACTCCCTATGCCCCTTTGTTTTGCATTCACTTGTGCAATGTGTTTGTTCTCTGGGACCTAAACACCGGAAAGTGGTGGGGAGAGACCGTTAAGGCTCTGACCTAGCAGTCTCTCCAAGTTTGGAACCCTCTTCAGAGGGGCGCCTACAGAAGAAGCCCTCTTCGGGGGATTCCCACATGGTCCCTAGTACTTGGGAGACCTGGCTCTGGTCAAGGTCACCTAGGGAATGGGACACCCTGAGAGCTTTGGTTGTCTGATCCACTAGTCACCCCTTTTTGGGGAACGAGTCCTTTAGGGGACAACCTAAATAGCCGTGCATTTTTGTGTGGTTTTACACTATGTGTGCGCTTCACTTTTTGGCACGAATGCGAGTTTAATGGTTTGTGTGTGCGAGCACACATCGAAGACTCAATAGATAGATCACCTCTAGCTGTGGTTCACCTGATGTGTGTACGCACCTTTAATGTTATACTGTAATAATTGAGAGTTCCTATATTTTTTTTCAGCAGTATATGTCAGGCTGAAAAGATGCAGGGTACCTGAAACTCAATTTAGTCCCTGGACTATTTAACAATTATAAAAGTGGGTTAATGGAAATCTAAACCTATGCAAGGTAATATGACACAAAAATTTTGCACCTTCCCTTTTAATACAGCTGTATATATTGTGAGGTGGAGGTGTTTTCAATATACAATTTCACAGATATATATTTATTATAATATATAATTAGACTTAACTTGAGCCAACAATTTAGTCTAATTAAAACATTTGACATCTGACATGACATCACCCAGTCTTTCTCTATGTCAGATGAGGACAGATGACTTTACTATTTATTCATCAAAACAGTTATTTCTTTATTTTACTGCAAGAAAAGGAGGTTCTTCATTCTTCATAATTCATAATAGCAGGTTAGCGCCATCAATATGCATCTCTAACAACTGGTTACCTTTTACTGAGTGCCAAGAGGTCAGGAATTCTGTCATTACGTTTTATATGGAAACGCCTCTTTATTTTATGTGTTATTGACAACCCTGGTGATAGTATCGAGGGAGTCATCCAAAAACACAAAGACAGGTTGCTTAAGCACTAAAACCATAAAGTGATACAAATGCTGGCAGCTATAGTAGACAGGTATTTTCTAAACCAGAAGACCCTTGGAGGTACATTACCACCTGTCAGGGGGTACCCCAACTGTTGAGGTGTCCAGTAGAATCTTTGCACGTTCACTGGTGGCAGCCCACTGATGGGCTGCAGCAGCTTCAGCAGACTAGGTATTTGGGGGCATGGCTGGACTGCAAAGGAGGGAAGGGATGCATATGCTGCACGGGTTTTTCCTGCTTTTTGTTCATATATGCCCACTGCCACAGCAAAATACTTGCTGACCTTGGCTGAATACTTGTGTCTTACAAATAAAATGTACTTGGGCTTATGGATGCCCTGTGGACCAACATATGCTCAGTGCCGGCACCATGGGCGTGTCATGGGGGCCAGGCACGCCCAGAAAGGTCAGCGTGTCCACGTGATTAGTGCCCTCTACCTTTGCAGCCGCCCATCTGAGATGCAGGCGTGCCCCCTGATTGGCGGCTCCTGGTGCTCTGGCGCCGACCCTACATATGCTATGCATTACAGGATGCATAGACATATCACTAACTGTTCTCATAGGAACTTACAATCTAAGGTCCCTACTATAGTCATCTTTTACTAACATATTCCAAAGACAGTTTTTTGGAGGGGGCAAATACTGTACCTCACAGCATGTTTTTGGGGTTTGGTAGGAAGCCCATATAAACATAGAGAGAATATAGAAAGTATTTCAGATAGTGCCCAACATTGAAACCTGGAACCCCACTGCTAAATGGCCACCATGTCACCCTTTGTGTACTATAAAAATGTACAGATAAAATATTATACTTTCTGTTACTTCATATGTAGACATCTGTAAAACCATCGGTATTGAATACACAACAATATTTGCAGGAAGGAAATCTTTATTTCGAATAAATATAAGAGACCTAAAAGCACAGTGAAGTGACTTTTTGGGGAATAAAGCTATGTTGCACCTTGCAAGGCTGCTTAGTGTATTATGGCTGAAGGTAAGTATATGTAAAATGAGTATATGCATTCAGCAGTGGAACACTTTTGGGGTCACTGTTAAAAAAGTAAATGTATTACTGACAGTGTCATCAGTTGAAAAAAATAGCTAATGTAAGGATCTGTCAAATACTAGATATGTAGATTTTATAGTATGTAGCTATCAAACCAGGGATAGGGTAAAGCTAGCCATACACGTGTCGGATTCCATGGCCAATTGATCACTCACCCAATTGATTCCGGCGATCTCAGCGGGAATGGGAGCTGCAATCAATCAGCCACTTAAGAGGATCCGATCGCTGCATACCACCTTGTCCGAGTGATCGCGTCCAATTGATCGGGGGCTCAGAATTGGATCCGACAGAGAACCAACATGTTGTCGGATCCTCTTAAGTGGCTGATTGATTGCAGCTCCCATTCCCGCTGAGATCGCCGGAATCAATTGGGTGAGTGATCAATTGGCCATGGAATCCGACACGTGTATGGCTAGCTTAAGACTTCCAAAGCGTTTGCAACAGATTCATTAAAAAATGATATTTTTTATGTTCTTAGTGTATTAGCTGATAACATTCATGTAATAGCAGTTTTACTTTGTTTTTTCAGTATGCCGTGAGCAGTTCTTAAGCATATAGTCATTTTTGAAGTATTGCAACACATATGTCATTGCAGTAATGTATATGTAAAAAAAACATAATATGCAGTGAAAGCTTTAACTACAGAACGTGGGAGTAAGGTTACTCCCAATTTTATTATACTGAGCAGGTGACATTATAAAATACATCTCCAGCATAATTAACCATTTTAAGAACTCTTGTTTATATAGCTATCTAGGGCAAATGGCATAAGACATTATGACTATATTATTGTTTACGTTTCTTTTTTAATGTTATGTGATTTTTTCTAGATTTCTGGTCATAGGTGTCATTAAAGAAGCTTTAAGTATAGCATAGATCAGTGGTGGGCAACTGAGTTGATATGTAGGGCCACAAGTGCGACCCTCGGCGTCACTAAAGGGCCGCACATAACATCGATCCAGATCCTCCCCCTGTTGACATATCTCAGCAGGCGGTGGACCAAAACCCGACAGCACCCACCCCCCTCCTGCCCCTGGGTGCAGGGCTCATATGTAGACCTGGTTTCCCTGATCAACATTGCCAATTTTACTGAAGTTGGACCACCAAAATCGATTAGGAAAGCTGGGCCAGCGTGTGACCACTTCACAGGTGAGTTGCTATGCCCTTTGCATTAACAGTTCGGTTTTGCGGGCTGCATGTGGAGGACCAAGGAGGGGCACCAAACAGCGCCCAAAGGGCTGCATGTGGCCCCCGGGCAGCAGGTTGGGCCCCTAGGTCATAGATGCTCTTTTATTCTGTATATGTTATGAGCACACTGCTGTTTCGGTTGTGACCTTTTGGGTTTTTGTTTTTATTGTTCTTTTTTGTTTGTGTGTTTTCAATAAAGTTACCTTTAAAATATAGCATATATGCATTATCTGAACCCAAGAACCAAGTTTTTTATTTATTGCAGCTCATGCATTCATGTTGTGGCTGCAACTTGAATGCAGATAAGGCCCACTTTACTTCTTTCCACTTTAATACATGTTCAATGTCAGCATAAGAGGCATAAACAAACTATACACTCTGAAGGTAATTAATAGAGTTAGAATTTTATGTACTAATGGAGTAGAGAATGGGGATGATTAACCATAGGAAAATAACATTATTACTACATTTTTATTTAGACTTATGCCTATAGCTACCATCCAAAACATATGTATTATTTAGAATGTCTGTCCTTTCAGGGGAGCCATTAAACACTATTCTTCTGCAAAAAGTTCACATTGGCACTAGGGTTTTTTTCATAAACATTGTAAAACTCATTTAAACACCAGAAATTGTAATTTAAATAGAAGGGAGTGTTTTGATGACATTATATACAGAATGTTGTAAAAAGAATTCTGAGCCGCCGTCACTAGGTTAACTTTGTTTTCTTATAGTGTTATATTTGACATTGCCCCTCCCAGGACTCATCTTTTCCTATAAATAAAGCCATTCATCCCACTTTGCAGTCATATCATCTTGACTGGTCAGTTGCACACAGAGGTATGTTCTTAGATTGCTTGACTACACAGGCATGCTAAACTGGTTTTTACAGATTTTAAGATTTTTGTTGTACTACTGTATGTTTAAAGGATCGCCAGAGGAAAATGTTTATAATGCGATATAGGGGTTAATATCATACAATGGCAATATAAAAACATTGGATTGCACCGCAAAAATAAGTATTTTTTCATAAAACTGTTTAAAGAGCTTTATACCCACCTCTCTGTAATCCAACAAGATTCTGGTATTACCATAAATTCCTTATCATATGGCAGGGCCTGCAAATATTCTCTGCTCTTCATTCAGCCCTATGAAGAGCTTATACTTTAAAACTTCTTTGAGTATTTATTGGAGAGTGTGAAGCGCATTTGCAGGCTTTGCCAAGGTTTTAACAAGCAGCTTTGCAATGTTGAGTATACTACTGGCAAGGCATGTAGGGGTCGGGCACAGAAGCCTACACCCCGAGTGTAACTACACCAAAGATAAAGTTATAGGTTGAGCATTTTCAGCCTGTGTGTCAGTATATATTCAGTGTATTAATTTTCCTTATTTATCAGGTTTGGACATCATGCATCATCCAAGCCACGGTAAGAACACATATTTTGTAAATTTACTGATGCTTACTTCAACCCAACCTTATTATTTAACTTATCACTCCTTTCTCCTGTCTTCAGCCTTTTTAACATAAGCCTTTGACTTTGTTACATATAAATTGCACAAAGTAATTTTTAATGTTCACACACTCAGTTGGCTCCTTCATTAGTTCTCAGCCTCAAATTGTGGTTTAGTCCCACATGCCATCACCCTCTTTTTTGGCCCAATGACATCATCCCACTGCAGTCAATCCCTCAAGAATCGAGGGAGAATGTCTTGTGTATGGACACCTTATCAGGCAATGCATCCTAGCAATTGTATTACTGTAAAATCTTCTCTTAAGGTAGGAATACACGGGTCGATGTTTTCCAGATTTCTGCCGCGTTCACGGCACTGAGCTGTGCAGAAATCTGGGAAAAAATCTACCCGTGTATGCAGTTTTCCAAGCGAGATCAATAGATCTCACTCGGTCGAACAGGTTACCAACATGTTGGTAAAACTTGTTCGATATCCAGTACTTTGAATAGCGACCCGCGGTTCCCCATTCAAAGTATAGACGGGGTGACAGCTGGCTCCCGATATCCGGGCAGCCGGGCAGTAGTCATCACACTACTGCCGAGATCTATCTATGTGTATTCTAGCCTTCACTCTATCTATATTAATGAATAAATGGTTATCAATCACTGGTAATTGCTAGTTTAGTGTAAACGAGTCCTTACTAGCCCATATCTTAACTGCTGCCAAGTGCCTGATTGCTCCGCTCTGGAAACAATGCTCAGCTCTTTCTATTTCAGCACTATATGCTAGAATAAAAGATGTCTACATGGTGGAACAACTGACTGCTTTGTACATAACACCATTGAGAAATTTGATTAAGGGTCCCCACACACGTAACAAGCTGCAGATCACGGGTGCCCAAAGCTCGGTCAGACAGAAAATGAACATGTCCGTAAATCTCTGGGCGTTCCCGTCCAAACTAATGGCCGGCACACAAAGGGTGCCAATATTGTGAGCGATGGAGAACAGCGTGATGGCATCATCACGTCACTCTCCTCAGCTCTTCTGTCGGTACCCACTCGCTACGTGCGTGAGGACCTTAAGTCTGAATTCTCTTGCTCTTGGCTGATCAGCCCCCCATTATGCTTTTTGACCACCGAGTCATCTTCGAGACACTTCAGTTGGCACGCCCTCTGTTGTGTCTCTGTTTTTTCTTTTGTCTACTCTGTCTCTACTGGTTCTCTGGCCACTCTCTTTATATATTTTCGGCAGGTTATTTTCTGCATCCACTGTAATTTATTTGCTGTACATGCCCTCTTGTTACCATTTATTGACATATTTTTCATGACTTAATGACTTCATTACTTGTGGATGTTTTTTTACCTGAATTATTTTGATTTTTGTATATTGTTAAAATTTTGGAAAATGTAATGCAAATAAATGTATGCAAAAAAGAGCATATAGAGTAAAACTATCCTAGTATCTTAAAAATAAATACCACATATAGACCTCCTTCACATATTCTGGCAGTATCCTATCCTGAATGGCCTGAGAATTATTTTAAGTCTTACTATATGTCTGGCAGATGACCTTGCTACATTACTTCTTGATCTCATACCTTTATTACACAAATAAAAACAATTGACCCCTCTGTCACTGAGTGGGCAGTTTAATATGAATGATCTGAAAAGGCATGGAAAATAAACTGCCTCCCTGACACAGTGAAGGTCAGTTTCATAGTCAGCGTTGGATCACTTTTAAATGTATTGCAGAAAATTCAGGCATTATGTCCTAAGCTTGGATGGTCCTTAATCCTTAAAGTGCAACTAAAGCTAAAAAAACGATTTTTTTAGTGACCTCTCAATTTTCTTAATGGTGTAAAAGTGCTTTAAAATCCTAAAAAAAAGACTTTTGTTTGTAACAGTTGTCATGTTTATTTCTCTGTACATGTTAATGAGAGGCAATAACATGTCTGACCACCAGTGGGTGCTATTTATTGTAAGGGGTCCTTTAGAACATGACTGACTTGATAGTATGTGTGTGTGGCTGTTACAGCTGCAGTGTTTTCTGAAAAAAAGAGCGAAATGCAGGATTATCTCATTACAGGTAATGATCTTTTTGACAGATTGCCCACATAATGGAGTTTTTCCCAATGAGGGACATAAAGTTCATTAGGTGGGTTTAGATTTAGATTTCAAAATTCCCATACTTACCAGATCTCTCCTTTGAATTAAGTGTGTTTTTTTCACTTTGCTTTTTTTCTTTTTTTTTACCTCCTGGGCTATTATTTACTACCATGTTTACCCCCAAAATAGGACATCTTCTGAAAATAAAGCCACTGATATTTTTTCCTCTGGCCGAAATATAAGACACCCCCCGGAAATAAGGCGAGGTTGAGGTGAGGTTGACAGTGAGTGGAGCAGGAGTCAGGCATTGTGTGAAGACGACTGCAGCTACCACCACATCTGTAAACGTCTGTATGCAGTTGGGGGGTGGTAGACATTAAACACACATTGTATATATGAGATTGTCACACATGCTTGTCACACATCCCCCTCCTGTGTGTGAGAGGAGCTGTTCACTAGAGGTTGTGTCTCCAGTGGCTAAAACTGGCATTGCTGCTTAAACACATTAACTACACCTTCACTTATGTAAAAAAAGTGACATGTTTAGATTGCCATATTTTTTTAGTTTTTATTGTTAAATATATACAATTTATGTCACTTGGAAACCACAGGGAAACATTACTAACCATGAACGGTTATTAATAAATATATTACGTAATCTTCCTTATGGAAAAAAAAGACATCCCCTGAAAGTAAGACATAGCGCATCTTTGAAAGCAAAAATTTATATAAGACAGTGTCTTATTTTCATGGAAACAGGGTACTATTAACATTCTGCGAAGGTTGCAATACTCATATGTTTTGGCTTCTGTTATCTTTTCTGAATGTTCCCATGATTCTGTATATGGTTTTCATGTTACAAAGATAACCTGTTTGTTTGGTGTCTATGTGGGAAATGTGTTTTTTTAATGTTTTATTTAACATGTCTTTTCTACTTCGCTTTGTAGCTTACTAGATTTGTATTTGAAAAAATATCTATTAATAAAACAATAAAAAACTTCTGTTTCAGGAAAGCCCCATGGTCATCCACCTGGTCACCCACCTGGACACCCACATCATGATCCCCACCACCACCCTGGTCATCCCCCACCACATCACGGAGGTCATCACCCCCCTCCACATGGACATCATGATAACCATGGGCATCAGAATCCCCATGGCCACCATGGACCAGGCCCCCATGGCCACCATGACCATCATGACCATCATGGAAAACATTAACTCATTGTGCACAGGTGATTTCTTTTCGATTGCAAATGAGTAAATATGCAGTCAAAACAAAATGCCCCACTGCCAAGCAGCATTCTTTTTCCTGCCAACCTCCTATCACTTTTGAGAAATAGTTACTTGGATTTTTTCCAATAAACAATGTAAACTATAACACGACTTGAGCTTTTGGGTGATCTATCTTGAATTTTCTTGGTGCTATGGATCCGTAAAGCTTTGATTGAAAATAAAAAAAAAATCGGATTCCTGCTGCAGTCATTATCATCATCATGTGGTATTTTAATTTAACAAGAGCTTAATTATGACAGATAATTCATGCTAATTGCTAATGCTAAATCAGGATAGCAATTGCTTGTTGGAATTTCCAAATGAATACGCTTATAACGTCAATGACTGCATTACTAAAATATTAGAATAAGGCTTCAGATTATTTGTAATTAAAAGAAAAATATGTTAAATACTCAATTAATAGGAGAAGGATCATCGTATTTATTTTTTATGGTATATCCATACTTGGCAGGTAAAGTGTTTAGCACATATTAACCTGTCATTACTTCTTATGATAATGACTTCTTGCTTTCTACTACAATGGTCATCCTGTCTTTTTAAGGAACCATGGTCTCCCCTTTCTCGAGGTATAAGAGGATGTTTATATATTGATATATATGATCTACTAGAGGAGTTGGTATATGCGGCCTACTAGAGGAGTTTCCTAGCATGATGATCTGACTTTATAGAAATGTTATAGTCAAAAGCCCCCCAAACACCTTACCATACAATTTCTGTACAATCAACTTTTCTTCTACCAAAACCATGTAATATGAGGACCTTTCTTAACCCTTCAATCACTATGTATTCTATCAGAGAGGACCTGGCACTACATAGTTGTTGGTAGATCTAAAGGAAATGGTATGGAGTGATCTAAAGGTGTATAGGGGGCTTTAGGCTGATTCTCCACTGCGGGACTGTAATACTGCATTACGTCACAAGTAAACCGTGGCGACGTGCCCATTGACAATCATGCTTGCCAAAGAAGAGACATGGTTTTTGCTCATTGTCAGAACAATGCAGTGGAGATTTACAAACATTGTCTTCATAAACAATACAGTAATTGGATAATGAACATTCACTGTACATTTCTACAACAATGTTTTGGTATGTTTGTGTATATATTGTAAATGTTATGTATATATTATCACTTCTAACATATAACCAGCTTTTCTTTTTTTTTCATTTTTGCAGTATACTCATGCAAGCAAGATAATGAAGATGCTTCCTTCCAAATATAACTTTACTTACCTACAGAAATGATCAATAACTAGCTCATACAGGAATTGATGTTTAACATTTCCCCCTTCTGGACAGCTTATTGAATCCACAGATGTCTTTACATTTCAGTAAGACAAAAGCTTGTTCTACAAGAGTTTGCAGTTTTTGAATCAAGTCTTGTTTACTCTAAAAGTGCTTCAATAAAGGTGAAAGCATGTGATGTAGTGTTCCTTTTTTCTTTTCCTTTTTCCAGCTCTAGAGAGTGATGGAGGGAAGGGTTGAATAGGAGAGCAAGGACTTGCCACAAGGCTTTTTTTTTCCTGTAGACCAGTTTCTAAGCAGAGTATAATAGTGCATAGGTGTTTAGTTACCAGAAAGTATCTGTTCAACTACCAAAGGCTGTCCATTAGTTAATTTGAAGGCGTTTAATGCAGTATACTCAAAATATAACAGATCACATGCTGTATCAAAAGTGGTAAGGCACCACATATATATGAGCCTAAAATATATGGAATCAAAATGGCACACCAAAGCCTACAGCCATGTGTTCCAGCATACAGCAATGATTGGTAAATGCTACGATTTGTTATCTAAAGTGTTTAATTCAAAATACCTGGACTTGCTGGGCTTGTTTTTTAAAGATGTTTTGCTAGTCATCCGGCTTTCTCAATTCAGAGTGACTGTGTACATGATCTTACTGGAAATGTATGCTCAGTGGTATAGCTCCAATCCATATTTTCTGTTAACCAGCACAGGGTCAGCCTCATGGTGGTAAGGCATTGCTGTATTAGAATGATTGCAGCTGTGAGGTTAATTAACCCGCCTAGAGAGAGGTGTTAAAATGGCAGTGTATGTAGCAGACAATAGATGTCTTACCCCCCCCCCCACACCTGTTCAAGCTTGGCTTCTCCATTTTGACATATTTGTCCTTCTTCACGCCTCCCCAAAACCAGTCCTCCTCCCTATTTAGAATGTGAACTTGTGTATTCTTAAAAGTGTGTTCTTTTTCCTTTAGATGGTGCTGAGTGCCATTTGGAGCTATACCCCAGAATACTTTTAGTAAGATTATGTACACAGTCACTCTGAATTGAGAAAGCCAGTCAGATGACTAGCGAAATGTCTTCAAGAAACAAAGACATCAAGTCCAGTTGATTTAATTTAAACACTACAGATATACAGATATGACCTTAATGAACGAGAACCTTCACAGCTACTATTTGATTTTGTCCAGGCCATAGGCCTGACCTAACATCTGTTATTCAGATGCATAATTTTAAAGATATATCAACAAAGCTTTGATAAGACCATGGTTTAATCTTCCAACACCTGCATAACACTGTAATAAAAGTATAATAAAATAAATATATATAAAAAATGAAAATACATTAGCCATTCCTGTTTGGTTATATATAATACTCTGTATTCTTTATATTTTTATTATGATTTTCAATAATGAAAATTACTGTATCACTTTGAACAACGTGCTATGGGTGTAGAAGTCATAACAGCTTTGATCACCTCCCCTGGTATTAAATCTTAAAAAATCTTCCTAATCAGAGAAAGATCTCTGTTAAAGTGCCCTAACAGGGTTTGTCGGCATCCCTGAAGTCAGAAAAGTCCTGTGTTATAAAATAAAAATAAATCGTTATTACAAAATACTGGACTAGTTTTACATACATATATAAATTTACAATAAAAAGCATGTACAATGATTAAAACATATATGGTGGAGTTCAATAGATCTTATGTTTATGGGCCTCCTACATGTTTCACCCCTTGGGCTTCTTCAGGGAGGATAATTCTATGATAGACAAAAAGCTTTTTTAGATGACAAAAATATTGTACAGATATCACTACATAAAACACACGTCATTGCAGGCATTATTGGCATAAATACTTATGTGTGATATAGATATCTGTCAATCAGTCTCGGGAGTTTTTATCTAAACGATCGTTATCACATTGTTATTACATCTTCTGTGGGTATTCAACAAGACATAGATCATATTGCATCAACACATTTGTTATTCAAAAACACCAAAACAGTAAAAACCGTTGTTACTCACAAATTGCCTGCCGTGCGCCAGACAATCAGTCATGCATGTCGGCGGCCAATCATAGGGGTGTGCCGTGGTCCTCCAGGGTGTGTCCCATAGAAGATGGGTACAAGGCTAAGTTCCCTCAGGTGGTGGCGGTGAAAAAATTCCACCAGCACTGGTGGTGGCCCGAGGGATATAGGGTTCCCCCTGGGAATATAGGCAGAAGGTGGGGATAGGGTCATAATCTGCCAAGCCTGGAACCTCCATCCCACCCGCCAAAACATTACTCCTCACCTGTTGTGGAAGGAAAATGGCCTTGAAAGTCGATCTGTTACCAACCCAGGAAGAACCTGGTCCCAACCAAAGATGTCCTAGGGGGGAAGTAAGGGAGGGGGGACAAAATGAGGCCCGGGGGAAGATGTAATCAC